>CM056959.1:6834950-7434950 GCA_029856935.1 Cyclocarya paliurus | reverse complement strand
TGGACTTGTCACCATTGTTGGAAAAGTCATTATATTTTCTTTTATTTCCTCCAAAATTTCATTGAAACTTATTTTTTTCATCAACAAAGTTCACTTTAGAGTCATTTTGAGAAAATAATTTTTTATCACGTATTTGAGTTTACTCTTCAACATTCGTAAATGTTTTTTAATTTGCTCTATAGTGAAATCTTCTGTTGTGTGCATAAATTTCTTTCTGTAATTATTTCAATTTGGAGGAAGTTTGGCAATAATAGCCCCAACTTGTAAAGGTTTAGAAATTTCAACATTAAGATCTCGAAGTTTATTCACCAAAACTTGTAATTCATGGATTTGATCCATCAAAGAAACATTATCATTCATTGTAAATTCAAAATATTTCATAATAAGAAATTTATCTGTGCCTTGTTTTTTGGTTCTATATTTTAATTCCAATGCCTCCCAAATCTCTTTTGGTGACTTGATCAATGTAAACAAGTTGTAGAGACGATCGGAAAGTATATTTAAAATGTGTCCTCTACATACTAATTCATCTTCTTTGTACTTCTTGTGTTCCGCCTTGATTTGATCATTATCATTATATTTGAGTTTTGGAAGTACTGGCAAGTTCAAATTCAAAACATATGAAATTTTCAATGTAGTAAGAATAAACATGAACCTGTCTTTCCAATGATTAAAATTCATTCTATCAAACCTATCTAGATTGATAGAGTCTTGATTCATAATCTTGAAAGTCGACATATCAGATTCTGATCCCATTGCAATTATGACCTTAACATTGTTGAAAAAAATTGTGCGGATACAGTAATCTGAAAATAAATACGACTTTGAGACGTGCAGAGCACAATCTTTTAAGGTAATAATTGCCCCCACTAGAAAAAGTTTGCTACCGGATTACAAGCAATTCACTTTCAGGATACAACAAAGTTACCAACTGTAGATAGCAATTCTGAAATTTTTCATTCAGAGTTTCTCTACAAAATTATGTAAGTGACTAAGAATATCGAAGAATGGAATAAATAAATTCGTGGGTCTCATTTCTAATTTTTAGATAATGAAGTGACACTATGTGAAAGATCACAACTCTTAACTTATGACTTTTTAACTGCAGTTACTGGTTTAAAAGTTATGATGTTTTATTTAAAGACAAAAGGGGTATGCTTGGTCAAGTGGTTGGACACCTCTCTTCTCCAAGGGTGTGCACTGGTTCAAAACCCATCATTCACCATTTTTTATGAATATATTTTGAAGGATTGCACCCATTTAAGTAAGTCTTCAAATGGGCCAGTTCGGCCCATGCGTTGTGTCTCTTTGGCTCACACTAAACATTATGTTTGATCAGCCCAAGCATGCTGTCTATTCGACCCATGCGTGGTACCTCTTTGACCCACGCGCCCGTTATAATGGTTTGAACCCATACTCTCTACTATGAAAGGACACCCTTATCACTGAACTAACGAATCTCTTTGAAATAATAGTTTACAAAAATAAATAATAACTCATATTCAATAAATTTATATTTAATAAATTCATATATTTAACATCATAATTTATAATAAATAGAACAATATATATATATAAGTCAATAGCTATAATACAATAAATAAATAGTTTTTTTTCTTTATCGGCGAGGTAATAATGAAATGATAAAAGAGTAGGGATGGAAAAGTAGAGAGTAATGGGAAACTAATAAGAAAAATCATTTGTAGAAGCTAGTGGATAAATCCTACACCATTCTTTATTAAAAAATAATAATAATAATAAATAAACTCCACTTTAAAAAAATATAAAAGAAAAACTATTATTTTTAAAAGAATCTAATTTTTTATCAAAGATTTACACAAAACTTAGTCTATTTAAATCTGTACCTGACGTTATTCAATCACTGGTATGGGATAAAAGTCTTGTTTCTTTCTTTCTTCTCGATAGATCTAGTAATCATTAGTTGTAGGAAATTTTTTGTCCTCAAACCCTCTTTTTTTCATATTTTAATGCATAAAATTGAGTGGATTTACTGTGATGGGTGGGTCTAGTACTCTACAGCTACCGCTGGACTCCACTGCCCACTGGTTCATTTTATTTGTTTTTTTATTATTATTTTTACATGTATGTTTTGTTTTTTACATTTTTTTAAAAAACAAATTCACAGTATTATTAAAAAATACTTAATTAGTCATTAAATAATAAAAATAAAAATAAAAAAACTCAGCGGGAACTACCAGCAGAGAGAGCAACGTTTTCCCATTGTGACAATCAAGACAATACAATTAAACATATTTTTAGCTGCGAAAGGTTGAGGTAGATCAATAAAAAAAAAATGGAATGATGAGGCGTTTCAATAAAATACAAAAAAGATGCTTAAAAATTTATATACATAATAGATTCAGCTCACTTCAATGAGTTTTTGTTGATGATTAGTTAGATTTTTGGTAATTGTTTTCCAGAAGTACTGTTTTTGGAATTTGTAATATTTTAAAAAAGTGCAGTGTGAAATTATTTTGTACTTGTACTGTAGCATTTTGGGTGTTTGTCTATTGCTTTGGAGTTTAATTGTAGCATTTTGGTGTTTATTGTTTGGAGTTTTATTCAGTTAGTGTGTTTTTTTATATAATTGTTCAAGAAAATATTTAAATTTTCTTAAAAAATTTCATGCAAGTCTTATATAAAAAATTAAATTTCATCATATGGAAAAATGTGAAAAACTCATTTTCACTTGTAGGATCCACATTTTTACAAAAAATTTGTACCTTTAAAACTTGTACCTAACATTGCGCAAATGTTATTAACTTTTACTTTTTTTTAAAAATCACTCAAAATGATCAGATTTTTACTCAATGTGTTGGACAACTATACATGATATTCTACCCATTATTCGTTTGGTTACGTAGTTTAAATGAGATGAGACAAAATATTTTGTTGAAAGTTGAATAAAATATAATTTTTTATTTTTATTTTTATTTTGATATTTAAAAAAATTAAATTATTTATTATATTTTATATAAAAATTTAAAAAAATTATAATGAGGATACGAAGGCCGAATGTGTTTTACTCGTTGTGTTTGACGTTGACCACTGTTACCAATCAACTTCGAATCTAGCGAAAGCTATATCTGCTTGGTGTTTCTACCACGTTGTCACTACACATCCTGTTTTGCATGCTAATTTCAACACGTCGGTGCCATATAAAAATTAAAAATTAAAAAATTATATTATTATTATTTTTAAGATGGTGAACTATTTATGGCTCCGTTATGAAAGTTTAACATGAATAATTACTAAAAGTCATCAACAATCTTCTAGTGTCCTCAAAATTGATAAACATGATTCCCAATTTTCCGTTTCGCTCCTTTTTACAAGTAAATATAAAGTTTCACATATGACTGAAATTCCAATTTGTTAGAAAACGATACACTTGTATTCGGAAGTCCTATGTAAAATGGCGGGATCAATATTTCAAGTTTCATGGAGAAATTTTACAAGTTCAGAATGAATTCTCATCACCAACTTACCAATCCGAGTTCCTTGTAGAAAAAAGCATGACTCCAAATAATCATGGCTTTAGCCATAACCCAAGTCAAGATAAAGGAAGACCTTGCGTATCTTTTGAAAGAAGCCCTGTTACAAATTGAAGGAGCAGAAAAGGAGGAATCTCCAGTTTCTTCAGCATCATCTTCAGCAAGTTCAGATCAAGAAAATGAGTCATCAATAAAGTTTAGCCAGAGTCATCCTCCTAAAAACTAAGCCAAATTCACAACTAAGTAAAGTTTTCTAAGAAGCACAAAATCTCTATTCTTACATTGGTAAAGATTTTTAAAATTGGAGTAAGACAAGGTAAAAAGTAAAAATGTAATAGAAAAATCAAGCCATCGACACTGTTCATGGAATAGTAAAATCCAACAAAACAATTTCATAAAGCGTGCGTCGTCCCGTGATCAGATTTGTCTCAAGTCTGTAAAAGTTTTGAGTTTTAGAGATTATTGCTACAAGACAAGAAACTTTTGGTGTTGCGAGTCAAAAGAAAAATAATTTGATAGAAGAATAAAAAAGACCACACCTAAAGGAATCCAGAAAGCATTCCCAGCTCCCAACCCTATCAAAGAGAGAATTAGTAAACGGAAAATGCACAACAAAAAAATCAATAACCAAAGAACAAACTATAAAGAGGGAAAATCAAAGAAAAATCCCTCCCTTATTTTCCTTATGTATCCCTATTCGTTGGAATCCAAGTTGAAATCTCAAATGATGTATTCAAGTAAAACTTAAGATTGTAAGTAAACTTGCTATTTTTAATAAAAGTAGAATTTCAAAGTATATTTATTGATTACTTGCTTATTGTTTACTTGCTTTACATATTATGTTTATTGTTTACTTGCTTTATGTATTATGTTCACTATTTACAAAATTATTAAATTATTAAGAGCATCCATGCCTCGCCTACATCATAAATTTAAGTCTACTCACCAATTTCAAAATATCTTCCCTAAACTCCAAGTTACTCTATTGTCATATGCAGCCAAGTATCTTCCCATCGAAGATGAACTTCAACAATTTCACCTAAATTACCCAGTATCCAAGTATGATATCATAGCCAAAAGCCTGCAGCAATCTTTAAGAACTAGATAAGTGTATCCCAAAGTCTTGTTCATTTTAAAAAGAATAATGAAATCTAAGTTTTGTTGGTATCTAACCCAATCACCATCCAAGCTGCAACTTGAGCCTAAGATAGAGAAGTGTCATATAACAGTAAATTCTAGGATCCTAACAGTAAATCCAAGAGAGGCCTGAGCGGATTGGTATGATAGGGTATTTCTTACTATAGTTCTTCTAGGTACAAGCGGCTTACCGCGTACCAATTAATATTTTAATTGTTGTCAGTTGTATTAGAAAAAAAAAAAAAAATAGCAAAACACGTTAGTTTCTCTTCTCACCCAACGCAAACGTCTTTATTATCGTCGCCCTCTCCCTCTCCTTCTAATCCCAAGCATTGGTTTCTCTTCTCACCCAATGCAAACGTCTTTATTTTCTATGAGTCATTGAGTTTCACCACCTCCCAACACCTCCTTACACAGCCACGCATGGTTGCTTCACAGAGACATCTCTACACCTACAACTCAAAACTACACAACTGGAAACCAACGAGCACCGTAGCCAGTCTGCTACACTAGACCACTAGTGCACAGAGTAGGACCTTGACCAAGCCAAGCAGAAAACCACCGAAAGAAAACCTTCACTGTCGCATGTCTTCCTCACCCACGACATTCCTACACCCACAACACGGAAGCCTCTGTTTTTAAGAAACAAAAACAGAGCACGGCCTTGTCCCACATACGCCGTCCGTGATTCTTCCATCGCCACACAGGTGTAAGCAAGCTTTACACCGGATGCTTCACCACCATCGAGAGCCACTATCTTACACAGCCACCTGTACTAAGAACTCAACAAGCCTATGTTTTTAGCAACCTTAACAAAGCAAGCGGAAACCTACAGACCCCCAACTTCCACCATCTCTAGTGTTGCACCACATCCACATGACCGTAAGCCACCAAAATCAACCTTTATGTCCCACGGCTTCACACCAACTCTCACGGCAACCGCCATTGTCGAGACTACATAAGCCTCTCGCTCTCCACATTAACTCTCTCTAAGTATCGGTTTTGCCCTCATAATACTCTCTCTCTCTCCGCCTCCCAAAACAGACACAGTCGCTCACCCACGCCGGAGGTTCACGGTCGAACCCACGACTCACCCTGCATGCATACTCTGCTCATAATTATCTGTAATTACCAGAAACTAAAACCATGACTCGTACAAATAAAATTAGAAGAAAAGACAAATCATAGAGTTAGGGTTCGGAAGCTTTAATGGGGGGTTAAACATTCAAAATCATATGGGGTTCCAAAGCTTTAATGGAGGAGGAGAGAATGCGTTTCAAGTTGCAGGGAATGGAGCGAGAGAGAGAGATAACGAAAACGAAAACGAAGAAGACCAAATTGTTGGAGCCTTCTAAATTCCATTTGTTTTCGTTTAAATTTCATCACGTCCCGCGCATAACCTGAGTTTCATTTAATTAAAACTCACCATTTTATTAACTGACATGGAGGTTGGTGCGCAATAGGTACACGAAATCCGCTTGCATTCAGACTTTCCTTCTTACTAGCTATCTTAAGTAAAAAGGTAGAAGCAGAGGAAGGTTCTTGAGAAAAGACTCCAAAAAAAATTTAGAGTAAAATAGATTTATAAAATGAATAGGATGTTCAAATCCAATTCTTGCACTTCTAGGACAGGCTCTAGTTCTAGCTCAAAGTTTGTAATACTAGAAATACTAAATGAAGAAGAATACAACATTACAGAAAATTGCAAATATATAAGACTGGAACATTCCAAAAAGGAAAAAGCTACCTTGCCCACCAATTCTTACTTTTCTACTTGACCACTTAGGAAAAGAAATTTTATTTTTACTTAATAATTAAGGAAGTGATTTTAAATATATTGGTTTATTTTTTTTTATTTTTTAAAAATATTTAAAAATATTAAAAAAAAGTGAATAGAAAATGAAAAAAAAAAAAGTTGCAAAAGCAACTAGAGGTCAAAGTGAGCGGGCTACTTTGGGTAACAGAGTAGCCCAACTCTTCACAAAATTCCAATAGAAGAATCTATAAAACAAGTTTTTCACCTCTTTTATGCACAAGTAATTACAATATTAAGACAGTTGAACAAGTATATGCTTTGAACAAAGAACACCAAAAATGTTGTTTATTTACTAGAGAAGTCATTAAAAATATAAACAAAAAAATATAAATTTACATAGGACTTGTACAAGTAGCATCCAACAAGAAGAGAAGTAAATGCCTCAGTCTTGTTGTGCCTAATAGATGCTAGATTCACGGATTATAGCACTAGTATTCTAGGTATAGTAGGATCTAGTCTTCACAATTGACCAATTTCCCATATTCTAGATATTGTTTTCGGAGATGAGTTAAAATTAAAGTTAAAAAGTGAAATAAAATATTATTAGAAGATATTTTTTTAATATTATTTTTATTTTAAAATTTGAAAAAGTTGTAATGATTAGATAAGATGAGATAAGATAAATTAAGAAGAATTGTAAAAACAAACGAGATCAAATATCAGAACATCATGATATGCAATGTTAGAAGTAAGTCAACACTTAGCATTAATATATAGGATATACTACAAGTGCATAAAAACAAATCTTAATGATCATGAATTAGTAAAAAGCCCAAAAGGCAAAACTCTTCTAATCCAAACAAACACAAATAATGCAAATATCAAAGTACCAAGATTAGTCATTTGAAAAGACATTCATTTACCTAAAAAATGGTTTTTAGATAATGAAAACTACCCACAAAAAATCCAAAACGAAGTTTCTAATTTAGATTTTATTAAACAATATCTTGTTGGATCTGTTAGGATTAGTTTTGATCAACCAAGATATAGGTCACTTTTAAAGATGAAAAAAGTATAATCAAGTAGGTCAAGTGGTATAGGAACAAGACATGTAGAGTCCGAACTACCAAGAAGAAATAAGAACCTAAAACTAAAAGGAATAAAAGTCTCACAAAAGTACTCCATGTTATACAGCCAGTTCTGAAAAAATGGAAGAACATGAACAATACTTTCCAACACAAACAGATTTGGAAGAACCTATAAATCTCCAACTCCTAACTATAAAAAAGGAATTTAAGTTAAACATGAAAAACTTAATGATAGCTTCATGTCTGAAGAAAATACAAAGAAAAAATAACAATAAATAAAAACACATACTTTGGAACAGAATAAAAAAATTCTTAGTAGCTGGAAAAAATTTATGAATTTAGATGAAAATTGATATATATATATATATATATATATATATATATATATATATATATATATAAACTTATCATTCCAAAGCAATAAATGTTGTAACAAAAAAAAAAAATGGATCAAGGAAGTTAAAACTGTCACAGAATCCAGTCATCCCCTGTTAGAAACCATAATCCTAGAACACAAAGGAACATAAGTAATAGCCTCACCCTTAAGATCTTCACAAAAAATGAAATCAAGAAAGTAATTGAACAAAATAACTATAGAAAAAAGTGTTTAAAAATTATTGGAAATCAGCTCGATAAAATGGAAAATAAACTTGACAAAAATAATGAAGCCAAAGTAAAGTATGAACAACCCTTAATCCAATTATACGAGACAACAATAGAAACAAAAGCAACTGATAGGGTAAATCAAATGCTAAAAGAATTAATAAGAATTCAAACAAGAAAATGCATCTACCTAAAAAACTATAAAGGTTCTTGAGATGGTGGACTATTTATGGCCTCGTTAGATAATTCAGAAGAACAAGAAGAAGATTACAAAACTAGTTCCGCCGTAAGTAGGATATAAACACAATTCCAGGATCTTGAACAACCTCGAATGATTTAGATGGTATAAATATGTTTTGTATATCAAGAGTAATTGTACGAGAAGATTATAAGAAACCTTTCTGGAAAGAAAAATTCATAAATGGCCTCCCCAATTTACTTTTCCATAAAATTAGAGAAGTCTTAAGGCTACGTTTAGGTAGTGAGGTGATTTCAGATAATCTATAAATAATAGTAAAAAATTGGTGAAAAATTAATAATAAAATATTAAATAGTAATAAAAAAGGATTTTGCTACACAACCTCCTACTATTCATCCACACTCCACACTCCACATTTTTTAATATTTTTAAAAAAAAAAATTTTGAATTTATTTTTTTTAAACTATTTCAAATTTTTTATTCACTATTCATATAAAAATTATTTAATAAAAAAAATTAAAAAAAAATTTTAAAAAGATGGAGTGTGGAGTATTGGGAGGTTGGGAAGATTTATTGAATAAAAAATAGTGAAAAGTATGTGAACAATAATGATAAAATATTGAATAGTAGTAGAGTGATCTTATATCACTCCACTACCAAAATACAACCATAAATAACCCAACAAGGACAATAGACTATGATAACCTAATATATGGAGACATTATAGACAATAAACGAAAAGAAAAAAATTGATAGAATTTCTAGACTTTTAATAAATTAGATTTAGGTCATGTTTGAGAAGTGAGCTAAGTTGAGAACACCTCATCTTATATCAAAACTTCTCATAATTTATTTTCCAAACATCATTAAAATACAAAATATTTTTCAATTTTAAATTTTCAACAGTTCATCTAATCGTTACAACTTTTCAAACTACCAAATAAAACACACAAAATAATACTTTTTCAAAATTTTAAACAAAAATAATATCAACCATAAGTGAGGGTTCTTATTAATAAATATGGGAGGAGGTCACTATTGGACATGTGACTTTCTGCTCTCTTTTAAAAAAAAAAAATATTAAAAAATATTATTCAAATAATTTTTTAACTTTATAATATTTTTATTCAACTTTTTTTCTCAAAATCCAATAGGTCTGGTCTGGATAATGAGTCGAAATGATTTGTGAATAATAGTGAGATATTTGAGTTGATATAAGATGAGTTAGAAATGGTTTGAGTTAAAATATTTTATGGGATTTTGAGAAATGAGAAAAAGAAGTTGAATAAAAATATTATAAAATTAAAATATTGTTAGAATATAATTTTTTAATATAATTTTTATTTTAAAATTTGAAAAAGTTGAATTATTTTTTGTGTTTTGTTTTGAAGTTTAGGAAAGTTATAATAGTTAGATAATGATGAGATAAAAAAGTGAAGATTTGAAATTAAAAAGTATTTGTGTTTGTGACGTTTGGATATTAAGATGAGATAGGATGAGATGGAAACATCTCTTTATCCAAACCGGGCTAAATCATCTTAACTCAAATCATTTCATTACTATTTACAAATAATTTTACTATTATTCATATAATTCTCATCTTATTACCCAAATATGCCTTTAGATTGCCAAATATATATCTTACTAGATAATTGATTTGTACTAGAACTCACATAAAAAACAAAAAAACAAAAAAAAAATTAAGTTTTTAATAATAGATCTCATTTTTTTCAAATGAGTGTGCAAGACTTGAATATTCTATAACTAGATCTAGCATTATAATGATGATGGCGTAGAGTCACATATTTAATGGCCTGGAAGACGATTTGGGACAAAAAAAAACTCAAATCAATATTGGTAATCATCATATGCAAAAGGGTCCTTACATTAGATCTCAACAAAATAAATTCAATAATATGCAAGGAAAATATAGTTATAGTTTAGAGAGATGTTTTTGTTATATAGAGATTTTATAAAAATTTAATTTTTAAATTGATGTGTCTTGATATAATATATTAGATTGTAAAATTAATTTTATTATAAAGTAGATATAACAATCATCTAAAGTCATCCCAATTTGTGGGTTTGTTTTAATTATACTTGGTTTATATGATGTCTAATTATATTTAATTTTGACTTAACATAATGATATAAGCCCAATATGTTTTGAAAAATTAATTTTAGAGGCAAAAGTTTTTAGCATGCAAATCTGCAAATCTGTATGATTTATGGCGGAAAAATACTGAAGGATACGACCCGTACAAGTCAAAGTGTAACTTTTTAAACCATAGATTGTCCTTTTCTCCTTTTGTTTAGTTTCTTTTTTTAAAAAAATTATTTTTTGTTCTGTTTTTTTTTTTTTTTTCAACTTTTAAGAGATTTTGGCTGGGATCGGATACAATGCGTGTCCTTTGTCCATACGATTTTTTTTTTTTTTAAACAAAAACAAGCTTTAGCTTTATATATAAAGGAAAAGAGAACACTGAGTTCATGCTCTTTATTTACAACATTCCTACCTTAAGGTGGGTCTTTACTACAATGAAAATCTAACATGTAAGGAGAAATTAATAAAAGTGGAATATTCCCATAGGCCTGCATTAAAGCTGCCCATTGTGCCAAATTATGCTCGCATCGATTTTTATCTCGTTGTATTTTTTTAACTTTCTATATTTCAAAGTTGTCAAGAAGATGCCTGATGTCTCTGATAATATTTTGCATAGTCCAATCTGAAGCTTGTTTCTTGTTGTTTATTGCTTGAACAACTAGATTTGAATCACCTTGAACTATGATTTATTTCTGCTTTAGTTTTTTAGCTTCTTCTATGATCATCAAGGTTGCAGCCGCCTCTCCTATGTTAGGGTTGTTGCTTTGAATGAAATCTGTTTTCACCACTATTACACTCCCCGAATCAGATCTACAAATAGCAGCAAGAGTATTGCATTCTTTTCTAACCGCCACATCAAAGGTTAGAAGATGAAACCTTGTTGGTGGAGTTTTGCTGGTTTTTTCTGGGATTTCAGTCCATGCTTTTTCATACTCAGAGTAATACTTCTTGAGTTTGGTAACAAAGATATGGGGTGGAATTTTTTCTTGATCATGCACTGCCTTGTTTCTAAAGAACCATAAATTGTCCATAGCAAGTGTAGAAAAGATTTGGAATCCATAATGCTCTTCTTTGGGAATATTTAAGAGAAATGATGGGTTTATAATGATTCCTATCCAGTCTGAGATTTTTTGTGTTGCTAAGGAAGTCATGTCCAGGGGCCATGATAAGCTTCTCCAAAGGATCCTAGCGTACATACACTTGAGAAATAAGTGTTCAATGCTTTCAGCTTCTTCCATACAAAGAGGCAAAGAATTTGGTCACTTTCTAACCTGATGAATTTCTCTAATTTTTTCCTAGTTGAAAGAATATCATGACTAACCCTCCAAAGAATCAATTTTAATCTGTCCTGAAGTTTTATTTTCTACAATTTTTTTCCAGTCCACATTGTTTTGGTGAAGAGTTTGTGGTTTCACAAGTGCAACATAAGCTGGCTTGACTAAAAACTTACCAGAAGAATGGTGTGCCCATTTGATTTTGTCTTCAAGAGTTTGAAAGTTACAATTTAACAATGGATTTTTTTGTATTTCTTCAACAAAACTTATGGTAAAAAGAGCATTTAGAAGAAGATTATTCCATTTTTTGGGTTGTTCAAAAGTAAGTTCAGAGACAGTCAGATTATGATCCAGTTGCAAACAATCTTGGTTTGGTGTTGGTTTGAAGGCAGGAAGAGTTGGTACCCATGGGTTTTTCCAAACTCTTGCTTTGACACTATTAATAATCTGAAAACAGAAGCTTGTTTGAAGAAACTGTCTTTGTTTCAGGAGACTTTTCCAAATCCAAGAGTCAGAATTTTTTTGATTGACATCAAAGAAATGTGTGTTTCTGAGATATTTTTTAGTGAAGATCTGTTTCCATAGACTATTTTTTCCAGTTATGAAAACCCAAGCAAGTTTTGTGATTAGAGCTGAATTGAAGGAAGTCATTTTTTTCAAGCCTAATCCACCCATAGATTTAGGAGTGCAAATTTCTTTCCACGCTTTTGGAATGTAATTTTTATTGTTCTAAGAATTTGTACCCCACCAAAAATTACAAAGAGGAGAATCTAAGGTTCTTGTGATGGAGGAAGGGATAAGGATGGTAGACATGACATAAGCTGGAATTGAGTTTGCTACTGCTCTTATCAGAGTAGCTTTTCTAGCTTAAGAAAGGATTTTAGACTTCTATCCTTGCAATTTATTCTGGATTTTCTCAATAATATCAATAAAAAAAAAAAATCTCTCTCCCAAAATACAAAGGTAATCCCAGGTATTTGAGGTTGCAGGTTGCAACATTGAGACCTAGAGGTTCCTTGATATCAGTTTTCACAGGGGTAGAGGTGTTCATACTGAAGTGAATGGATGATTTCTTTTTGTTAACACATTGTAAAGACCAAGAATTGTAAATATCAAGACAATTATTAAAAGCTTGAGCAGTTTGCATTGAGGAAGATACAAACAAAATTAAGTCATCAGTAAAGAGCATGTGTGAGAGAGCAGGGCATTTACTTGAAAGTTTGATGCCTTTAATCTCTTTTATTATTTCTTCACAATTAATTTGGTTAGGACTCCAGTTCCATGATAAAAAGAAAGGGTGAAAGAGGATCTCATTGTCTTTGTCCATACATTCAATTCTGATAGTAGTGCCAAGGGTCTGATGTCCTGTTGACATATGATCCAGTTCTTCAAATAAAATATCTAGTTCCGAAATCCTTCATCTTTTATATATATAAAAAAATCTGATATTAGTTGGACTTGAAAAATTCTATAGATTTGTAGTTAAGAGAAAATAATAATTTATTTATTTTTAAATACGAGAAGATAATATTTTAGTAAATCTTATCCCAACCTTAAAATCAATCAAGTCGTGATCATCTGTCTCTTTTTTTTCTTTTTTTTGTTAAACATATGGGCATGACTCATCCAATATGTAATGTTGTTGTTTTTTTAGGCCTCATCCATAAGAAAGTACATTTAATTATTGTTTATATTCGAATTTAGAGTCTAGACAAATAGACTGTACAATATTTATTACTCTTTTTATGAGTCTCTCCTAACATTAAGTTCTTAATTACCTATTTTATATGTCGATTTCTTTTTCATTCTAAATCTTGAAATTAAAAAAAAAAAAATCTAAATAATCATTTTTTTGAAATAACCATGATTTTCATTAGGCTTCGTTTGGTTCCTTAACCAAACTCATCTCATCTCACTCATCATTACAATTTTTTCAAATCCCAACACAAAATATAATAAACAATTCAACTTTTTCAAATTTCAAAATAATAAAAATATTCAAAAATAATATTTTAACAATATTTTATTATCTAAACTCAACTTAACTCAACTCATTTCAACAACCAAACGCATATATCGTTTGTCTTGTAAAACCGCTTTAAATATTTTCGTAGGACTCTAGACTTGCTCCTCATCAAAAGAGAGGGCAAGTTTTGCAAGATGATGAGCCACTTTATTGCATTCTCTATAAGCATGTTGTACCTTCTAATCTAGTCTACCTTGAAGAAACCCTTTGACATCTTCTATTAATTGTCCATACCATGAACAATTATCACCTTTGTTGTTGATGGCCTTTGTTACAACTTGTGCATCTCTTTCAAAGATAATATTTGTAAAGTTTAGTTCAGATAAAGTTTTCAAGCTCTACAACACCTTGATTTCAGCTATTACTGGGTGGGATACTCCCCTTTTATTCATATAAAGAGAAATCAAAATTTCTCCAAACGAATCTAAGACAATAAGGTCTCGTTTGAATAGCGAGATGAGATGTGATAATTTTAAATAAAAGTTAAAAGTTGAATAAAATATTATTAGAATATTATTTTTTAATATTATTATTATTTTAAAATTTGAAAAAATTAAATTATTTATTATATTTTATGTAAAAATTTTAAAAAAATTATAATAATGAGATGAGACGAAACTGTTTCTGTATCCAAACGTGACCTAATTCTAGCTCCCATACTCCTATTCTTTGTGTCATAAGTTGCATCCTAGTTAGCCTTTACAAATCTGCCTTTGGTGGTTTCCATCTAACCATACTTCTAACGACGTCTCTTTCATATGATTGTGCAGTTGCTTTACTTCCTTGAGCTTGCTAGAATTCTTCTAGGCTTTAATTTTTTGTTTCACAACCACTCGTGTAATTCTAAATAATCTTGATCCATAAAAAGAAATACAATAATCTTTCTAGTTTTTGAGAGTGTAAAAGGATCTATTTCAAGTAAGTGGTAGGCGATCAATCTCATACAATAATCTTTCTAGTTTTTGGGACTAGAACTACTCATACTCCAACACATATCATTAAAAACAATTTAAAATAAAATATAAAATTAACAAAATTTATTTATTCATTGAGAATCTTCTAAGAATGCAGAGACTGGGAGGAGTTTACCTAAGCCACCTTTGAGTGCTCGATCCGGCCACCGCGAGGTGGCTCAAGGTTGGTCACCTTTTGGTGGCCCAATCTTATAGGAAGGAGCCACTCTATCATCACTCTACGTATGAAAAAGTCTACTCGTTGTTTTTACATCACACTATATATAGTTTTTTATTTATTTATTTTTTTTTTATCAAATGTGCAATATAAGAATGATAAGTAAAAGAATTAATTCTTCCTTAGTTTAGCAAGAATAAAACAATAACAATAATAAAAAAAAAGTGTGGTGTATGATGTAAGGATAATGAGTAGAAAGACTTCTCTCGCATAGGGAAAGGTTTTTAAAGAAAAATTAATTTCTTTTTGTTCTTAAGTTTTAAGGTTTTTTAATGTATTTAATTTTATTTAATTTTTTATTTTAAGCTTTTTTAATGTGTTTACGTTTTTTTAATGGTACTAGCATGGTATTTATAACAATTTACTAGCATATTTGTGACTAAATGAAGAATTTAATCTTTATTATAATATGAAGACTGTTATAGTCATAAAAA
Source organism: Cyclocarya paliurus (assembly GCA_029856935.1). Lineage (NCBI taxonomy): Eukaryota > Viridiplantae > Streptophyta > Magnoliopsida > Fagales > Juglandaceae > Cyclocarya > Cyclocarya paliurus. The sequence goes on along the minus strand of CM056959.1, from coordinate 7,419,626 downwards.
AAAATAATTTTATAAATTGACGTGGTTTTATGTGATCCGTTAAATCTATTTTATAATAAAAGTAATCTTACAATCAGACAAAGCACGTGAAACTACTTCAATTTTTATGATTATTTTTATATAATTTATTTGTAACTAATGTATTTCTCTTAAAATATAGATTAGGATAAAGTTCAATTAAAAAAATATGGAACAACTTGAATTTGATACAAATTATAAAGATTAATTTTGTATTTAATTATAATTTTTATTCAAATAGAGCTTATATTTTATGTTTACAAAAATTTCATTTATTTTTTAACAAATTCTAGCTTATGAAGAAGTCACATAATTTCCACAAATATATATTATTTATAACTTCAAATCATGACAATTAATAAAAAATAATAAACACAAATTTATTGGAATTTTGAAGAAATTGACGTGAGCTGAGCTTAGCTTCGTACGAAGGTTTCTATATTAAACTTGTTTAAATAGGGGAACGATCTGATCTCATATTGTTTTATTATTATATTATTTTAAAATTTTAATATAAAATATAATAAATAATTTAATTTTTTTTAATTTTAAAATAATAATAATATTAAAAAATAATTTTTTATTTAATTTTTCTAAAATCATTTCATCCCTTCCTCCTCGCGAAAATAATTGAACCCAAAGAAATCCGTGAAAATAAACGCCACTTAAGAGCACTAGTATTGGATTGGCCAAATGCATCTTTAAATTTTAGCCAATATTATACTTTTTTACATTTGCATATTCTATTTAAATTCAATCCCCACATTGGATTAGCCATTTACTCTCTCTATAATAATAAAATATTATTAAATTAATAATTTTGTTATTTAATTTTTTTATATCACATTTTATAATTCTACCAATTTAATATTAATAATAATTATATTCTAATTAAATTAATATTAAAAAAATCATATTTTTAAAAGTCATTTAATGCTAATAACAAAAAATATTTGATTAAACTCATCAAAAACTCTATCTAAATTTCTTAATTACAAATCAAATAATATTTTTATTGGAGTGAGAAATTAATATTTTAATGTTTGCTTGGAGTGAGAAATTATTATTTTAACTTTTGGTGAATCAATTTGGTTCTTCAAATTTGGCTAATCACTGTAGCTTACATCCAAATTATTTTAGAGATGTCCAATCCAATGTGGGGACTTTTTAGCACATATTATCTAAAATTTGGCCAATCTTTAGTTTTAGCCAAGCCAATGCTAATGTCCTAAAAAGTCCCCACATTGGATTGAGCATCTTTAAAATAATTTGGATGTTAGCTACAGTGATTAGCCAAATTTGAAAAACCAAATTGATTCACCAAAAGTTAAAATAATAATTTCTCACTCCAAGCAAATATTAAAATATTAATTTCTCACTCTAATAAAAATATTATTTGATTTGTAATTAAGAAATTTAGATAGAGTTTTTGATGAGTTTAATCAAATATTTTTTGTTATTAGCATTAAATGACTTTTAAAAATATGATTTTTTTAATATTAATTTAATTAGAATATAATTATTATTAATATTAAATTGGTAGAATTATAAAATGTGATATAAAAAAATTAAATAACAAAATTATTAATTTAATAATATTTTATTATTATAAAGAGAGGGTGAGTTTGGATGTTGAGTTGAGTTGAGTTGAGATAATAAAATATTATTTTTTAATATTAAAGTTGTTTTGAAATTTGAAAAAGTTGAATTGTTTATTATATTTTGTATTGGGATTTGAAAAAGTTATAATAATGAGTTGAGTTGAGTTAGATTGAGGATCCAAACGCAGCCTAAATGACTAATCTAATGTAGGGATTGAATTTAAATAGAATATATAAATGTAAAAAAGTATGATATTGGCTAAAATTTAAAGATACATTTGACCAATCCAATACTAGTGCTCTTACATCGACTTTGCCGTGAAGGAGACGCCAAAGTGAGAGAGAGAGAGCAATTTTAACAGTAGAACAGCACCTCCCCTGTAGAGAGAGAGAGAGACAGAGAGGGGAGAGGTCAGAGGAGAGGATAAAAGGGAAAGCAGCAGTTAATGCGCTTTGTTTTATATTCATGAAAGAAGAGGGTGAGAGAAAGCGCGTAGATTAATGTATCGCTTTCACTTTCCCTCCTCGCGCACGCTGAAAACTGAAAACCTACGTCTTGTGTCCGTGAGAGTCAACTTCCAGCTCTAGAAAGACGGAGTGGTTGTTTTTTCAAAATTGAAATTGGTATTTCTGTCCCTCTGTCTCTCTCTTTGGGGAAAGTTAAAGTTTTAGAATTTTTGGGTCTTTGAATGACGAGCTGGCTGAGAGTATTGAAGTCCGTACAGGCCGTAGCAGCCCACGGCCTGCTCTTGTGCTTCACGCTCTTGCTCGTCCTCAAGCTCGACGATGTCATCTTCAACTCCTGGTGGTCAGTTTCCCTATATGCATATGAAATTATATCCTTTGTTCTTTGTTCTATTTTAAAATTTTTGGCGTTTCAATTAGTGGGTGTTTGGCTTTTATTCGATTTTGGTTATGGATTTTGATTGCTTTGCAACTTTGCAAAGGTAGTGGGGTGCAATAGTGTTACAATTTTTTGGATTTTGTTTGAACCTTTGTTTTGGGTATTAAATTAATTGGGTGTAGGAAATTCACGGGAATTGTTTTTTCCTCGTGGTATGGGAAAATACCTCGTTAAAAAGGTTTGTTTAGTTGACCCCCGTGAACCTGTGCCCAACTGGTAGATAAGTGAAGGAAATGAATTATGGAACCTGCAGATCAATGTTCCTTTATTTTTAGATATTTAACTTTTTAGATTTTTTATTCTTTTTAAGGTAAAAATTGTCTGCCAATGTGCATTTTTTTTCTTGATTAACTTCATTGTGAATCTGTGTATTCGGTGATCTGTGTATTAGCTGGTGAGTGGATCGACTATTAGCAAGCAGTGAAATTTAATGATGTTTTAACGAACTGAACAAAACTATGCAATTGGAGAACGTTAGGAAATTCTAAAACAAGTTTGAGGGTTGCAATCTAGTCTGTCAAATCTTAATGGAGGGTGCTATTTACGAATTGGAGGGTATAATGTGTCAGTTATGTAGTTTGGGCTGCAAAGTGTAAAACACCCTGTAGTTTAGAGGTGAAAAGTGTGTTTTCCCGTCTGTTAACTGAGAGAGAACTATAGATTGTGTTGGGTTTAGTGAGAATTTGTGATTTTTCTCGAACTTAGGATCTGGTCGTAGTTTGTTGTAGTAATATAATAAAAACTTTGTTGTGTGAGGTGCTTGACAAAATAGGCCCAAGCTTTTCTATCTAATTTCTGCTTTTCAATATTTTTTTTTGAAGAAGACTAGCTAGCTACTTTGTTGTGATTTGAGTCCCTGAAAAACAAAAAGCTTTTGATGCTGCCGACCCAACACCCGCTCCAAAAAGCATGTGTAGTTACTGTGTATTGACTGCAAATGTGCAGGATTATTTTTCTCCCACTTTGGATATTTCATGCAGTTGTTGCCCGAGGAAGATTCTCATTACCTGCTCCATCAGTTCCACATAATCGTCATGTATGTTTTTATGGTCATCTTCAGTTCTAGATATTATATGTGATCAATTCTCATATTAGTTTTGTGAATAAAAGAACCTCAGAACTATGTTCATGATATATAAATGTGTCCCTCTAAAATTTCTCTTTCTTGCACAGTGGGCACCAAGCCATGCAATTGTTGCGACCCCATTGCTTATTGCGTTTGAGTTGCTCCTTTGTATATATCTTGAGAGTGTTTATGGTAAGCAACTGACACCCTGTTGTTTGGTTATTTGCCATTCAGATTGAGATATAGTTCTAAGGCCTTCCAGTTATTTTGCATTTTTAATTTTTTTTTTCCTTTTCATGCCTTGGGAATGAATTTGGCTTTTGACTTGTTAACTACATCTGATTGTTGGGTTTTCAATTATCTAGCCCCAAGCTTTATATGATGTGATTGATTCATTGTGCTAGAGGGCTTTAATATTTGCCGTGATGCCAGCAGTTCAAGTTCTTAAATTCTCAATTAATTAATGTATCACTTTTCATACAGTTCATAATTTGGCTCCTGTAAACTTGAAGATTGTCTTTCTTCCCCTTCTGGCACTTGAAATAACTGTTCTAGTTGACAATTTCAGGTATTTTTTTTTCTCAAGAATTATTTTGCTTTTACTTTGTTTATATTATTGCTTCTTGAAAGAGAGATCATAAATCTTGCTTAACCTTTCTTTGTAGCATCTAAGAAGTGTATAGTATTTATTTGGCATCCTTGGATCCACATGTCTAATTCATTATTGTTGAATTTGAAGAATTTTCAGTTATTGATGAATGCAGTTGAACAACCTCAACTTGCCTGTTTTATGCCTCAGTTTCTTTCTTTTCATTCTCTTCAACTCCAACGGTCATCCTTTTTACTCACAATGGGATGAAGTTCTTTCCTTATTACACGTGATGCTTGATTGAAGCACAATATTTTCCTTTACTATTATTTTCTTTTATAAGTGATGATTTCTCGAAGCACTTTGTTTTTCAAGTAATTATTTGCTTCCTCTTGTATACGTCCTTTGTACTTGGACTATGCCTACTCTTTTATTAATAAGATTTTAACTTATAACAAAAAATCATTGCTATTACTACTATTGGTTTTCCCTCTAAATATGGTAATATCAGTTTTTTTGTCAGTTTTCCATGCAGCCTCTGTTGCCTCTTCTCTGATAAATTATAAAATAGGAAGCTTAATTATTGACACAAAAAAAAAGGAAAAAAGAACACTTTGAAGATTATTTGAGAAGTTTCTATTTCAAGAAATTAGAGCGTAATCCTATGAAGGGAAGATCTTATATGCTTATCTGTTTTAGAATTATAAACATCTGTAATTGCATTTATTTGATTATAAACATCTTAATTGCAGTTTTGCACCCTTTAATTAAGATTATATTTTTTACCGATAAAACAAATTTTTTTTTTTGATAGGTAAAATGGAGGGCTACAACTTAAAACAAATCTTAATTAAAGGGTGCACGACTGCAAATACAGCTTTATAGTGATTAAAGACTAGAAGGTTGTCAAGCTTTCTTATCTTGACTGTACATAGGACCATGTCACATATCATTTCTTCTTTCAAAGGTGGAGAGATGTTATGTTCTTATTTAGTTTTGTGAGTTTGATTTATCTGAGAAGTGGATGTCCCATCAAAATGCCACCTTCTGCCCCTCCCTCTGTAACATTGGCTTGCTTGATTTGAAATAATTGTTGAAAAGGAAAAGTCTTATGCAGAGTTTTTTAAGTGGAAAGGCTTAAGACTTGAGGTTATCACCCATTGGATATTTAAATTCCACGTCTTAATATTTGTGAAATATAAACCCCAAGGGGTTGGCCCAAGTGGTGAAGGCCTTGGTCTTTGGGGTATCACTCCCTCAAAGGTCCAAGGTTTAACACCTCATAGGTGTAAACAATCCTTTGAGGCCACAACTCTTGGTAAAAAGCCAGCATTTTAATTAGTTTCGTGTAGGGAAACTTTCGAGAGCGCGGTGCACGAGATTGAGGTTTACTTTGTGGGGGTGGGTCCGAAGGGCCCTTCCTTGGAGAGGTTCCCCGACATAAAAAAAAAAAAAAATCTGTGAAATATAGACAATCATTAGAATACAGTTCCAAAATTACTAATATCTAACAAGCATAAATCCATATACACCAAAAAAACAATGACTTCATACTATATAGTGACTAACAACTGCAAGTAACCAATATCAAGCCCAAGGGATTTGGGGTTATCAAGTAAGGAGAAACTGCCGAGCAAAAGCTTACTAGCTTACTACTAGCTTCTAATGGATGACATTAAAGTAAATGTGATCAGGAGAAAGATTGCTGCCAATTGTTAGGTAAGTTTTCTTTCAGGAAATGATTCTCATTCAAATAGACTGTTGACTTTGAGCCCATGGTGGAAGAAAAACAGGAGATCTTTGCATTGGATTCTGGAACAATCCCAGAACAGTGAGCCATAGATTTTGAGGTGACAACGATACAAGTTTTCAATTGTTGAAGAATGATTGAAGTGGCGGTGGATGGGAGATTCTTGTTGGGATTTTTGGTGGGAGATGAGTCTCGGGGCAGCATAAAAGTCACACACCTTCTTTTTGTAGTCGACACTTTAATTTTTAGCGAGACCAATCAGGATCATCTTCGTTCTTTGAGAGCCCTTTTGCTATGTTTTGAAGCTATTTCTGATCTTAGAACTAACTTATCTAAGTCTGAAATTGTTCTAGTGGGCTCTGTTATGAATATTTTGGATTCGGCTAATATCTTGGGGGTGTGAGGTATCTTCTTTACCTATAAGATATCTTGGTCTTCTATCTTCCTTTTGGCGCTCCACACAAATCTTTAATGATTTGGGATGGTGCGATTGAGAAGACTGAGAGGAGGTTAGCTGGTTGGAAAAAGCTATATTTGTCTAAAGGGGGAAGAATTACTTTGATAAGGCGTATGTTGTCTAATCTTCCTATGCATTTTCTTTCTCTTTTCCCTTTGCCTGCAAGGGTGGCAAATATAATTGAGATGATCTTTTGGAATTTTCTGTGGGGAGAATGGGGAGGAAAGAAAGTTTCATTTGGTTAGTTGGAATAAGGTTTGGTCATTGGTTTCTTGTGGAGGATTGGGGGTATGAAATTTGAGGCTATTTAACAAAGCTCTCCTTGGGAAATGGCTTTGGAGGTATCATCTTGAGAGGGATGCATTATGGAGAAATATTGTTGATGTTAATGTGGTAGGTGGGTGAGTTGGTGTTCTAACGAAGTAAGATGAGTGTATGGGGTGGGTTTGTGGAAGTCTATCCGGATGGGTTGGGGCAAATTTGTCAATCATTTTAAATATAAGGTGGGGGTGATGGGACAAGGATTAACTTTTGGCATGATATTTGGTGTGGGGATTCAGCTCTAAAGAATGTTCATCCCTCCCTTTTTAGGATTGCTAGAGATCAAGACGCTGCAGTGGCTGATTCCTCAACTTTTTTAAATAATAATCTTCAGGAGTGCCAATTTTATTAGAGATGTGCATGATTGAGAAGTGAATGTAGTCTCTGATTTTTTTGGAAAATTATATGAGATGAAGATTGTTCAGGGAAGGGAGAATAGTCTGCAGTGGATTCATGCTGGAAACTCCAGATTTTCGGTTAGCTCATTTTATAAGGTGTTCACCTGTCATTGTGTCAATAAATACCCCTGGAAATGCATTTGGAGATCTAAGGTGCCTAGTAAGGTGGCATTTTTCTGTTGGTTGGTGTCTCTTGGCAAATTTTTGACCATGGATAATTTGAGAAAGTGTGGATTATTTGTCACGGATTGGTGCTTCATGTGTAAGAAAGATGATGAATCCGTTGACCATCTATTTCTTCATTGTGAGGTGGCTAAGGCTACGTTTGGATGTTGAGATAAGTTGAGTTGTGAATAATAGTATTTTGTGGGTCCCATTGAGATGGATTTAACTTTTTTAGGTTGAGATGGATATAACTTTTTAGATTGAAATGTATGAAATAGGTTGAGATGAGTTTAATTTTTTTTATGGGAAGTTGAATAAGTAGTGGGTCCCATCAATGATTGATTTGAGATAAGTTGAGTTTGTTTCAATAACTGACCACTTTGTGGGATGAGAATTTTGGTAGGACGGGTATTGCTTGGGTGATGCCTAAGCAAGTGGTTGATCTTTTTGCATGTTGGCATGGTTTTAAGGGGAGACATCGTGTTTTTGCCATATGGAAGATGATCCCTTCATGTTTGATGTGTTGCTTATAGTTGGAAAGGAATGGACGGTGCTTTGAAGATAGAGAACGCTCAATGGGAGAACTTAGGGAGTTTTTCTTTAGTACTTCGTGTTTTTGGGCTAAGGCTTTTGTAATGAATAGAGATAATCTTCATGATTTCCTTTTAGCCTTTTCTAGTTTCTAGCTTGTATTTAGGTGTTTTCTCTTGTGTACTTGGGCTATGCCTATTTACTTGGTAATAAAATTCTCTTATTACTTATCAAAAAAATATCTAGTTCCTAGTGGTTGCTAGTTGTTTTCCGTATATACTTTCTGTATATTTGGGCTATGCCTATTGTTGTTTCAATAAAATTATATTCTGTTTATCAAAAAATAAATAAAATTATATTCTTACTTGTAAAAAAATCTTTAACAATTTCATTGGGTAGAATAAAAGAGAAATTAGGAATAATAATGAAAAGAAAATCTGGCTGGTGTATGGTGGAGTGATATAAAGGTTTAATGTAAGTGAAGCTTTGCTGGAAAATGGCACCATTTAATGTGCAAAAATTCCATGTTAATTTCTTGCCCTCTTTTTTTGTCAGTTTTGTTTTTTTAGTGCATTTAGTGCTTGAAAGGTCAACTAGTTACCACTTTTGGTGCTTTCTAGAAGCTAGTTTCTATGTAAATGACGTCACCACCAATTATTATAGCAAAGGAATGGTTTCGATTGTCTTGGCATTTGCTTCACTCAAACAAGTGCAAGATGGTGTGGTTGAAGTGACAGCTTGTCTGGTAAGGTTTAGACCTTGGAAGACTTCTGTCACTTTCCTTGAACCCTGGCCTGTAATTTTTTCACCTCATGTTCTTTATCTATACAAACAATATTAGATCCTGTGAATGTTGTGCTGGCAGGGGATGTGTATGGAATAGTTCATCATATTCCTTTTTTCTGTTTGAGTTTAACTGGTCTGTAGAGGGTATAATTTCTTCTTATGGTTCTAAAGTTTACATTTAATCTGAAAATATCTGGGTAGGTGGCTTTTAGTATTTCTTAAAGCAGTGATTTTAGATTATTGATGAAACAAATTTTTTTTATCCATTTCCTATACCCTCATTTTGGCTTATCTTATCTTTCATACTGTTTTTTTCCCCCCTCAAATTGATCTCGTGCACCCCAGCAGATTTTGAGCCTGCGAGCTCCCCCACCACCCCATAGTTATGGGAGGTGGAACTGCTGTTTGGTCCAAAGGTCTTTGACGCTCTGTTACATGTTGCTCTCATAACCTTATGCTTACATCTCAATAATTATCAATTATTAAGTTTATCTTGAATAATTATGGTCCAGACTTTGTAACTGGAATTTCAATATCCTTTTCAGAATGTGTAGGGCGCTAATGCCTGGAGATGGAGAAAGCATGAATGATGTGGCTGTATGGGAGATGCTTCCTGTAAGTCTATGAATCAGTTTCTTAGCTGTTCACGAGTTTTCATATTTGCTATTTCATAATAACAGATTCATGTGACAATTGTAATTACTTTGATGTATTTTTTTTTAAAAATTTATATGTATTTTAGTGAAGAGAATGTGAATGTACTTAATGACAAATATGATGACCAAAGAATGCTACGAGGTTTTAAAACCTTGAGAACTTATGACGTGTCTTCATGATAGAAGTTTTCTAATGAAATCTATGTTGCATTGTAGATGTTATTGTTGGATATGAGGGGAGAAAAACTTTTTTTTTTGGTTAAATAAAATCTTCTACCCTAAACTTCTGGGTGTTTTTGCAGTTTGCACCCTAAATTACTCTTGCATCCTCAAACTACTTGGAATTGAAAAATAACACCCTATGTCCAAATCTGATCATTAATATGGTGAAAGTAGACAATGTGACACTATCTTAACCATTGGTTCTTATGGAGGTTGGTAGTTGAAGTCGGCAGTAGTTGGATGATGTAATGTATTAGTTTGGCAGTTTACAATGCAAAGTAAAACACCTGATAGTGTAGAAGTGAAAAATGTAACAGTTTTTTTTTTTTGGTTTGGTGGGGAGGGGTTACTTTGGTATCTGATCAAATGGGTGTGAATGAACTGAATTGAATTTGGCAATGGGAAGAAATAAATGATAGATCAGTGGTTTTATTTGAAGCATTTTGTATCGAGACAATTCTTGAGTTTATTCTTAATTTCTGTATTTCTTTTTGCTTCAAGCAAGATAGGGCCTTTGTGCTTTTGTTCCTCTTTTTGCTGTCCAATACTGGGTAACATTTACTTGTCTCCAATAATTCTGTTTCATAGGAATTTTGTTAGCAAAATGCTAGATTACTCAAAATCTTGGGCATTTTGAGTTTTGATATAAATGGTTGGTTAAATTTTGGAAGTGCACCTGTCAAAATGATTTAGGTTACATCCTATCTGTTCTGCTTGCTTTTCACATGCTTTATAATAGGCACATGTATGTAAAGCTTCAACATCCAAGCATCGCGATCTCAAACTTGGGCATTTTTGCTAGTTTGTGATATAGACTATTGGTTTAATATGGGCTCTGAATCTGTTAATGATTTCTGATAACAATCCTGGTTTCATCCTCCGAATATTCTATTTTAAAATATTATTTTTATTGAAAAATGAAGAGTGGAAGGACTAAATGATCTGCAAATGTATTGCTTTTAGCACTTTTGGGTTGCAATATCCATGGTCTTCTTTGCTGCTGCTACAGTCCTCACACTCCTAAAGCTATGCGGTAATATCTCTTACTCACCATAAATCTCAAGCATAGCTACAGTAAAATGCACCATGCATTCCTAAACTTTATGTTTCAAGTCTCATGGGTATTATTATTATTGCGGTATCATTTATCAGACAGCACCATTTTTTGTCATCCTCAATTTACTTTATATTTTCCTTTGGAATTATTTTCTTGCAGTATAAGATCTATTTGTATTAGAGAGAGGTAATATTGTTAGATTGACAAGATACACTTTTTGATTGGATATTGTGTGCTAACCAGAATATGACTTGTAAAAAAATGCAATATGACTTCTTTAGGAAAGGTAAGGCTGGTGAATGAAACACCGCTCAGTAAAATGAATAAAAGCACATACTATACAACCTTCTCGCCGGAAGGGGAAAAAGAAGGCTTGACTGTTTGTTGTCTTCTCAGATTCGTTTTACGGACAACCATATCATATGAGTTTCCTATACCCATGTAATTGAAAACATCTTGGTTGGAAACGACAAAGTTTTGTAACTTGGTTGGGGCCTTTAAACATTTCTTCTAAAACTGACCTTTCATTGTTTATAATGTAGTGATGCTTCATTCCAAAACTGGATTTTCTTGTGTGGATGCTTGAGAGGTTCACATCTTTCCATCAAAACATTGTTCTAAACCTTCAAGTTTCAAGCATGTGAATGAAGGAATCCAATATTTCTTTCTTCCATCAGTTGAATGGCTTATCATCAGATGGAGACAAATGGACAATTGCATTATGGATTGACTGAGAGAGAACTTTAGGAATACCATGTTCCATTTGCGCTAAATCTCTGTTTAAGGCATTATTGTTGCATGTTCTAATTGCCTTGATATGTGTGCATGATTTTTTCTTCTTGTGTTTGTAATTACCCTGCTGTACCGCCTTTATTTATTTACTTAAACTGTTTCCCTATGTTTGGATGCCTCGTTGTGTGCTTGTATCCTTGTTCAGAATAATGGGGTACATGCTGTTGTTTTCACATTCTTGGATTGCTTCCTGCTCTTTGTCCAATAATCTATGGTAATAATCTGTCTGTATAACGCTTGTAAAAAAAAATAACGAAGAAAATTTACTGTTCATACTAAGCAATTGGCCCATTGTACTCATGCACACATGATGTAGCAGGTGATGTACGTGCCCTTGGCTGGTGGGACTTGTTTATAAATTTTGGGTATGTACTGTAATGTCATTTGTGTTGTTTAGTGTTTACTGTTAGCATTGTTGCTTGGGACATTGACATACTAATATTATTTCTTTTATCCTAGGTTTAGAATGGCAAAAAGTTCTGATTTTTTTTTTAACTACAGAATTGCAGAGTGCTTTGCCTGTCTTGTTTGTACAAAGTGGTCTAATCCAATGATTCATAGAAACTCTCACACAAGGGAAGCAAGCTCAACTTCTGCAACTATTAGATATCTTGGCTGGCACAGTAGTTTAGTAGTTTCTCCAGAGGACGACCAGGAGGATAGAATATGTGGTCTTCAGGACATTGGTGGCCATATCATGAAAATTCCAGTGATTGCTTTTCAAATCCTCCTTTGTATGCGCTTGCAGGTTTGTATTTTTAAGTTTTGGTAGTGGCTATTCTTTGGAATCTTTTATTGATGGGCCTATAATGGTTTCTGATTTCAGGGAACACCTCCTAATGCTAAGCACATTCCACTGCCAGTTCTCTTCTCTCCTATTTTCCTACTGCAAGGTGTAGGTTTACTCATTGCTACCTCTAGGTTGGTAGAGAAAATTGTACTTTTACTTCGTAGTGGAGCTGGAACAGGATTATATTTCAGTTTTTCTGCAAGAGTTCATGACTTCTTGGGGTTCTTGCACAATGGTTCGAGGTAAGGACTTCTTCTGCCTCCCAAGCAAAATCTTGAATAGGCAAGACTGTGAACTTACTGAATCAATAATACAAGCATTGACTAAACTATGGACTAATTCTTAATCTGAAAACTCTTCAACAGGCTACTGGGTTGGTGGTCCATTGATGAAGACAGTCAAGAAGAACAAGCCCAGCTTTTCCAGCAGGGAGCTTCTGGGTTAGTATTGTTTTACTTATGCTATAATATTTGTAAGTTCACTATGTGTGCTTGTTTAATACGGGTGCTTTAATTGCTGATGCAATACATATGTGATTTGAGTGAGGAAAAATATAGAATAGAAATTTAATAATAGATGCAAAATCAGTGCAATCAGAAATAAAAAGATGCATAAATTTGCCCGTGCATGACTCCAGAATGTGAACATATTGCTGCAAACAATTGACTCTTTCCTTTATGTATGAAGATTTATTTAATAGAAAATGCTTACTTTTGGTGCAATGGGTGAAAAGCTGGTTTTCTTTATTCTAGTTTTATTCAATATTAGGAGCTTGGAGTAATTGTGTAAATTTTGGACTTTCGGGTATGTGCTAAAGTTTGAGTGCGTTCAGTTGTAATTTGATTTAATACACTGGTCAAAAGAAGAAAAAAAAAACTGGTTTAATATATTGTTGTGTTTTTTTCTCTTCCATTTATGGATTTAAAATTTCTTTTGTTTAAGTTTAGTGGTCAAAGCTTCTAAATTTGAAGTCTTGCTAGAAGTCCGACTTATTAAAAGTTTAAGTTTTATTATTACAGTTAAAAAAATAAAAGTAAAAATAAAAATAACAGTTCAAGTTTCATTAGGAGTTGAAGGGCTTGTTTGGAAAAAAAATTCATCTCAAAATTCTCATCTCATCCCATTTCCTTCCCAAACATCACTCAAACACAAATAGTTTCAAACAAATCATTACAATTTTTCCAAACTTTCAAACAAAAAATAAAAAATAATTCAACTTTTTTAAATTTCCAAACAAAAATAATATTCTAACAATATTTTAACTTTATAATATTTTTCATTCAACTTTTTCTCTCTTATTTCCCTAAACCCTATTAAACATTAATTCAAACTATCTCACTACTATTCACAAGCTATCTTATTATTATTCACAAAATTCTCATCTCATCTCACTTTCCAAGTTTGTGCGAAGTCTTATTAGAGTCTGAATCTTATTTGGGCTAGCTCATAAATATCGATGTAATGGATTCAGTTCACTAACGAGAGAACAGTTTCATTAAAGTTTTACCGCAATTATGCCTGAGATTTATAACCCCTAAGGATTGTCTTAAGTATTGAGAACCTTGGTCTTGGTGGTATGTTCCCTTTAAGTCTAAGATTTAAACCACAATTAAAGGACTGGGAGAATATCCCCTTGAATTACCCGAGGTGCACTTGCTGGAAACTCTTTGCCGAAGGCCTATGCACCATCGTGATTAGTCCGGACCTTATTCCGGACAGCTGGTGCCAAACAAAAAGATTATCCTTGAGATTTATGATTTAATACTTCTCCAAGTTGTATTGCTGAGATAACCCTAAATGTAATACTTAGAAAAACTAGCTGGAATGCCTAGTTCAATCCTTCTCCTCTTATTCTTTTTCTCCAATTTTCAGCAGTTCATCTAGTCTTCAGACTATACGATCTAATGTTGATTTTGTAGGGTTGGAACATAAAAGCTCATTTGATAAAAACCCTATCAACGCCCACCTTTCATTAGCCTCCAAAATCTGAAAAAAAAACCTGCTGCTACAGTTCCTAGTTTGCTCGTAAAAGCCTGGGACAATTTTCACCTCCAGGCCAAATTTCTTCTCTTACCCTATTTGAAAACCTGAACACCCTAATATTTTCTACCAATAGAATCCTACAGCCTTATTTTTTCTATTGGTAAGATAAGGATTTTTAGTTGTGAAAGAGGATGTTACCCTGGTGCTCAGGAAGTACATGAATCCACTTAATAATCAAAGGATGGGATACACGATGGGATCATCTTGTACAAAGGTGCTTGCTGATGGTTTCCAAACTGCCTTTTCCTAAGTCTTAGAAGCTACACCACCAGGAAAGACCTAACCGATCCCAAAGAGATCAAAGATCATATTTATAGGATCATAATTACTTCTGTAAAAGAAGGTGATCCTCATCCACTGTTTCCCCACTTTTCCCATATATGCAACAACAATTAACCACTATAATGATCAATTTTCTCAAGTTGTCCAAGATAAGTGTTCCTAATGCTGCTTTCCACATGAAGAAAGCCACTCTGACAGGAGCCTTATTTCTCCAAATAAGCTTCCAAGGGTAAGGGTGTGATACTCTATTCTGATAAGTGATAATGGTAGGTGGTGTATGAGATTCCAGATTGTTTGGGAGTAAGAAGTTCTTGCTCTTTATAATATTCCAGTGAGACTCCAATTATATCATTGACTAGTTTTTTTGGAGTATAGACCATGATTTGGGACGTCTATTGGGTGTTACAAAATGGTATCAAAGCCTACCCCAACCAAAAATATGGGATTGGAGCCGTGCCACCTATGACGGATTGGCTAGACCAAGACTTCAAGAATATAAGGGGGAAGAGATTGCGACACCCCATTCTGATAAGTGATAAGGGTAGGTGGTAGAAGGCTGTTATCGAGTCGAGCTGGTCTTTGGCTTGCCGAGCTCGACTTGACTCAAAATACTCGAGCTCGAGCCCTAACTCGAAATTTTTATTTATTCTTTGTTTGAGCTCGACTTGGTAAGCTAAATTTTCAACTTGAGCTCGAGTTCGTCCCAAAAACGAGCTCAAATAGAGCCGAATGGTTTATTTTTTAAATAAGATTTAATAATTAATAAATTAGACAGATAAAAAATAAAAAATCTAATATTGTATTTATACAACTAACAATTAGAACCTCTATTGAATTATAAGATTTTAAGAACTTATAATTAATTAATACCTAACTAGTTGATATTTATCCATAATAACAATATATTATATGCTTACAAAAATTATTAATACATACATAAAATATGATAGTATATATCTATTTTATATATGGTTCCCACGTATTAGTATATGAAATTATTAAATCTTATCGACTAATTATTGTACAAATTATAAAATATAGCTATGAATTATATTCAATATATAGACATAAGTAATTAGGTTACATATTATATATTTAATTATAAATTTGCTATGGGCCTTAATGAGCCTTGGCCGGTCGAGTTTTGTCCGGTATGTGTCATTTACTAATCGAGTGGGTATCTGCTTTCACGGGCAGATTTTTTTTTTCATGAGTTGAGTTCAATTCACGTTTAACCGGGCGAGTACCGAGCGGGCTATCGAACAGACTAGTTAATTTATAGCCTTAGTAGGTGGTGTATGGAATCCTACATTGCTTGGGAAGGAGAAATTATTGCTCTTTATGATATTCCAATAGAGCTTCAATTGTATCATTGATTAGTCTTTTTGGAGTATTGGCCATGTGGCTTGAGCCTTCTTTTGGGACGTTACAAAGGGGCCTTGAAATGACCACATAGAATGTTGTGGTATGATTTCGCTTCAAACATGCCTCTCCTAGATGGGGTCCAAATCATTTTATCGTCTCCATTTCTTCCCACCATGCAACATTTCACTTCGTATCTGATTCCTTATGCTGCTCTCCTACAGGAAATTTGGGTAATCTGATCTTTTTCCCTTCATCGGCTTTAGCAAAAGCATAATTGTTCTATGTAAATTAGTTTTTCTAATGGCATGTGCCAAATTCCACTTTAGTTTTCTGTTTAAATAACATGTTTGATCACTTTTCTCATGGCCTTTCTATTTTAATTTTTGATATTCTCAGCTGCTTGCCCTTTCTGTTCCTATATTTTACATTGGCCGTAAATAATAAGGCATGCTTATGCTTTCCATGTCCTACAAAAATTCTTATAGATTGGCTACTCTTTTTTTTTTTGTATGGGCAAATTCATTACATTCTAAACAAAAGAGAAATACACAATAAGGAATTGGGGTTCCCCAACAATCATCCCAAAATTAGAGATACACTGCATAAAATACATACATTTCGGGAAATGGTACTAGGTACTTGCTCTGGCCCAATAATTGATTGTTGTGCACAGACTCTCAGCAAGGAGTTTTCTGCAAGTGCACTCAAGTAATTCAGGAGGAAATTCCCTAGTCCAATGGCCTCTAGAAGTTGTTTGCACCCAAGGGTTCAAACTTTAGATCTGGACTCTGGAGGGAACATACCACCCAGACCAAGCCACTTGCCACTTGAGCCAACCCATAGGGCTTGATGCTTTGAATCGTATTGCAAGAAAGTCCTGAAATATAGAGATTGGTTACTTGAAGATTGTAGCATAGTTATAAGATGTATATTTTTTGAGTGAAGAAAAAAACGTCACTTAGCAATGTCCGTGTCAGTTTTGTGATTGTTTACTCCTTATCTGTTGCACATTCTTCCCAATATTATCTCATGCAAATTTTAAGTGGCAAATGTGAATTAGGAATTCTCAGTTATTGATTTTGGTAACTCGATAGAAAAGATAATGTAAATTATTACACATATGAAGGCCAAGTTTGAAAATCAACTGTCCCTGTTTTCTGTATCATGGGATCATGCGTGCCTAGAACTTAAACCACAGCTTGAAAGTGCATATTTCCCTTCTGCATATGGTGTTTTTAGGCTTTAGCTGCTGCATCATATATTTCCTCTCCATATAAAGCTCATCAAATGGCTTTTACACACTCTGATTGTGCTGATCTTTGTATGTTGATTGCATACCACCCAGGTACGATACTTTCTGTGGTTATCCACCTGAGATTGTGAAGAAAATGCCTAAAAAGGATCTTGCAGAAGAGGTGATCATAATTCTCTTAGCATGTCTTTGATGTTTCTTTTGGCTAGAATAATTCTCTCCTATATGCATATATAGATGCGTTTTTATATTCAATTTCCCCATTATTGATTTAGCTTTTGCTTTACTTTTTTCTGTATACCGAACATCTTCAAATTCCAAAATTATAAATGAAATAAGTACTGTTTTAACTTGTGATGTATTTATGGTTCATCTCAGGTTTGGAGACTGCAAGCAGCTTTGGGTGAGCAGGCAGAAATCACAAAATACAGCCAACAGGAATTTGAAAGACTTCAAAATGTATATTTCTCATCCGTACCTACTAGTTTATACGACAATGTGAATATGTAATGCAAACTTGTGAAATTGTTAAATCATTCATCCAGAAACCATTGTTTTGTGACTAGTTTGACGTTTTCTGTTCTTGGAGAACTTATATTATCTCATGAGGTTGGTTTTTGTAGGAGGTAACTGAGGTTGTATGGTTTAAACTTGGTTAGAATAACAAGTAAAACATTTTTGGGATCTCTGGTTTCAGTTTTAGCCAATTATAAATCTTGGAATAATATGTGCATCAACATTTGTTAATAAGCATCGTCACCATTGATTTCTGATATTTACCTGTAGGGCCTTCATTTATTAAAAAATTGCTCCCATAAGTTCAGAATGTAGGTATCGAATTAAGAATGTGCCTAATTTTCAGTTTAGTCCATGGCAAAAGTTTTGAGCATGCAATTGAATAATGATTAGTCAATACTATTTTGTGGAAATCTGGGTTATTGTGTGGCCAATCCTTATTTGTAGCTTCCCATGTATAGATATTTTCGTTCTAGTTTGTTTGGGGTCCTGTTCTTTCCCAAATTCATCTTGTTATAAAGGTGACTTCATCTTTATGTTGTCTGGATGTGCTGGTCAGGAGAAAGTTCTATGCAGGGTTTGCTTTGAGGGAGAGATTAGTGTCGTCCTGCTTCCTTGTAGGCACCGTATCCTTTGCAGGTAGCTGTCTTGCTCATAATTTTTTAACAAGAAAAGCTCACGAAGCTCAATCTTTTATTTTTCCTTCTCTTTTTTAATCTGGTTTGATGATATCATTGATTTTCCAATGTATTGCAGTGCCTGCTGTGAGAAGTGCAAAAGTTGCCCAATTTGCCGTGTCTCTGTCAAGGAGCGCTTACCTGTATATGATGTTTAGGTTTTAACCTGCCCTCTTATTTTTCTAAGAGCACAAATCAGAGCGCATGGAGAAGGTAAAAGAACGAAGACAGGAGAATGTTTCGATATGGTTTCTCACTTTTTACTGAAACTTGGGTATTACTTGTTCAAACTGACAACAAGAATTTGGTGATGACACAGGAATTGCAGTTGCTGCAACAATGTATGTTCAAAAATTTTCTTTTCCCCTGTACATTGTAAATATGCTGAACTTTTAAGTTCTTTGTCATGCTGTTATACAACATTGTTTATTTGAGCTGTATTCTGTGTATAGAACCAACTGTAATGCGTTTTGTGCAAAGAGAAATACTCTAGCCACAAAGGATTACACAAAAGTAATCTTACAAATTGATGAGGCTTGATATAGTTTGTTAGATTGTAAAGTTACTTTTATTGTAAAACAAATCTAACAGATTACATGAAATCATGCTAGTTTGTGAGATTACTTTTATGTAATCTCTTTATGATTGTAGCACTCCACTAGTGCAAAAGACCCGACGAGACACCACTTTATAGAATGAAGTTATCTGACATGACGTCCATATAGATATGATAAAATCTCTAGTTACATGTGAATTTGGTTTGGTTGATTTGTTTTATCCCTACTTTAGTGATCATTAACATGTTGGCTGTCATGTTAATCCACATCTCTTTTTCTTTGTTGAAAAATATCATCAACAAAATGATTAAAGCATAAAGTGAATTAGAGACAGATTGAGGTGAAAGTGAAACAAAAGAGATGCTTCAAAAATAAAATAAATACTAGAGCATTCATTACATTGCCCAGAATATTAGAATGACCAACAAGGTTGAATTATTAATTTCCCCAACACCCCTCCTCCCACACCTTCCCTCCCCCTTACCTCCCAAAAAAAAAGGAAAAAAAAGAAGAAGTCAGACCTCAATTTAAAATACACATATATTGAGAGAGATAAAATTTAATTTATTTAGGCAATGATCAGCTTCATGCTGCAGTGATAGCCAATGATTCTGGTTTAGAATTTGGGACATTATTAATGATGGCATCTTTGGTGCTGGTGATTGGGTTTTCAACCACTTTTGGAGCCTCAACATGATTAATCCTGGTGACAAAGTCATCAAAGCACTCTTCCATGGTTCGGAAAGGTGTATCAGGATAGAGAGAGCAGACTTCAACATCTGTATTCTTATCCAAGGAATAATTTACTTGGCAACCCCTTATGAAGATGTCATGTGTAAGGGCTGCAACAATGCTTTGTGGGATGATCATATCTGCAATCAAGCAATAATTAAGCAAACAGAAAGATAATCATCATCATCAAGAATATGATTTTAGTGCATGTTGTTCCTCACGCCCAATCTTGTGTGTTTATGATCTCACTATATATATATATATATATATATGTCTGATCTGACTTTGGTGGGTGGGAAATTAGTATGGGAAAAAAGTTTGGGACACGTCTTTTTTAAGAGGATCAAGAGTAGAACCATGACATGTAAATTCTTCAACTAGAAACATAATTCAACCCTCTAGATAGGACCATCCTCCTAACTAGATTTTAATGAAGAATTTATGAAAGAAAAATGCTACTCTTCATCCCGAACTTGTCATTTTCAGTCACACTAGTTAATGTTGGACAGTTTAAATTGCTTCTTGTATCAATGATCATTCAAACGGAAAGTCACTCAAAACATAGATATCACTTTAACTGGTGTGATCGGTGATGACTGAATTCTAAGAATAACATTTTTTAAAAAAAATCTAGAACGTACCTTTGGCAGCGGAGAGTAGATCATCCTCCGAAACGATGACCTTAGGAAGTGTACGCATGATCTTCTTCTCCCACACAGAGGCAAGCTCGTTTATGTTAAGCAAATTGCTTGATGGCTGGAAATGAAGAGATTTGTTGATAGTTCGAACATCATCAATGGCTTTTATTGTGAATTTCCCAATGTCAGTACCAGCAACAAAATAAGCTGTGGAATTCGAAGCAAACCATGACCTTCATTACCATATAATTCTTAAATCTCAACCGTTAATTATAAATTAAATGGCCCACAATTTATGACACCAATATTTATTATAAAATATATACCTAACATCTATTAATATTTGATATTTATTAAAATTATTTGAAAATAATAAATGAGGCTACTTACCTAGTAAAGGCAATAAGGTTTCCTTTTTGACATGTGAAAACACTTTCCTTTTGCTTGTTCTTTTTTCTTTTTTTAAAAAAGAAAAGAAAAGAAAAAAGAAACTAAAATTTGAAATTCCACAAAGACAGATCAACGTGCCATCCTCCTCTACCCAAAAAAAGGGAAAGAAAAGCTAGAAAATTTCCTAATATATTCTAAGGATTGATGTACTGTAAATTGACGAGAGTTGCTTCCATTGGATCAGATGGTAGACAAGGTCAGAAAAATGGATCCATGGCCTCCCCCACCTACTGATTTTAATTGTTTTTTAATAAAAAAAAGTGTCAGGTACAACATTACTGTAGTGTCGTCTTCCTCCAAAGATACAAACACAAAAAGAAGAGGGTAGCCTAATAATTGACACTTACTAATTTTGTGGGGCTTTGAATGCCTCACAACCAATAAGCATTTATGATTTCCTTTTTCTCCTACAAGTTTCATCCCTTCACATCAAATCTCTCTCTCTCTCTCTCTCTCTCTAGAGGGACAAGGGTTTTTACAGTTTTGGGATAATCTTAATTATTTTTATATTCTTATAATATTAATTTTTTAAATTTAAGAAATAGCTTGAATTTCAACTTTCCATTTTTCTAATCTGGATTTTTTTTTTCTTTATGCACTTATCTATTTTAATTATTATTATTTTTTTTTAGTTTTCCATAAGGCTATATCTACAATCTCATTTTATTATATTTTCCTATACATTTAATTAAACATATAATCATTTTTTATAATTAAATATCATGACCTATCCAATGTGATATTACAGCACACCACTTCTAAAATATCAGCTAGTAATTAATTCAACCATCAAAGAGATGGTCCTCATGGTTTTATTCCCATATATGTGGTCACTATTTTTCTAAGAAATCAAAACGATTCAAATTTAACGTTTTTAGAGTTATTATTCGAATTTTAAAGGATTTATATTTCCTAAAATTAATATATGAACGCTTCGTTTGTTTTCATAATTCTTTTCAATCTATTTCATCTCATCTTATCTAGTCATTACAACTTTTTTAAATTTTCACGTAAAATAAAATAAATAATTTAATTTTTTTAAATTCTAAAATAAAAATAATATTAAAAAAATATACTCTAATAATATTTTATTCAATTTTTAACTTTAATCTCAACTCATCTCATCTGTAAAAATAAATTGAAAGAAAATGTTGCCAGCCATAATATTTATAACCCGAGCAAGTTTTTTTTTTTTTAATCATTAATGTTTAATAAATATTATAAGACACGCTCTATATTGTATATGTCTATATTTTTTCAACTCTAAACTCTAGAATCCAAATAATAAGATATAGAATAATATTAAGAGAGGTAGGTGGAACAAAGATAGAAATGGGTACGTGGGTAAATTACTTAAAATAGGACTTATTATAATTTTAAAAAAATATTTATATTTTTTAACATAATTGAGGTGGAACTGCACACGTAAGCAGTGCGTTAAAAATAAAGAAGGTTAATCGAGTGTACCTTTGACGGAACCATCACCGTAAATGTGGAAAAGATCCAATGGTGGGAGAACGTCGGCAGGGTGAGTATTGTCGTGGTAGGGCCACGCGGCAATGGAGTTGCAGCAGATGTAGGTATAAGGAATCCCAGCAGCCTCGGTCCACCTTCTCACTTCTCTCTTTTCCTTGTACATCGTCAGCCCTGGTTCCACCGGGTCCGCTCTGTCTATGTCGTGCCCAAACTCGGAAGGTAAAAACCTCTGCAACAATAATGCAAAAAATACAACAAACACAACACATCTTATAAACTAACTTTTTATAATTGTTTCATGGATAATAAGGCTGTTTCCTGTTATCTGAATCCTATTAATGGCTGTCAGAGCTACCTGGCTACTACACATTCATGCATATCAATGGCGGGCTGAAAGACTACTACACATTCAAAGATCAGTGCATCTATTTCAGCTTTTTTCATGATGTTGTCAGATATGATTAATTAATGAACACCAGCTCGTTTATACCAGTAGTTGTAAAAGTAATTTTTATTTATTTTTATTTTTTAATATATTTTAATATTTTTAAAAAATGAAAAAATATATCAATATATTAAAAATCACTTCATTCATCATTAAATAAAAACAAAAAATAAAATTACTGAGCGATCAAATGAACAATAAGAATTGGGCCGCACAGTAATTTTTTCCTTTAATTGTGTAAAAGTCTCACATTAATGGGTAGTTGGGCCATGCATGGTTTTTAAGTACTCCTTATTCATTATGGACGAAACTTGATTATATATATATAAATGATTTCAAGAAATTTTAATGTTAACTTTGAAAAGATCAATTCCTAAAATTTAGAGCTTAGAGTTCATGGAAAAGCGTTTAAACATAAAAAAGAAATTAAAAGTAATATAAATCCCAAATAGATCATGGAATAGCATTAGGATCTCATCTTTATATTGTGGGATATTTAAGATCTTAGTTTTTTTTAGGCTGGTTTGGATTCGAAAAATGTTTCATTTTATTTCTTTTCATAATTATAATTTTTTCAAAATAATGATACACGTACAATCCTCATTTTTTGTAGCGTGTGGGAAACATGCGACATCATAATTTCCTTATATAACTACTAAGTTTTATTCCTCGTGTTGACATTAAATACAATGTGTATCATTTTTCTTAAAAAGTAATGATACACG
The DNA here is from genome assembly GCA_029856935.1 of Cyclocarya paliurus. Lineage (NCBI taxonomy): Eukaryota > Viridiplantae > Streptophyta > Magnoliopsida > Fagales > Juglandaceae > Cyclocarya > Cyclocarya paliurus. The sequence goes on along the minus strand of CM056959.1, from coordinate 7,396,365 downwards.
TACAATGTATAATCTTTTATACAATAATCTTTTAATTAATTGAGAGTATTTTTTTATATGAAACGATGTTACGTTTATAAGTTGTACGTTTTACAAATATATCCATAATTTAAAACATAATTATATAAAGAATTGTGAAAAGAGTTATACTATTATTGGTTTCCTCAAATTATCCAATTGTGCCAATAAAATGGAAGTGATACACTATTTAAAGCAAAAAGAAATGATATTTTCATTTTAAAATGTGTAAGTCTCGTGTATTTTTTTTAAAAAAAATAGATAAATCTAAGACACATATGAAAAATTATTTTTTAATAATAAATTCAATGAAAAAAAATGTAATATTTATACACTCTAAGACTATATATAAGATTACCTTTAAAAACAATTTCTTAAAATATGTTTATAAATATAAAAGTCGTGCTAGCCCGACAAAATGTTCCAAGAAGGTAATTTGGCCGTTTTATTTATTTCTTTCATACATTTTTTTATATTTTTAAATATTTTAAAAAATAATTTAAAAATGATTAAATAAAAATAAATACTCCTCGGACCCACTGTGTTTATCGGCCATTATCCGTGGTCTATTATGGTGGGTGTAGCATTTTCCTAAATATAGAACAAGGTCCGTCTATTTGCGGTAAAGCTCGTTCCTCTAGGATACGTACAAATTAATGTACTTTTATCCGGAAAAGAAGGCATCATGTGGACTCTGCTTGTAGCGTGTGTGGGTGCTCCTTCTACTTTTCAATGGTCACATTAGCTACTCTATTTAATTTTAAAAAATAAATATAATATTTTTTTTTTTTTTGCGCTAAGGTCGTTAATTAATCTAATAATTTAAATATTTTCCATATTTTTAACAATTTATGCCGTTTTAAGACATGTTCCTTTATATTTTACCCTATAAAACTCATGAAACATAAAATATTTTAGAGATTTTTTTTTTTTTAGATTTTATTAATGTGTAGTTCGGCCCCAAGTGTGTAGTGGGTAGTAGTGCTGTATTTTAAAAAAAAAAAAAAACTTAAAAAATATAAAAAAAAAAATATAAAATTTGTTGCGGAGTTCAAAGCACATGACTAGCTAGCATCACTCCAAGAATTAACACACTACTTGATGCATGCACAGTTGCACTCACGACAAAAGCACTAATTTAGAGCGCGGCTGTCCCGCGAGCAGCCACCAACCTTTGTCATTTTTTTTACTGCTCTCTGCCTAGGTCGCTAGCTATGTCTATGTGCATGCATTGCTCATTCTAATTTTTAATAAATAAAGAAAAATGTAATATATTTAAATTACCTTGACAGTTCCTACTGCTTGAATGGCATCAACTAAAACGAGCTGGTCTAAGATGCGACCTCCACCAACGGCTGATATCACCACTTCAATCTTGTGCTCTCTCAGCACCTTCTCCATCAACTCCCTATTCTCTATTGATCCCTGATACATGATATCAAAGTCAAGAAAGTCATAAACAAAAAGCCATCACGCACATAGGACATCGCGTGTATTTCACATACATACATACATACATAAGCATCCCCATCAAGTTTTTTGTTTTGGTTCTATGGTACAACGTCAAAATGCACGAAAGATAAGATATTTTCATAAAAAAATTATTTTTTAATAAAAAAATTCATATATTTTTTTAAATGGACCACCACTGTCACACATTTAGCATTATTCTTTTGGATAAGACGCTTTATCCACGAACCAAACGTACTGCTAGTGCTGCCGTGAAAACTTGTTACATTTGCTTGATAAAAAGAAAAAAAGAAAAAGAAGTGATTCGTTTTTATCCATATCTATGCTTAAGAGTGACAAGATTCATGTGCATGCTCACATGGATGATAATGGCTCCTTTGTCTTGGAGGAATTTGAGTGTGGCGGCCCTGGAAGGGGATGTCGGTCCTGGCTGGACAAGAAGGTAAGTGGGGCGGCCAGAGCCGATGCTAGCTTCTGCAACAAACCGGCCAATGAACCCCAGGGAACCGATGATCATGGTACGGCCAGCAGCAGCCGCAGCCTCGGAAACAACATTAGGAGCTGAAGAAGAAGTACCGTTTGACCCACACATTTTTTTTTTTGTTACACTTTAAAATTCCGACCCTTCCAACCTTTATTCCTCTCACGAATCCAGATGGCTTTTAAGAGATAAAACACAAACACACGCAAACAAGCTAGCAAGCAAGCAACACTGCGCAGAAAAGAGAGAATAAATTAAAAGAAAAAAAAAACAACAGCAGAAGACAGACGACACCAACAACAAATCTGCAGAGAAAAAAAAAGGGTGGGAGGACTTAAGCTATATAGCTAGGTTGGCAAAGGTTATCAATTAGGTTTATATAAAAGTTTTGGGGGGAAGGAGTTGGGAGGAGCACTGAAATGGCTGCCAGTTTGGTGTATCCTCCAAGCTGCGCGCGCTCGTGCAAGCTTGGGGTTTGGTGGAAGCATGGGTTTTGTTTTGGTCGCCTCATGAGGCTTCAGGCTTGCAGTCAATGTGTTATTCCTCCCCCACTAAACTTGGAAAGTTGGGTGGGGGCCGTTGCGGGGTGTGAAAGATCACGTCCTCGACTGGTAGACGAGGAAACTCATGTACAGTACGGCAAAGTTTTTTTTGGGCATCTCTACCTGGGCCTGCACGCTGATGAATGATAATAAGTGGACTATTTCTATGTATTGCATTAGGAAAAAGATAGTCCCACCGGTAGCTATCGCTGGGGCTTTTTTTTTTTTTTTTTTAAATGATTAAGTTAATTTTTTTAATAATATATTGTAATTTTTTTAATAATATATATTTAAAGATATTAAAAAAATACATGTAAAAAAAAAAACAAAAAAAAAATACAACTAGCAAAGCCCCTGGCGGGAGCTTCCAGCGGGGAGAATAAAACCACCCTATTGAATTATCATGGCATGTACTGGTAATTTGGATATTCCAGATTTATTCCATTATCGAAATACTTTATCTATAAAAAGACTCTATAAAACTAAATTTATTGTAAAGTAAATAATCTAATATATCATATGAAGATATATCAGATTATTGATTTATTTTTATAAAATCTCTTTCTGGCTCGTGTAGTACTTTTCTTTTAAAAAATGGTGGGTAGGTCATATACTTTATTGGACGTTCTAGACTTATATTTAACATTTTCCCATATACGGGCTGTGTGTGTATATATATATATATATATATATATATACATATATATATATATATATAATATTATGTTCACTTGTCAAATAATTCAGAAATCTTTTCATATTTTCACTAATTTTATTGGTCAACTACTTCAATGAAAAAACACTTAAAATATATTGATACATTAGCTGCTTGTGTGAATGGAAATGATAAAATTAATCAACAACATGCCATCTACAATGAAGCAAAAATTACCAAAGGCCTGTGGCTTGATTGACATCACCTCCAGCCTCTAAAATAGAAGTCTGGAGTTTGAAACTCTCCTCCCCCAAACCAAAAAAAAAAAAAAAAAAACAATGAAGCAAAATTATTTAAAGATGAATAAATCTATTTGCAAGCATCTTTATTGACATACCAATGACAACAATATTTTTGATATGAAAATCAATCGCATCAGTTTATCTAAAAAATATTAATAATTTGAATCTTTTTTATGAACGTAATAATGGGTCTTACAATAAGTGGTGTGTTGCATACCAGACTTGTAAATAACATCTCTTTATAGAGACTAATTAAGGTCTTGTTTTTCAGTGGAATTATAAGAGCCTTCATTTATTTTTCTAAATTGAAAATAAACTCTTTTCTAAATTATAACTAATTGTGCTAACTCTACACACCGGATTGAAAATAGAATTTTTCTTAACCAGATTCTAAAATGACGAATATTAACATGAAAAAACCTCATGGAAAATATTAAAAATATCAAAATTCTATAGGTGATAATAATATATCCTAAAATTCTAAGATATGTTGCTATCTTTTTTTTTTTTTTTTTTTCATATAAGATATATTGCTATCTTAGAACATCGTGCATTTAATGCGTGCATTTAAACGGGGCCTATCATATAATTAATGCGTGTATTTAATGTAGTTCGAAAGTTTCTTTCAACCATCAAAAAAAAAAAAAAAAAGTTTCTTTCAAAATTATTCATGAGTTTGATCTATCTCTCATAAGTCACATTCTAAGTCGAATTTAGTTTTTCACATGTCATGAAATAAATTATGCAATATTAATTCATATGGCCATCGTGCACCCCACGCAAAATTAGGCAATTCCGAATTCTCATGCATACAACACAAAATCGGTAGCACGATAATAGTGGGCGCATGACACGTGATTAATTAGTATTCGACCCACGTCCCATATAAATATATATATATATATATATATATATATATATATATTAATATCGATGTGTATCTTTGGAGTTTAATTCACTATTGTTTGGAATAAATTAATGATTTAATTTATGATGCTACTTCTAATTATAAGAATAGATTTCAACATTAACTATAGTGAGATAGATACATTTTGCACTCGGGGTAATGACGCAGTTAGTGAGGTTCTAACCGAGGCACGTCTATTATTGGTTGAAAACTAACTATATATATGGAAAATACTTTAGACGTAAATGAATTACACAAAAATAAATCTACAAACTGATGTGACTTAATGTGATACATCAGTGTATATATATATATAGATATTTCCAACCCTCTTTGACTTTTTGCTGTAATTAATATATATATATATATATATATATATATATATATATATATATATATTATTTCTCATTCTAGGTTTTCTGCTATATAACATAGTGTATATATATAACACATACATGAATAATCATAAACATAATTCTAGGTATAAAAAAATCACAAATTAAAGATAATGATTTTCATTTTTTAACAAAAATATGTTCAATATATAAATATATATATATATATATATATATATATTTGATGATAACGAGAATTTTTTTAAAAATAAACTAAAAAAATGAAGACAATTATACAAAGACAACAGGCAAAATTTGACAGACTTTTTTTTTTTTAATCAAATTAAGGTTAGAGATTGAATAAAATGAATTTCCAGTTGGAAGAATGTTATTTCCAGCCTTCCAAAGAAAGTTCTTTGCCGCCCCTGGTACAAGCAACCTCCACACCCATCAGCCCTTGCCTTCTAGTTTGTGCCATAGGATAGATACTTCTAACTGAGAATCTTCCATTTTTACTAAAACACCAAATAAGCTTGTCCTTAACCCTTATCTTACTAGTAGGAATTAGGACTGTTCAAATGGGCCGGGTTTTTTCCCGGCCCGGTCCGGAACCTGGAAAACCGGGATCCGGTTCCGGGTTTTGGCCCGGATCAAACCCGGTCCGGAACCCGGATTGAAAAACCCGGACTTGTCCGATCCGGGTGCGGGTTACAAACCCGGGTACCGGGTTTTAACCCCGGTACCCGGTCTTTTTACATTTCCTAAACCTTCATAAGTTATAACCCATTCGGCATTCTCTCTCTCTCTCTCTCTCTCTCTCTCTCTCTCTCGTTACGCGTTGGGCTTGCTAAACGAAAACCCTAAGTCCGTGCATCGTCGCCGCGACCTCATCGCCGCCGCCGCACCTTCGTTGCCGCATCTCTGTCGTCGTCGGCCTTTCCACAAGTCCTTTCCCGTGAGTCTCTCTCTCTCTCTATCTCTATCTCCTTCTCTCTCTCTCTCCATTGGATTTCTGGGTCTGTTTGTCTATTCAGAACTTGGTGGGTTGCTCTGTTTTCTTTGTCATATTTTATATTTATGGTTGAAATTGCTTGGTTACTTTGTGCTGCAAAACAGATAGATCTTTTGAAGCACTACCCAACGTCATAAGCTATAAAATCTTTTTAAATATATTCCATAAAAAAAAAAAGGAAGAGAAGAGATTGTGGTTATTCTGTAGCCTGCATTACATGAAGTAGTTTGACGTTCCTGATTTACAAATAGAAAGGAAGAAGTGAAGGGAGATAATTAATTGTCACCTCCCTACTGATAGGCACTGCAGCAGTACTAAATAATAACTCGTTTTTCATTTCGATTTGTCTTGGAAAATGACTAGCTATTTCAAGGCTGAAGTACCTGGTATTCATAAATAATTTGTAAAAAAAAAAGGGAATTAAAAATAAAAAATGGGATCAATGACCCATTAAAATTATATATAACATCAGTAGTGCAAGTGACTAAGCACTATCCTTTCGTTAACCGGAAGGAATGGCACCAACTAGTAAGCACAAAACCAGAGCCCGAACCACACAATTACCAATTAAATGAAGAAGAGACAGAAGTATGCAATAAGTAGTAGCTATCGCATAAAAACTCCACCACCCTCTTCCCTCCGACAACTACCATCATGCCAAGCTAACAATTAGAGCCACTCTGTGCACTAGAAAAGGATACATTGTACTCAAAAAGTCCAACAAGAATCCATCCATCCCCCAACCAAAGAAAAACGTAATGCCTAGAGCTAGCAAGGAAGATACCTACCGCAGAAAAGCAGTACTTGCCCAACAAAATTACATCATTTCTGTAGATTGATCCATTCAAACACGTACAAGCAAAATCAAGAATTACAAACACACAGAGATATCCATATCATGAGTATGTATATAATGCAGCTAAAAATAAAAATTTCTACAGCTGAAAGTTTTGCAGAATCCTGATAAATATTTCATCAACCACAGGCCTACCAAAGCAAGTAATTCCCAAACTTGTAGGCACTAGAATACCGGGGTACCAGGAAAACTGAGCAATTAAGCAACATATCTCTAGCCTACCTCACTACATCTGAAACCGGCAAATACAAATGAACAGCAATACACGCGGAGAGAAAATATTAAAAAATCTTGATCATCATGTAGTTACACATATGGGCGTCAGTTATATATTCACCAATTCCTTGTTGATCTGTGATGCACTCTTTCCCTGAGATGCAGCGGCTCATTTGCATTAATTCCCATTGATACAAATCGAATATGTAGGTCTTCTAGCTAGATCAGTTTCAGTTAATAATGAGATCAATAACGTTGCCGATCTGATAACAAAGTATTGGACATAAAAAAAAATGTTATAACAAATTGTAGATCCTGCTAACATTGCTTCAGATCACTACTTATATTAAAATGCATTGACAATACCTCATTTTCACCAATGAACAGGTGCATTTAGCTTTAAATGTGCTTGGGAACACAAATGATCATGCTCATAAATCTGAATCTGAATCAGAACCATGGGGATTTGAGGCAGCTCAACTTGTGAAACTCTCTCAAGAATTAAAAACCCATGCACCATAATTATATGCAATGATGCACAATGATCAATCACATAGCATTTATTTGAGTTATACTATACTAATGTGTTGATTTGTAGTTGAAATTTCATATTTGAGTGTTAATCGTTAGAGTCTAGATTATATTAGTGTTTGATTATTTATTATATTGTGTTTGGTGTTTTTTATTACTCAATAACAGATGGAAGAAGATTCTGTGAGTTGTAATGTCAGTACAACTCAAGGGGTTGGTGGTGACTCCTTGTCTATTCCAGTGGATGTGGAGGAGCATGGGAGTCTTCCAACTCATTCATCCACATATACACAACAGACTACCCGTTCCATCCCACCTTTACCCAAGAAATAAAAAAAAATACCTAGTAACCAATCGGTGGTTTGGGAACACTTTATTAGAGTGCAACCTATTGACCACGATAACCCAAAAGCTTAGTGCAATTATTGTGCTAAGCTATACAGTTGCCACTACAAGAATGGCACTTCATCTATGCTACACCACCTCCAAAATGCATGTAAAACTTCCCCTCTTAGATATAAAGGAGTTGGAAAAAGTCACACATCTAGCGTTAGGAGGGATGTGGAGGGAAGAGTGTGTAGTCCACAAGGTATAGTGAAGTATGATGCAGAAAAACTTAGGGTGTCAACTGCTAGGTTTTTCATTAGGTGTGAATTGCCTTTTAGGCTAGTGGAGCATGAAGGGTTTGTTGAGTTCGTGACTGATTTAGAGTCTTGATTTAATTTGCCATCCCGAATCACTTTAAAAAGGGATTGTATTAAGCTGTATAACGAAGAGAAGATAAAGTTAAAAAAATTGTTGGATGGTCAAAGAATTTGTCTTACCACTGATACCTGGACGTCGGTGCAAAATATGAACTACATGTGCATTACCGCACATTTTATTGATTGCAATTGGAGATTGCATAAGAAAATACTTAAGTTTTGCCAAATTCCTGACCATAGGGGCGAAACTATTGGGAGGGTGTTAGATTTGGGATTGCATGAATGGGGTGTTGATAAGATTCTGACTATCATAGTTGATAATGCCTCCTCAAATGATGTTGCTGTTGATTACATGAGAAGGAGAATAAAAGATAATGATTGTACTATATTAGGTGGTGAATTTCTTCATATGCGGTGTGCTGCCCATATATTGAATCTAATTGTTATGGACGGCTTGAAGGATGTTTATGAATTTGTAACAAAGATTAGAGATACCGTTAGGTATGTGAAATCTTCACCGTCAAGATTTGCCAAATTCAAGGCTTGTGCGGTAAGGAAAATATCAGTGGGAGAATGATTTGCCTGGATGTTCCTACTAGATGGAACTCCACATATTTAATGTTGAGTACCGCTGAAAAACATAAACAAGCATTTGAACAATATGTTTTTGTGGATGAACAATTTGTGAACCCCACTAGTGATGAGTGGAAAAATGCACTGATTTTTGTAGAGTTGCTGAAATTTTTTTACGATGTAACATTGAGCATTTCTGGTTCTTTGTATGTGACAGCTAATGTATATTTTGAGCAATTTTGCACAATTGAAGATACATTAAATGATATGTGCTTGAGTAGTGATATTATCACTAGTACTATGGGCATAAATATGAGAAGTAAGTATAACAAGTATTGGGGTAGCACAAATAGGTTCAACTTGATGATATATGTTGCTTTTGTGCTTGATCCACGATATAAAATGATGGCAATGAAGTTTTGGTTGCAAAAGTGCAAAGGGTATGAGTTGGCGGATAAGATAGAAGACAAGGTTAAACTTCTTTTAGGCCGCTTGATTGAGCAATGTAACACATTTCGTGTGGCTAGTGGAGGGAGTTCTAATGTGGCTCAAGGGAGGCCAAACACTACTAGTGGGGGGAGTTCTAATGAGCCGACACCGCCTCCGACTAAATTTAAGATCATGTTTACCAAATTCCTTGAGGAGCGGGGTGTTATGGAGTTTAGATCGGAGCTAGAGAAATATTTGTCTGAGACGTGTGTAAATGACTCTCTTGGTTTTGATGTCTTAGATTGGTGGAGAGTTAATGCCACCAATTATCCTGTCCTTGTTATAGTAGCACGTGATGTGTTAGCCACCCCTATTTCTACTGTTGCCTCGGAGTCTGCATTTAGTACTGGAGGACCCATATTGGATCCTTTTAGGAGTTCATTGTCTCCAGAAACTGTCGAAGCCCTCATTTGCACCCAAAATTGGTTAAGGACCAAACCTATCGACATTCGGGAATTGGAAGAATACATACAGTCGATGGACCTTGAAGGTAAGTTTGAAACTTGAAATATTTTTTTAATATCTATCTATCTCGGTTTATTATCTATCTAACTCATTTTTAATATTTTTTTAGATGATCATCTAGCTTCATCTTCAATAGAGGCTGCTGTGAGTCTCTCTTCCCATTCATGCTGAAAACAATCCAAAGTAAGTGTTTTCTTCTTTTTTGTTTTGTAATGCAGTATGCTTCCCAGCTCATTTTTGTTTTGTAAGACTAAGTTAATTCATGATTGCAAACACTTGTTTCTTTGTGGGGATGTTGTACTGTCATTTTTGTACATTTTGTTGATGCTATAAGTTGGCCCATTTTATTGTGTCAATGCTTGCACTCACGGTATGCCTGCATAGTTTCTGTATGCTTATTCTTTTGAAGTGACTTAGTGATTTATAATCTTTTAGCAGTTTTATGATAGATATTGTCACTTACTGGAAAAGAGATTTCAGCTTCTATGTTCTTTTAGCACCATTGTGATACATTCAAGCGGTTCACTTCGTCATCTGAATGATGACAGTCAAGTAATTGAGTCTGTGGATACAGGCAGCCTTAAGTCGTTTACATCTCTAAAATTCTTACTGGTTTTGCTTCTTCAAATTTGGTAAATTGAAACTTTAACTGGTGAATATTGACACATTACTTTTTCCTTCTTCCTTGAATTTGTGGATTTTCATTTGATACATATGATTGATGTTGCAATAGGCATCTGCTGACCAGAGAACAAGATTAATGATGTCAACGGAGAGATTAGGCAAATCTGGTGACAGAATTAAGGAAAGCAGAAGAACCATACTGGAAACAGAGGAGCTTGGTGTTTCAATTCTTCAAGATTTGCATTCTCAGCGACAGTCTCTCTTGCATGCTAATATATAATTTAAGTAATATATTCATTTATGTGGTATGTCTAGTTTTGGGACTTTTTAGAAGCAGAAATGTAGGAGACAAAAATGTAAAATTCTCATGTTAAAGTTGCTTGGGACTTTATGTGGTATGTTAAAACTGGAACTAGTTTTACATGGAATATATGTATAATGGGTCATGCATACGGTACAAACTTAATCCATGCATACTGAACTTGGTTGTTCTGCTGAACATACAGGCCTGCAGTTACTACTGTCATGTTTGACAGTTTGTGACAACTTGCTTGATGGCATTAGTGATGATAATAGTGTGGAAGCAGAAGATAATTTCTGCTGTTTCAAAAGAAAAAAGAAATAAAAAAAAAACAAGGAAATGGAAAAAAAAAACATGAATTTATAAATGAATTGATTAATTTTATGTGGGTAATATCAATTTTTTTACAATATATAATTAGTTATATATATAACTTTTGAAGTCTAATTAATAATAAAAAAATTTCTGTAAAAAAAAGAAAAAAAAACCCGGGTTAAACCCGGAACTCGGATTTCCGAGTTTCAAAAACTTGGATTCAACCCGGGTTCCGGCCCGGATCAACCCGGGCCGGGTTCCGGCCCGGATGTTAAATCCGGGTTCCGGTCCGGGTATACCCGGATTTTCGGGTCGGAACCCGGATGAACAGTACTAACTCTATCCGTGCCTAATAAACGCGTAGTAGCCAGTAATTACGTAGAAGGAATCAACATTATTTCTGTTCATGTCGTTTATTGGAGACCTGCAAAATCTATTTTTGTAATATATTACGGTACAAATTGAGAAGCACAGTTGCAGACGCTGCTTTCTTATTATTTTCTTATTTTTTTAATAAATTGGGACTTCATAAATCGTTGACAGTAAGGTAAACCAATCAGCAATTGGAGCACATGACACTGACATATATCAACTTTAATATAGAAAGAATTTCTATATTTGAGTTTGTGAAAGTTGGTATGGAAGTTTGAAATGCTGTTTGAATAAGATTTTCGTTATGAATTGTTTTTTTGTTAATTTCTGTGACTTTTATAGGAAGTTTTTTTAAGAAAATTAGTTAGTTTTTTATTTAAATGATATTGGATTGAAGATGAAAAAAATTTTCAAAAGAAAAGTAGAAGATTTGCTGATAGATCCCATGCCTAAAATGAGTTGAAGTGTAGGAATCTTTTCCCTTCCATACATTTGGCTCATTACCATGAGAACAAAAGCTTGTGTATTGTGGTTTGTTTCATGTAGGAAAACTCCTTTTAATTAGTGATTGTTAATACAGTTTCCCCGTCCGCCAAGGTCTTCCCCTCTTCGGTCGGTAGATGCCCGGCAAAAGAGATGAAATCAAAGCTTGGCCGGTGGAGGTCAACTCAACTCACACATCTCACCTTTGAAACTCAGTCCTCCCATTGCACGCCTCCCAGCAATGATATTTCCTATGAGGATTTTGAGTTCCACTTGTGTAGTTATTCCAAAATGTTTCCTTGCAAATAAGTTTTTTCTTAGAAGGTTCATTACATGCAAGGAGTCTTATATAAACTAAAAATATATCCACGAAATAGCCATAACTATTAGACAAAAATTATGCAAATAAAGTAAAACACATAAAAAATACATATTTTTAAAAATCCCAATAAACAAGTAAGGATGATGACAGAAGAAAAACAATATTAATTTGGATTTTATACAAATTGTAACATGATTGTGTCGTGTTGGGCCAATAGATTATTCCTAACAGAGACATCATTATTTAATGACAACTAATTGATCTGACCAAACTATAACGTCTCATCTTCAGTAGTTTGGTGGTTGATGAAAGAAATTACCAAACTTTATATTAAATACAATATAATTATAAAATTATAAAAACAAAACATGTTTACAAATCCCAATAAACAAAGGGTATAGCTAATATGTTGTTTAGATTTGACAGTTACTTTCGTTTATTTTTACAGATGAGATGAGATTTAATGAATTGAGATTAAAGTTAAAAATTAAATAAAATATTATTAAATTTTTTTAATATTATTTTTATTTTAAGATTTAAAAAAATTGAATTATTTATTTTATTTTTTATAAAAATTTTAAAAAAATTGTAATAATTAGATAAAATGAATTTAGAGGAGTTATAAAAAAAGTTTATCCCTAATGTAAATTGTACTCTTTTTAAAAAAAAAATAATAAATATTTTATAAATATTTTTAAACATTTAAAAATAATAATAAAATATACCAATACACTAATATATAGTCACTTCCATATATAACAATTAAGTAAAAAAAATAAAAATATAAAATAAAATACAGAAACGGTCAAATTGAAGAGATAAACTAAGACGACATAATATTATTTTCCATAAACAAATCAGGATAATGTAAAAAAAAAAAAAAACGAATTTTATGCAAAATGTAACATATATGTTTGTACGTACGTATTGCATGGGCCAATAATATAATTTCCAATTAACTTCATCATTCTTGCATTGATCACATGAGGAAGGGAATATTGCATGCATGCAGCCATGAGAATCACACGATCGATATATGATCTCAAATCTAATGATTATTTATGATTTAACCAAATTATAATATTAATAAATTCATTCTTAAATATCAGTAATCAAGGCACGACGTCGTATTATTCTATTTTATATAACTTGTAGATGTACTTTTTTTTTTTTTTGTAGATTGGAATGATAAATAAAAACTTTAAAAATAATACTCTGGTTTTGTGGAAAAAATCATAAAAATCTACAGTAAATATATAAGAATTATAGATCGAAAAAAATACATGTTTACAAATACCGATATTATATAAACAAGTAATTAAGGATAATCAATGAAGAGAAACAAGATCAATTTCATATAAATTGTAACATGCATGATTGCATGGGCCATGAAAACTTTGATATTGCTTAAGTTAGAGAGGAGTGAAAGATAATTGGGGTTCAAGAAATTGATTGAGAAAATTAAATCCTTCTAACCTCTTGCTCCAATACTGAGATTTCTTGACCATTTAGGCACAAAACTCTCTACTATTAGTCCTTATAAAAGGGATTTTGTATCGTGCTACCAACGATCCAGTGATATTGAAGTGTCTTCTGGACTTCTTAATTCATTTAACTCATCTTATTTTACTACTATTAACAAATCATCTCAACTCATCTCATTTCACTACTATTTACAAACCATCTCAACTCATCTCACTATTCAAACTGATCCTTAATGAGAGTCTCGTCAATTGTCATATTTAATTATGCAATCGGCTTTTGCCACTCCCACCTCCTGAGGAGTCTCCTCACGTCTTGGAAGCCTTGAGCTACTTGTTTTACACTCTAAACTCAAGTCACAAATCTCCCATTGCATGCCTTCACTCCCAACAATGATATTTCCTACAAGTTTTTGAGTTCCACTTAAGTACTACGTAGTTGATCTTACAAACAAGCTTTTTCTTAGAATACGTGCACGTGTCTTTTTTTTTTTCTTTTTGAGAGAGAGAAAAACATACATTACAAGAATTATGGCCTTTTGCCATGAATTCTTTTTCCAAGACGCACAATCGTGGCAAATAAGTACCATATAGCACGAAAACCGTTCGTGGGAAATAAAACAGCCTATTTCCACGAATTATTGTCGGCAAGTAAATGTTTGTGGGGGAAAAGATGTTTTTACGGCGAATATTTACCTTTAGCGGTGAAATTTTATCGCCGCAAAGAGTTTGTCAGAAATTTAATGTGTCTGTGGGTTATAAACTATTTGTGACGAAGTTTTTGTATTTTGCGGCGATATTTTGTCGCTGCAAATAGAATTACGGGAATTAATTATGACATTATTGGTTATTTGGTTTTCACGGCGATATTCTGTATTATTGCGGCGATTAAAAGTCGCCGCAAAAGGTAATTAAATATATACCCCCCTTTCCTCCATTTTTCCTTTCTTCCCTCACCCCGTGATAGTACTCTCGTCTCTCTCTCTCTCCTGGCGACTGCGAGCCGCGACCTCACCTCTCTCTCTCTCTCGCTGACGCCGATTCGAACCCTAAAGCTTCAGAATCAGACGCTATCAGTGAATAGGTTCCGAGCTTCAATGGAGGTGTCTTGACGTGATTGTGAGTCCATAGTATCTCTTTCTCCTTTTAAAATCCCTAATTTTCACTTTCTAGAGAGCATTTCCATTTATCGAGTAAATCTATGCTAGGGTTTTGTGTTTTAGGGTTGGGAAGCTTTCTAGCAGCTCGTATTCTCGTTTTGCGTCGCTTTGTTGGTTTCATCACTAATTGTGACTTCAAATTATGGTGTTCTCTTCTCGATCTTATGAAAAAATTTCCCACTTTAGACTCGGTTTGGTTGCTGTGAAAATAGAGGAAAATGGATGAAACTGGATTTGACTCTTATGTATTTTGCCCTTTTTGTTTATTAAAAATGAAAATTTCGGTTGTCAATGCCAAAGCCTTTTTGTGGAACCGGGCTTTTATTTTTTCATTTTTTCGGGAATTAGTTGTACCCGTTGTTGCTATAGATTTATTTTTTCATTTTCTTGGGTGTTTCTCAGTTTCTAAATAAGGAAAGCTTAGCATTAAATTGAATTATTTTCTTTTTTCTCCATTGCCTATAACCACTCGGTAACTAAATGTTGAGGAAGGGTTATTTTGTCAGCTTTCAATGTTTCTATTTCTATAGATTAAACTGCGTATAATTGATTCATTTATTCTGTGTACTTGGGCTTATGTGTTTGGTCATAGTTTTGATATGGAAAAAATAAAATCAATAGTTTGGTCATCATGTGTAAATAGCTTGATATGCTAGGGGGTGGAATGAATATGCTTGGATTATAAACACCTAGTATCAGACTTAGCATTAATCCTTATCAAGTCACATCTTTCCATAAAACCTCACTTGATTTTAATGCTTTAGCAGATAGTGTATGTTATAGTGGGCTGTTATAGATTGTTTGTTTTGGGGGGAGGGGGCTGCAGAGGATGTTATGAATATCCACATGCTTTTTTGTTGCATATGTTGAAGATTACATATCACACATTTATTTATCGAATGCTGAATACAGAGGGCTGGAGAACTTATATCACTATTATCAAGTAATTTCAAAACCTGGTCACTCAATATTTTTTCATTGAGGTAATATTCTCAAGTTTTGATTAGCATACTTATTTTCTCTTTCTGAAAGTATTAGTGGATATCTGAATGTTGTTAACTATGTTGGTGGTTGTGCTTTTTGAGTAATCATTGAGGTTGAATTGTATATATGCCTGAAGTGATGTTGGTTCAAGAAAATGGATCAAGAAAATGGAAGAAATGAGGTGAGAGTTTAGGACAGAGTTGTATTTTACCACAGCATGTAATTTCTAAGCATAAAAAAGTTATGAGCAGTTTAGTACTAGTAGGGAATGCTCTAACATTAGTAGTGATTACGAATACACCTACACCCTTCACTCATTGTGATCATCCAAAACTTGAAAGGGGGAAAAGTACCAAAAGTTAATTTTTTTTTTTTTTCTGGTATTAGACTATTTCTTTTGAGTGTTTTTGTCTTAGTATCATTTACTTGCTTTTTAAAAAAAAAAAAAAAATTCTGGAGGACCAAGAAGAACCTACATGCATGTAGGTAAGAAGAGCAGTTTCTTGTATACATTTTTTGTACTTGGTTAGTCCTATTAAAAAAGCAAGAAGAACCTACATGTATTGTGAGTTTTCTGCTTTCCTCATATCGAGTTCTGTCTCTATTTTGATTTGTGATTTTGTTATGATTTTTGGTTAGCCACTTGTGGGTGTTTTCGTGATGGAAGAATTGAGGTAAATAGTTCTGGAAATAGAAATATGAAATAGTTCTTTTTCCACATGAATGTTCTTATTAGTGCCAAAGCACTAAACTCTTTATTGCTCTTAAGTTCTCATTAGGAGTTTTTCTTTAAAACATGTTAGCATAATTTTAGTTCTTTTTTAAAAATTGTTATTAGTGTAAATTTGAATCTTCAAGGTTTATATATAATTTTTCAGCTTATGTTAGACAATTTTTTATGATCATTTTTGGCTCATTCTTGTCTTTTTTTGCTTTTACAAATTTTTTTTTTCTGAATTCATTTAGCATTTGCCGCGAAAACAACTCGCGGCAAATGCTTTTTTTTGCCGGAAAATTTTTTTTCCACCAAATGTTCAACTGGCAAATATTTTTTTTTGGCTGGAAGAAGCTATTTTCACCTAATGTTCTAGTAGCAAATACTTTTTTTTGTCAGAAAAAGCTTTTTTCGCCAAATGTTCTTGTGGTAAATACTAATACCCACCAATATCTCTCGTGAAAATTGCTCTTTTTTTCTACGAGCATAAACAAAGATGGATGTGTTTTTGCGGCGAACTACATTGACTTTTGCTGCGAGAAGTGTCGATACGTATTAGCCACAATTTAGATCTTTCGTGGGTTATAATACTTTTTCCGGCGAGTTTTATCCCACGACAAAATTTTGTGAGAATAGGTTTTTTTCCACAAAAGCTTTCTTTTTCCCACAAAATGTGTTCTTGGAAAAAACTAGTATTTCTTGTAGTGATATCTTTGTTCATAAACCTCAACAATAAGGGAGAATACAAAGAGGAATTTCAAAGAGATCAATTTTGACTCCTAGAACCCCCAAAGCATCTTTGCTTAAGGCATGTGCTGCCTTATTACAATCCCACCGAACATGGTTCACTGACCAATGTTCAAAACGTGCCAAAATCTCCAAGATTTCTGCTATAAACATTCCACAGCAAGTCTCATCAACTTGTTGCTTATATATGCACTAAATAGCCATAAGTATTAAACAAGAATTATAAAATTACTTCACAGCAAATAAAATAAGACTTTTATAATTAAAAAAGAATATATGTTTTTACAAATCCCAATAAACAAGTAAGCATGATGAAAATAAATTAAACAATATTAATTTGAATTTTGTGCAAATTGTAACATGATTGTCTTGTGTTGGGCCAATAGATTATTCCTAACAGACATAATTAATTAATGAATGTCTTGTCTGTTCGATAGTTTCGTTGTTGACGAACGGAAGTTACCAAACTTTCATATTAAATAAAATATAAAAAAAACTATACAAACAAATACATGTTTACAAATCCCGATAAATAAAATAAAATAAAATAAAATTTTTATGTAAAATGTAATATGTTTCATGTGCGTATTGCATGGGCCAATAATATTATAATTATTTCCAATGACTTCATCGTTCATGCATTCACATGATGATAAGGGTTATATGCATGCAGCCAAGAGAATCAAGGCACGATCGATATATATGATCTCAAATTTAATTATAATATGATTTAACCAAATTATAATATTAACAAATCCAATATTCTTAAATATGATCAGTATTTAAGGCACGACGTGCATGTGGTATGATCATTTTTATTTTATATAATGTGTACGATATGCTAGTGTTTCTAGATGAATGATAAATAAAAAGTACTTAATTAAATTAACATATATATATATAGTACTGTGGTTGTTGGGGGGAAAATTATAAAAATCTACAGTAAATAAATAGATGTTTACAAATACCGATATAAACAAGTAATTAAGGATAATTAATGAAGAGAAACAAGATTAATTAATTAATTTTTTTTTATAAATTGTAACGTGCATGGTTGCATGCAATTGGGCCATTATAATTAATTCATTGGCAGTGATTAGGCTGGCAACTGCATGCCAGCTGCTTATCAAGATACGACATATCTCAAATTTAATACGATTAAAAATTATCAATATTTTTATATCGAATCGTTTTAAATATCAATATTCAAGGCACGACATAACATTAATATTGTTATTGCTATATTGTTTTATATAAATTGTATAACATCAATAATTTGGTTATTGCTAGAACGATCGAGGTCAAGAGTGCTACTAATCAGGCCCCATGCAAAGCTCTGAAAACTCAGTTTTTGGAAAATTCGACATAAATCAATTTGATAAAAATAAATAAATAATAATTAATGAGAAAAGAAAAACTATGAAACATTAAAAAAAAATTGAATTTGGATTTTTTTTTAAAAAAAAGGGATAATTAATCTAATATTAAAACCAACAGCTTTGTGTGTATATTTTTCCCAAAAGATTGACAATATTGTCTAGCTAGGATGGTAATATGTCAAATGTTTTATATATTTTCAGTACTTCGGTTCGAGTATCCTATGCAAATAACATAATCACAAGTATTAACCCAGCCAAAAGCATAGACGAACCAAGCGGCCGGGCAGGGACCAGTGGGTGGTCGGGGCTGTACCGACCTAATTAAACTAGGTTTTGCCAAAACTTAACTCAAACTCATTTATTTTTAAGACTTACAGTTCATTTAAATAAGCAAAAGGAGTATTATAAGCAACAATTGACAAGGTTTGGTTCATGAATGCATTATCCTGTCGATGTTTTGGCCCCATCTTAAAAAAAAAAAAAAACAAAAGAAATTTATAAAGAATCTGGCCTTGTATACAGTTAATGTGTCTGTCCGCTCAAATTTATCACCATTTCCAAATGTGTAGTACTATATGCAGCTAATCCAAATAGAAAAGTCCAGAAATAGGCCTAAAAGGAAAAAAAAAAAAAAAAAAAAAAAAAAAAAAAAAAAAAAAAAAAGAACTTCTAAAAAAGGACCAACTTTCTTTTATTCTCAGCTCATCATGATCAAATAGAAACATCAAAAGATAAAGTAATAGATATAGATCAGCAGTGAAAATGTAGTAAATTAATGTTCAATCCCAATAAAAGTACAAATATTTCAACATTCCATTAATATATATATATATATATATATATATATATGTAGTAAGTTGATCATTCAAGATATAATATATATTTGGCTCCTTCCATTCAAGTACTGTAATTAATAGGATATTCCATTTGCCTTTTAGCAAGAACTAGAAGAGGAAATGACATATGCATGGGACTCCCCCCGCCCTTTAAAGGGAATTAAAAAAAAAAAAAAAACCAATCTCTATGAGCCAAATACAGTTCATTATCTATTCTTTGCACCGGAGAGAGAGCAAAGCTTTAAAAGGAAAAGACATGTAGAAAGTAGAGTCTGCGCTTTCATTTCTAGAAAGAGAAAGCTTCCCCTTCTGTTTAGAAAAGCTAGTCATCTTTTTCGTGTGTTTTCATCATAGAGGATGGAACTTTGTATCACATCTTCCTCTCTGTTTCTTTTTTAGTACCAATCTGTATATATATTTTCTTGCTAGTATTTTTTATCTCTCATTTTCACTGGTTCAGCTTTTGTTAGATCTACCGTACTCCATCGACTGACTATTGACACGTGCCCCACCACGCAACTCCCCAGCCGCCTATCTACAAGGACGAAATAGAATCGTGGCGAAAATCTCGACGCGTGAGGCTCATGTGTGGCTTGTTTCGCACATGGTTGTCACACGACTACATGCGTTCGTTGGCTACATGTGCTGCATCAGTATATTCTCCACCTCAAGATTTTCTCGATTTGCCCCCACCTTATCTCACAATCACTGGCACATGGTCTTCACGCGCCACCACAGGTATGTATGAAGAAACTTGGCCGGCAGTAGTCCAGTCTATCCGATGCCAGTCTTCTTACTATGTTTTTACTTTCCTAATCGATGATCTTGAGGAAGAGAATACAAATCTCTCCAAAAAACATTTCAAGACAACAAACTGCAGTGCACCTTCAGCTTCCACCGCCTCCAATAGTGGCTTCATAGTTCACACAGCTATGCGAACTATAAAAAATTGTCATAATTTAAGATGGCCCCCTCTCTGCAAGGGGTATGGGTGGGGACCAAGTATTTGGTCCTAAAATCTTTTTTTTTTTTTTTTTTTTTAACTTTTGTACTATGGTTGTTGGAATTGGGTGTTTGTTAGGGAATCTCACCCCTCTTCATGTATCTTATTTTCCTTTTTTGAATGATAGATCTGCTTGCTTAAAAAATAAAAATAAAAAAGGCTTTAAGAGGATAAACGAAGTCTTGGCATGTCTTCCCCACTCAGTGAAGAGCTACTGTTGTGGAGACAGCTTTTAAAAGCATGATATATATATATATATATAGTATTACGAGCATGCATGTGTAACTTTTTGTATATAAATTTAAAACCGTTAATTGAGACTTTTAGAATGATGAATGCTACGTTGATTTTTTATGGCATTAGAATAATGATATTTTGGCAGTAATATGTGAGCGGAGCGCATGAATATAAAGGGGAAATGATATCTGATCTACTATAAGTCAGGCTTTGACCTTATGTCCTCAATAACTCATGAAACTTATGTGGCAATTTTCATGTACTGCTTATTTTGATAATTGGGAAATGTCATTTTTGGAGAAGTAATAATGTTAGATATAGGCCTGTTTAGATGTTGAGTTGAATTTATATAAGTTGAGTTTTTTATGAATAATAGTGAATTGAAATAGTAGAGTGAGTTTTGTGGGACTCACCTAATATGATTTTAGATGGTGTTTAGATATTAAGATGAATTTAGATGTATTTATGAGAAGTTGAAAAAAGGTTGTGGGTCCCGCGTGTAAATAAGTATTGAGTTGAAAATGAGTCCTACGTGTAAAGAAGTTTTGAGTTAAAATGAGTTTAATGATTTGAGAGTTGAGTATTTAGATGTTAGACTCAATTTAAAATTAGACCGAACTGAGTTGATCTCAATTCAATCTAAATTCCAAACGGAGTTGTCTTAGGGAACGAAACTCTCACGTATTTCTTTTGAAAAAAAGTGGGATCCATCAATTAAAAAAGTTTCATATTTACTGCCTTTTAAAAAAAAAAAAATGTACGAGAGTTGCTTAGACTAAGATGACAAATATCATTTCTCAATAATTTATGAGCTGAACATGGGTTAAGAGTTGGTACAAAATCAATGGGATAAATTGGGATGTTATAAGTGCAAACTCGTGAGACCCATCACCCATGTGTACAGGCTGCGTTATACATGGTCTCATGGTGACCCAGGCGTACGGGCTAGGCCACACATGGGCATGGGCCCCAGAGATGTTGCAACACGTATAGGCCCATGTGTATTGGCTAGGGTATACTTTCTTGGGTAATCTATTGAAATGATTTCTTGAGTAATGTTGTTGTGATAGTTTTAAGAGTAATAAAAGAGGAATTGATATATGGGTGGTACAACATCGGTACCGAATGGTGTACCGATCAGTGTTATTTCTTTTTTTTTTTCTTTTTTTAATAATTTGTGTGTGTATTTAAAAAAAATATATGAAAAAATAAATACGCACAAATGCCTTTTAAAAAAATACTGATCATGACTCTCTATCGGTAGACCTTAACGGTGTACTAACAACCTAATGGCTTAAAAGGGCTTTGACTTTTAAGTAAACATAGAAGAGTAATGCTACTCATCATCTCAATTCTTATCATTCTCTCATCATCTCATGATGTGGTATTAGATAATTGTAGATTATTTATTATATTTTACTTATGAACATATCATCTAATGTCATATTATGGGATGATGAGAGTATGATGATAAAATAGATGATGAATAGATTTTTTCATTGTAGAATATTGTATGTTATGTAAACAGTAGAGTAATTACTTAGATTATTGCAACCACTTTCTTGTTTTCCGTCCTCCGTTCTTTGAATATAAAACAAAGCTCTATGTGATTTAAAACTCATTCAATTCAATACAGTTTTCTCCCCAGCTCTCCTTTCACATGGAATCAGATTAACCTCTGATGGCTGATTCTAATTCCATTTCTTCTTCTCTTTCAACCACCATTCCTATCGTTGTCATTGTAACAGAGGACATCTCTAGTCCCTATTACCTGCATCATGTTGACATTCTTGGATCCATTCTCGGTACTTAATCCTTAACAAGTGATAACTATCACACTTGGAGTCATTTGATGATAATGGCGCTCACTACCAAGAACAAAGTTGGCTTCATCAATGGCACCATTCCACAACCTTCTGGTATGGAAGATCCTTTGTTCATTGCCTGGAATCATTGTAACACTATAAGATTCTTTCTTGGATCTTGAACTATATTTCTAAAGAAATTGCTTCTAGTATGATTAGTGGTGTAACTGGTCCAGTTTTGGACAAAATTTAAAACCGAATCTGTATGCACTGGTTTTGCATTTTTAAGAACTGATTCCGCACTGGTTACTCCCTAAACCTGTACTTCCGGTTTTATAGGTTTCGGTCGGGTTTTCTGGTTTTAATATATTATATATATTATATAATATATACAATATATAATAGTATATTATAGTATATAATACTATAGTAATAATATATTGTAATATATTATAATAGTATTATAAACTATAGTGATATAATATTTTAAAATTTAAAATTATATTAGTTAGTAATTTCTCAAATAATACAAAACTATTTTATATATAATTATATATTAGATATAAAAATTATATACAATATAAAAGTTATAATATATATATATATATATATATATGAGCTGGTTTGGTTCGGTCCAGTCCGGGTTTAGAAAAAGAAAAATCGAAACTGGACCAATTTATAATTTTATAAAAGTATCAATAATCTATGAACACAATAAAATTACTTAATATTCATTAACCATATATAAAATGTATGATATTATTAATAATTATGCATACTAAAGAGTAAAGTCTAAGGTAGTAAATAGTAACTATCCTTCATTTTCTCTGGACCGATGTCGGTCTGTTCCGGCCTAATTATTTTTTTCATCTTTTGTTTTTCAAATAAATTAATAAAAAAATTATTTAAATTAATATATTAAAAGTAAGTGAATTATTAATGTAGATTATGTAATTAACTCATTAAAAAAATATTTTACTATAATTATATTTATGATCTTGATAGTTACTATTTACTACCTTATACTTTATTATTTAGTATGCATAATGATTAATAATATCATGCATTTTATATATGGTTAATGAATATCAAATAATTTCATTGTTTACATAGATTATTCATACTTGCTTGCAACTTAGGTATCAAATAATTATATATATGGTTATTTATGTATGATATATTAACTATTTACATATAATGACATAAATTATCACATGATTTATGATTTATTATTAATTGATAGTATATATTATTTTATGTTTTATGTGGTCAATGATAATAAATTAAATGAAAATTATATATTTGCAGTGAATGTTATGCACATGAGCAGTAAGTGGAGGCATTTTCCATTAGATTTAACGATGCTGGTAGACGGAAGGGGGGGATTGGTAAGTTTTGAAAGTAAGCGGGTCCACTTTGATGCCATTATTAATTCGGGGGCATATTGTAAATTGAATGAAAGTTATAGGGGTAAAGTGTAATTAACCATAACTATTAACAAGATTTTCTTCCTTGTTATGCCAGAAGAGAGTTACGAGAGATAAGATCTTCCTATCTTTCATTTGATAGAATAAAATACTGAATATGGAATAACTAGCAGTGGAAATGAAATAGAGTGTACCTCTTGCCATGGTGATTCAAGAATAAATATGAGCCTAAAAAATATGTTAAACGTGAGTAGGAAGAGAATTTCTGGCCTATGCCTTTTGATTGTCGTACTGATGGTGTACACAAGTCCTTAATTTACAGGCTAGGCTAGGGACACTCTAACAAAGTTAGACTTGAACTACTACTCCCATCTAGGAATAGGAATTATCCATTAATAGTTGTTTATTAGAAATAAAACTCTTAACACCCAAGTTTAATTGAATTAAAATTCTTAACAAACTTAGGCATGTGGGTCACTTTAAATAGAACTCAAGCATTCTCCTAAGGACCATTATGTTACACAAATTCCCATATAGGGTGATAGAAAAACAAATATGGCCAAACATTGTTTATTTTAACTAGTTACAAAATATTCCCACTTATTATACACAAATCATGGTAACAAAGCCCTTTATAAAGTCAAGCTATCCATTACATGTATCACATGTATAATACCCCTTAAATAAGTACCATATGAGCAAACAATTTTATGAATGAACTTCCAATAAGTCATTCGGTTCCTACTTTAGATTATCTCCATGGATAAAAACAATATGCGCAAAACAACATTATTATCCAAAATAAAACTAAAATGAATATTGTATGTCTATAGACCAAATAAAGAGAAACTAAATATAAAATAAATTGACAAGTCCCATATTGTCCACATGACCCTTGAACTGCAGTACCAGTAAGCTTTTGGTCATGGGATCTGCAATCATCAACTCAGTACTTATGTGCTCAATAACACTTCATTCCTCTTAATGCTCTCTCTAACACTGAGGTACTTTATGTCGATATGCTTACTTCTGCTACTGCTTTTATTATTCTTGGGGAAGAAAACTGTAGCAGTGCTATCACAGAAGATCTTTAGTGGCCTTTCTACTAAATCAACAATCTTAAGACCACTAATGAAATTTCTCAACCATAACGCCTGTCTAGTAGCTTCATAGCATGCTATGAACTCGGCCTCCATAGTAGACGTAGGAACAATAGGTTGCTTACAACTTTTCCAGGATATAGCACCCGTAGCAAGTAGATAATATATCCTTAAGTAAATTTTCTGGTGTCTACTCATCCGGTAAAATTTGAGTCTAAATAACCAACCACCTCTAAACAGTCAATGTGTCTGTAGGTCAATTTGTAGTCATTGGTTCCTTATAAATATCACAGACCCTTCTTTGCAGCCTTTTGATGACCCAAACCTGGGTTACTTTGATATCAACCCAATAATCTCACTGCAAAGCCAGTGTCAGGTCTAGTGCAGACCTGTGCATACATTAGGCTTCATACTGCAGATACATACAATATCCCTTTTATCTGCTCCTACTCCAATGCATTTTGAGGGCATTGGATTTTACTAAATGTATCCCTTTTGACAATAGGTGCCACTGAAGTCTTACAGCTTTTCATGTTGAATCTTTCCAAAACCTTTTCAATGTAGGCCTTTTGAGACAGTCCCAAAATTATTTGGTTCCTTATCTCTGTGAATTTCTATGCCAATGACATAAAATTTTTTACCTAAATCCTTCATTTCAAAGTTTTGAGAAAGAAACTGCTTGGTGTCGCAAAGCAAGCATAAATCACTAATTGCAAGTAAAATATCATCTACATATAATGATAGTACATAATTACTAATCATGCTTCTTACCATGTCCATAAGCATGCGATTCCTCCTTTCAGCTATATCGTTTTGTTGTAGTGTGTCAAGTATTATGTATTGAGCAATAATGCTTTCTACTTCGAGGAATTTCGCAAATGGACCCATCATTTGTTCTTTTTCTGTGTACCTACCATAATACTCTCCTCCCCTATCAGATTTTAAAGTTTTGATTTTCTTTTTATTATATTTCTCTATTTCAGCTTTATAAGTTTTGAAAGCATCTAATGCCTTAGTCTTTTCATTTATAAGGTAGAGATAAATATATCTTGTATTGTCATCAATGAATGAGATAAGATATCTCTGACCATTTAGGTAGGGAGTATGGAAAGGTCCACAGATATCAGTGTGTATGATTTTCAAAATACTTGAACTCCTTGTGGCACCTTTAGTGGTCTTGTTAGTCTACTTTCCCTTTATGCAGTTCACACAAGTCCTAAAGTTAGTAAAATCAAGAGTTTATAAGACTTCATCATTCACCAATTTTTTAATTCTCTCCATGGAGATGTGTTCCAATTTCCTATGCCACAACATGGATGAGTTCTCATTTATGATGCTCCCCTTAATATCAACATCAATATGCAAGGATAAATAATTATTCTCAAAATTGGGATCTAACTCAAATTTAAGTAAACTATCAACTTTTATTCCACCACCAATGTAAACATTATTCTTAAAAATGTTGAAAGTATGATTAACAAATTTAAACTCAAATTCAATCTCAATTAACTTTGTAACTGAAATTAGAAAAATTAGGAATAAAAAATACATTTTCAAGTTCTAAAACAATGACAGTCTTTAAAAACAATCTAAAGATCCCAACAGCCTCCACTTGTGAACGCATCTTGTTTCCTGAATAAACATATCGTTCACTTAGTTTCAGCTTCCTTGTTTTCAGGAATCCTTACATGGTATCAACAATATGGATTGTAGAACTAGAATTAATCCACCATGTGTTTCAGGGAGCTTCTACAAAAAATGATTCAAGACACACTAGAGATAGGAGATTACCTTTCTTTTTGAACCATCTCTTATACTTTTGACAATCCTTCTTCATATGCCATTTCTTTTTACAGAAGAAACAAGAATCCTTATTGTCATTTTTTCTTAAATGACACCTTATGCTTATGCAGTTAGGCATCCTTGCCTTTCTTGGTCTTTCAATTAGTATGAGTGGCCATGTGAACACTTTCAGGCCATTCATTTTTCAATCTCTTATCTTCTTGAACATACATGGTCAATAATTCATTAACTAACCATTCATCCTTATGTGTGTTGTAAGAGATTTTGAAATGACCATACTTAGAAGGGAGAGAATTCAGAATGAAATGTACCAAGAATGATTCAGAGATCTCCATCTTTAGGGACTTAAGTTGAGCTCCATGTCCTTCATCTGCATAATGAAAAAGTCTTACTTGATAGTTTTTTCATGAAGGTGCTAGCTAAAGCCTTGTCGGAATGAATGAATTGTTCCTTAATAGCCTTTAGGAATGCTTTAGTCTTATCAGTTTCAGGGATAGAACCCCTAATGCTCTTGTTGATATGAGATTCCATGAACAACAAACATAGGCGATTAGATCGCTCCCACCATTCATGTTTAGAAATCTGTGTTGGCATACTTGATTCCGTGAGGGCGGGTGGTTTGTCCAAACGAAGCGTCATATCAAGCTCTAAGCACTCCAATTTCAGAAGAAGATTTTCTTTCCAGTCAAAGAAATTGTCACCATTTAGTATTGGAATAAGAATAATATCATCAAAAGGTGAAGTAGGAAAAGTTAAAGTTGTAATAACCAAGAAACACTTTAATGCTATAAATTTGATTTGATTAAAATCAACCAATGTCAATTTAACCAATAGTAAATTTTAACCAACTATAAATAGAGGTTGCATCACACATAAATTTACTAAATATCTAAATAATAAGACTAGAATAATTCAATGCAGGAAAATCTACCACCAACACTAAACCATCAATCTTATTCTAATTAAACCACAAAATAATAACCTTCCTTTGGGGCTGGGCCACTAAAATATTGATTTAATCACAACACAGATGCCAATACATCTTTATGAAGTTGAAACTTTTTATGATTATCATTACAAATTAGGATGCTTTGGCTACTCCCAAAATACTCTGATAATCAACCTTATATGATTATTTTTCAATAGATAATGATGCTTTGGCTACTCTCAAAATATTTCAAATAATCACAACCTCTAGTTTCATACCACAGGAAAAATAATATACTGATCCTCCAAAATTAATTAAAAGAACAAACAATCCAAAAACAAGCTCAGAAATAAAATCAACATTTTTTTGAAAAAATAATAAAATATTATTTAATTATTAATATTTTATTCATGCGGGTCAGGCTGGTCAAAACCATTCTGGGTGGATCAACCCACGCCTACTTGAGCACATGGCCCAGCCTGAAAGGTTGGCCTAATAGGGGTGTCTATTTAATGAGTAAAAGAGTCATATGTGCTTAAAAAACTAAAAGGCCTAATAAGGCCAAGAATCCAAAATAAGGCCTAATAAGGCTAATGCTGGGGGCAACATATGAGAGCACTTGATTCTCTAGGAAACACATGACCCAAGGGACTTCGCCCAATGCACATGCACTCTTGACTTGGAACTAGCGAACCAGTAATAAGCCACCTGAGGCCCAACCAATTAATGCCCCCACGTGGGTTAAAGGCTTGCGTTGCCAAGCCCAGCCATATCACATGATACGACCGTGTGAATCTCACGAGCCCTGGCCAGAGGTCATCCCCTACCTCTAGTCAGGTTTAGAAATGATTTGGGTCGGGTCTCAAAACGGAGTTTTGGACATTACTTGAGCTTTGAAGCTCCAAACTCAGTGATTATTGAGGCGTTTTATTTGTAATAAAAATATATATCACAATTTAATACTTATATGAAGTGGGTATCAATAGCATATGATAGATTTTGAAAAAAAAATTCAGCCTTAAAACTTTATGAACAAAACATTAAACCCTAGACTCTTAAACCATAAATCATGCAATAAAATCATGTAAGCATAGACTATATAGTCTCAGAAGCATGTATTTATGAATAGGTTTGGGTACAAAATCAAGAATCACAAAGAATCTATGAAATTCAAACACGTAAGGATGCGGGTTATAAAATAAAAATCAAACAAAGATGTCTATGATTTTTAAGAGATCCAGAGACAACATAAATCACAAGAAAGGGCATAAAACTTCTCACATCAAACCAAATGTGATCTCACAAAGAAAACATAATGATATTGGATTTTCACGCTCAAACGAAAAATACAAATGTCTAAAAAATCTGAATCAACTGGGATGAAGGTGGCTCTGATACCACATGATAGAATAAAATATTAAATATGGAATAGCTAGCAGCGAAAATGAAATAGCGTGTGCCTCCTGCCATGGTGATTCAAGAATAAACAAGAGCCTAAAAAATATGTTAAGCGTGAGTAGGAAGAGAATCTTTTGGCCTATGCCTTTTGATTGTCGTACCAATGGTGTACATATGCCCTTTATTCATAGGCTAGGGTAGGGATCCTCAAACAGAGTTAGACTTGAACTATTCCTCCCATCAAGGAATAGGAATTATCCATTACTAGTTGTTTATTAGAAATAAAACTCTTAACACCCAAGTTTAATTGAATTAAACTTCTTAACAAATTGTGGCATGTGAGTCACTCTAAATAGAACTCTAACATCATTTGCTTGACCTACTTCTCTCTTGGCAAAGGCTGATGTTCCTCGTTCCACAAGGACTTATGTCAAGAAAGATCGGCCTCTTGTTCTCATTGTAGTGTTCTTGGACATATTGACAAGTGCTACATATTACACGGTTTTTCTCTTGGCTTTTGTACCAAGCACAAGGTTGTAGTTGCCAATCAAGTGTTCTCTCCAACAGTTAATCCATCTCCATTCAAAGCCACACCTCACTTGCCAATTACATCTTAATAGTGTACGAAACATCTGGCTCTTCTTAATTCCAAACCAATTTATGATCCACCTATTTCTACACCTCAAGTCGCCACTACAATTTCTAATCCCTCCTCATCTCAAACTTTCTTAGGTAATATTTCCCTTGATTTATTTGTTTCTTCACAACCTTTACTCTCTAGCTCTTGGATTCTTGATATTGGGGCTACAAATCACATTGTTTCCTTTAGTTCATATTTTTCTTCCATGACTCCAGTCACAAATACTACACTCATTTGCCAAATGACATGATTGTTTTAGTTTCACAGAAAGCCACTACAAGTCTTATTAACTCACTTATTCTTCATGATGTTCTTTGTGTCCCAAATTTCAAGTTTAATCTCATTTCTGTGAATAAACTCACTTCTAATCTAATCTTTCATGCATGTTTCTTTTTCTTTTGATTTTTGTTATATTTAGGACCTAACTTGCTAGAAGACGATTTGCACAAATAAGAAACGAGATGGCCTTTACATATTGCAAGAAGTCATATCAAGACTAGATCCTAATTGTGATACATATGCTATGGCCTTCCTTGTAACATAATCTTCTTTTCATTTTCCTGTCATCAATAATGCTACTGAATTTTGGCATTTTCGTTTAGGACATCCTACTTTTCAGAATTTAGCTTTCCTACAAAACATCTAGTTGCACGTACTGCTTTTCTGCATATAATAAAACACAACTATGCACTATGTGTCCTCTTGCTAAACAGAAATGATTACCCTAAATGAAATAGTTCTCGTATTTCAAGATCACGTTTTCAACTTGTTCATTCAGATATTTGGGGATCATTTTCATGTCTCACGATTGAAGGTTTTCGATACTTTCTATCACTTGTTGATGGTTATTCATATGTTTGTTGGATATTTCTCATGAAATCCAAATTCAATACTCGTTCCTTAATTCAATCATTTTTCAATATGGCTGAAACTCAATTTAGTACAAAAATTAAAATCTTTTGTACTGATAATGGTCTCGAGTTTGCCTTGACTGACTTCTATGCTTCAAAAAGGGACATTCATCAAACTAGTTGTGTAAAAACCCTTCAACAGACTCCATTGTAGAATGTAAACACCAACCCTTGCTTAACATTGTTCGTGCTCTTAGATTCCAATCCAATTTGCCTCTATCCTTTTAGGGTGATTGTGTGTTAACAACAACTTATCTCATTAACAGCTACCTTCTCCTCTCTTAAACAATAAAATACTTTATAAACTTCTTTTCAACCAAACACCTTCTTGTAACATTTACATGTGTTTGGACGTCTTTATTTTGCGTCAACTTTAATTTCTCATCATTTCGAATTTGATCCTGAAGCTTGATATCCTTTTTTCATGATTATCCTTGGGGGAATAAAGGTTATAAACTTCTTGGCTTAGACACTCTTACCGCCTTCATTTCTCATGACTTTCATGAACATATTTTTCCATTTCATTCTTTCTCATATCATCAATCTTCTTCTCCTATTAAATTTTCTAATGTACTTTTACCTCATATTATTCTTGATCATGGCCTTAATGAGCCCTCTTCATCTATTACTACACCTATTACTATAAACACAACTTCATTCTACTGATCCGTAACCTTCTAATAACCCGCAACCTTCTACTAAAAACATACGTACATTATCTAGATCATCTCGTCCTCAAAAATCTCCAGGTTACTTGCATGTCTATAATTGTCATTTAGTCTCTTCTTCTATGCCTATGCTTATACTTTCTTTCTTTTTTAAGAAAACCAAGGTCTAACCTCTTATTATTGATAACCCTCACTGAGGTAGAGGAAAGCCATTCACATAAACCTATGCTTATACCTATACAGTCTTCTCACATCTATGATCCAGGTAAATCTTATGACATTTCTCATCATCTTTTCTATTCACAATTATAACTCATCCATAAAAACTTTGCTTTAGTTGTTTCTACTCATTTTGAACATACATTTTCCCATCAAGCCATCGAATATCCTAATTGGTGTGAGGCTATGGCAACTGAAATTGTAGTTTTGGAGAAAAATAACACTTGAATGTTAGTTAATCGATCTGCTTGCTTAAAAGTCTGCCATAAGATGAAAATGGGTGTACCGTATCAAGTATAAATATGATGTAAATGGGTGAACCATAGTTATTAAGGAGAGAGAGAGAGACAGAGCAAATAAATCCAAGACAAGTCAACAATCAGTTTGAGAGTGGGGTAAATCCAAAGTTCATGTTTTTTAGATCCATGTGCAATGGTCCTTTTTTCTTCTTCTTTTTTGTTTTTACATAATTATGTGACATACATGGCATGCCACGTCAAGCTGTCACTTTGAGCGAGCAAAGTAGTTTTATTCTTTCTGCAATCACGCTTCTCTGCTCTCATCTTATTTATTTGATCTTCTCCTCTATTTCTCTGATAAAGAGTGTTATAATCAGAAAAAAAAATTACAGCAAATGATTAAGGCTTATTAAATTTTATGATGAAAATATTTACAAGTGCTAATGATAAATCTCATAGGATGTAATTAAATATCATGTATTGCAAACATAATGATAGTATTTGGATTAAAAACAGTACTGAATTTGAGGATAACAATAATGTCTACATTCATAAAAGTACATGTTCTTTACACGTTTTTCAGATGGTACGTACCACCAGGATTGTAGTTTGGCCAAATTCACTTCTTTTCTATCTAATTTCTTTGCAACAATAAAACTTTGACACTTGTTTTTTTTTTTTTTTCAATTTATGTCGGAAACCTTTTCAAGTTAGGGCCCTCTAGATCCACTCCTGCAGAGTAAACTCTGGTTTCCTGTACAGCACCCTCATAAGTTTTCATATACGAAACTGGTTAAATCGTTGACTTTTTATCATGAGGCATGGTTCCAAATGATTGTTTACATTTATGAGGTGTTGAACCTTAAACCTTGAAGGAAGTGATACCCGATCAAGACCTACACGGAACTTTGACACTTGTTTTTAACATATAGATTCATTTAATGTGCTCATGAATGGGTATTATATATTTTAGGAGTCCACATCTAAAACCTATTAGATTTTGAACTCTATTTATTAGAAATAATGTTATAAACGGAGGAGTTTTTTTTTTTTTCCCATCACTTGCAGGTAATGGTGTGTCTAATCAAATCAATTAATTATGTATATTTTTTTTTATTAACTAATTATTTTCCTCATTTATATATATATATATATATAGAGAGAGAGAGAGAGAGAGTCTTAAGTCAATGATAGTCGGACGTCATTTTGGAGAATTTTGGTGACAGTTTGGTCTTTCATGAAATATCACCGCATGCTGATTTTTATCGCAAATTTCTTTGTCCTTTTACACGTTTTTCTGCTAAAGTTAGCTAAAGAAAAAGATGTAGACCAGAAAAAGATTGTTCGTCGAGATTTTCTTACCAGGGCTTTCATCCCTGATGAGAGAGAAAAAAAAAAGAAAAAAAAAAAGATTGCAGGTTTTTATCAGGACCACATCAACATGCAATCTTATCTCTACCATAAATTATTAAAACCTTGCAAAGTGAGAGAATTTATTGCTGAAGGTGACAATTTTTTTTTGTTAGAGTGATGCTTAAATATAATTTTAGAATGCACTTTATTTAAAAAAAAAAGTGAGATGTACTTTTTAAAAAATAATTTTTTTATATGAAAATCAAGTTTATCGATTTTTTTTAAAAGGAATACGTGATACTTGTATATTCTAAGACTGCAATATCATTTTTTTTTTATTTTTAATGTTAAATCTTTGGATATATATATATTATAATATTAAGAAAAATTATACATATACAACTCTTTTCACAACAATTTCCACAATCACATCTTAAACGAGTGGGTTTTTATAAAGTAACTTATAAAAGTAACATTAATTTATAAAAATACCCTCAATTTAAAACAAGATTGTATAAAATAACTAATAAAAGTAACAACATTCATAATTACAACTGGATTCATGATAAAATATTTTATTATCAATATCCAAAACAATAATATATATGAAAATTAATATTTTCATAAAATAAAATTAGATGCTAACAAAAAAAGTCTAATAGTTTGAGATATTAAGTAGTAAAATACTAATATTAATATTACATCCTAATAAAAAAAAACATAAAACTAAACATTTATAAAATTTAAAAATAAAATTTATTCGTGTTATACGAGTTGATTCCAGGTTTCACAAGTTGACTAGTAATTAATCAGTTGATTAATCATGTCTTATCGGGTCAATTCGTTTTGACTCAAATCTATTTATATCAAATAAACCTGCTTATTTTGTATTAGATTTATAAATCGTATCATATATTGACGCTCTTATCTTTTTGTTTATCACTATTAATATATAGAATTTGTATAAAATTTTGAAAAAAAAAAAAAGGCTTCTTAGAGATATTTGGTAATCCTTTCAGCCACTCATGTATCATTTCAATTGCTGTGCTTTTGTATCCACAAACTCTCCACTGAAGCAAATTTCGAAGTATCATTCCAAATATATAGCACCCTCTACTTTATAGTTTCGATATCGACATCATGATTTCTTTTATGAACAGTTTGGTTTTCTTTTTAAGAAGAAAAGCAAGCTAAATGACACTGCCTTTATTTGTGGCACATTTTTTAGTCAAAAACTAGAAAAGGAGAATCGGCCACGTCTTGCATAGAGAAAGAGAGATCAAAACAAAAGTTGCCACTCCTTATGTTCCCCAAGAGCGCGTTGCAAGCACTAGAATTCCATTCTTAGTAGGGCCCTTGTGCTTTTCAACATCAGACATGTCATCTCTAAAACATTTTTTTTTATTAATAATGTTACGTGTAATTTTAAGGTATGCAAATATTCTACATTATTTTTTTTTTAAAAAGTAGTGTTTATTATTAAAAAAAAATTATATAAATTCTAAATTTTTTTAAATAAATCTACATTTTAAAATTATAAATATTATTTGTCTTTTTCTTTTTTACCTCTCTCATTTAGTAAGAGATGGTCTGAGGGTGGAGCCTGATAAAAGCTGAGTACAATTATTACAAAGTATTGCTCGTATGCTAGAGTGCCGCCAGCATTGACAGTTGGGGGCACGCAAAGTTCGCTTTTTTAAAATTTTTAATTTTTTTATTCATATTTGTTAAATATTTTTAAAAAATATTAAAAAATATCAATATATTACTTTCTTAATTATTCTATTAAATGCATAAGTGTCAAAATGAGGAACAAAATAGGCAGTACAGTATAGCATTACTTTATTACAAAAGGTCAATAAATTAGAAAAAATAGGGAAATGGAATAGGTTAATTGTTCAGTCCCGATTTTCCTTTGTTGGTCAGGTGCCAAATTGCCAATCCTTACAAGAACGATTGTCCAAAATGTTGTGGACCACTTTGTTTTTCCTATAGCCGATGTGGTGTACGAGGCCAGAAGTTGCGTTTTATAGGTTGCTCTTAAATTAGCATCGAAGAAATCCACTTTCTTTTTGCCATAGGAAGATAGACATATATGGATGATCATTCAAATCAAAGCTTTGCTGATGTCCTCTACGAACGAAAGATACCAATGCATGAGACTCATGCGTTAAGTATGAAAGAGTATGGTTGATTAAGTCTTGAAGATTAGAGGTCGAAAAAGTTAAATGAAGTGGAACATATGGCACTAGGAGGCTTGAAAATGGGCACGCGCATCATGTCCTACTAATGAGCGGCTTCACTGGAAGTGTAGCATATGGTGCTCGAGGATGTCTGTAAAAAGATAGTTCTGAATTTCTACCATATGAAAAAAGAAATTGAAAAGTGAAATGAAAATGACTTACATCTTGGGAGGGGAGGGGAGGAGAGAGGAGAGGAGATGAGAGGAGAGGGAGGGTTCCTCCTCCCACTCAAATTGTGTGCGCGCGCGCGAGAGAGAGAGAGAGAGAGAGGGTAATTTGGACGTCTTAGATTTGCTCTTGACATGACTCTTCAAAGCAATTGATTGAAACAGAAGCTGCACAACCTATTGAAGATCAGTTCTAAAACTACTTTGAGGCTTTCTATGATAATTATAACCATGTTGTGGTGATTGACATAAGTAAAAACAGAATCTAGTACTATGACAGTTCTATCTATTTTAACTCAAAAACTTCTATGGCTATCTAGGAAATGTTTGGAAGCTACAAGAATTTTTAAAATTCTCAAAATTTCTTATAATCTCATTCACAAAAATCACTCAAATACAAAATATTTTTTAATTTCAAATTTTTAAAATTTTCATTTAATCATTACAACTTTTATAAAATTTAAAACAAAAATTATATTCAAATAATTTTTTAACTTTATGATATTTTTATTCAATATTTTCTCTTTGTTTTCCAAAATTTAATAAAATATTTTTCACTCAAATCATTTTACTATTATTTACAAAAATACGAAATACTCCAAACATCCAAAGATTCAGAAGGGAGGGAATGTTATACCATTTTTAAAAAAAAAATTCTTCTCATCAGTCACTATTCACCACCACACACTCCATATACCCTATTAAAAGAAAATTTGTAGGTGTTGAATGTAGGGTGGTGAATAATGACTAATGAAAATAATTTTTCTTTCTCATATTACGTAAATAGTACATAATGCTCTTTTTACCGGATGCAAGATTTTGATTATAAAGACCATTAGAATGCATATGTGGTAGGTTACTTGGATGGGATTTTTCCAAAGGCTTTTTCATTGGGGGCGGCACTCAAAATTATAGCATAGAAGAGCGTGGTTAAGAGCACATTTGACAATTGTAGTTTGGAAGATTCTCTGGGCCTCCTCTCTCTGATTTACATACTCCATGATTGCAGATTTCTCTCACCTGCAGGTGAAAGAGATGGCAGTCACGAGATATTTATTTTTTTTAAATATTTTTACTTTTAAAGTCTTGTGAGCATCGATATGAATGAACTTGACAAAGAACCCATCCCTTCAATTCCCAAGTGGTCCTCCTAAATTGATAGTTTGATACCCACCTCACTCCTCATCCTACACACACATTTTGTTCAACTTCCTCTTATCCAACGAACCTTCGCTTCCTTTTCTTTTTTTTCTTGCCAAATATTACAAATAATGAATTGAACCCATTTAACTTTTCAACAGTTTTTCAGTCTCTGAGTTGGAAAAATTGCCAAGCTAAACCATGACAAGTGTAGTAGTTTGGAGCAAAGAAGAAGAGAAAGCTTTTGAAAATGCTATTGCAATGCATTGGGTGGATGAGGACTCCAAAGAGCATTGGGAGAAGATTGCTTCAATGGTTCCCAGCAAGAGTATGGAAGAATTGGAGCAACACTACCAAATGTTAGTGGAAGATGTGCGTGCAATAGAGGCAGGACATATACCACTTCCCAACTACTTAGGAGAGGAAGCAACATCTTCAAACAAAGACTGTCATGGCTCTTCTGGGGCCACGGCTTCGGATAAGAGGTCAAATTGTGGTTATGGAAGTGGGTTTTCAGGATTAGGACATGACTCAACGGGGCATGGAGGGAAGGGAGGGTCGAAGTCGGAACAAGAACGGCGAAAAGGAATTCCATGGACAGAAGAAGAGCATAGGTATTGTTCAAATGACTTTGAATTCATGTTGAGCTCTGCTACTGACTTGTATTTGCAGTGTTAAGCTGCCTTTCCAGTTGGTGATTTTGGAACATGGTGTATTAGCATGAATTATATTAGGCTTAAATCTGTCATAATAGATCCTAGACATATATCTGACTAGAGGAAGTGATTAAAGATGTATAATTTGGAAAATCATATGTGAAATCAGGATAAAGAAGCTGATTATGAATGGAAAACTTTGGAACTGACTTAATTTTGATTCTACAGGCTGTTTTTACTTGGATTAGACAAGTTTGGCAAGGGGGATTGGAGAAGTATTTCAAGAAACTTTGTCATTTCCAGGACTCCCACACAAGTGGCTAGCCATGCTCAAAAGTACTTCATTCGCTTGAACTCCATGAATAGAGATAGAAGGAGATCTAGTATCCATGACATTACAAGTGTGAACAATGGAGATGTCACTTCTCATCAAGCACCAATTACAGGCCAACAGATACACATGAACCTGTCAAGTGTAGCCGCTATAGGACCACCAGCAAAGCATAGAGCTCCACCGCATATGCCTGGTTTAGGCATGTATGGAATGCCGGTAGGGCATCCGGTTGCTGCTCCACCAGGGCATATGGCATCGGCAGTTGGAACTCCTGTCATGCTTCCTCCTGGACCCCATCCCCACCCATATGTTGTCCCGGTTGCTTACCCTATGGCACCTCCCCCAATGCACCAATAACATTCCTATCTTCTGTAACCAAAGTTTTCCAGGTTAGCATTCAGAGGAAGTGGTTTGTGCAATGAAAAAATCACATTGCATCAGAAACTCAGTTATGGACAGATCACAGCTCTGTTGTATCTAATTTGGATCTTTCCTACTTATTGGTTGCTTTAAAAGATAACATGTTCTTGCATTGAATGAATAACGTCCATTTTCAACTGAAATGATACACCTTTTTTTGTGTTACATGTATATATTTATATATATTTTCAACAGCTCAACACATGCCAACAGGCAACAACCTTTAATCTATATAATTCACAAGTATAGCACCTTCATTTATGAAGGAAAAAAAAAATTATTGGAATGCAAAGACATTTTTATGCCCAAAACAGACAACTGCAGAATAATTCGGAATTATTTCAATGTACATAATTCGGAAGAACAATACTATAGGCAATTAAGGCCTCGTTTGTTTTCACAGATAAGACGAGATGAGATTAAATTTAAAAATTAAATAAAATATTTTTATAATATTTTTTTTATTTTGAGATTTGAAAAAGTTGAATTATTTATTTTATTTTGGATGAAAATTTGAGAAAGTTGTAATGATTTAATGAGATGAAGTAGATGAGTGAAAAGAACTATGGAAACAAACTAAGTTGCACTTGCATTTAATTCATGGGCAACAGGGACTTTGTCCAGTGGACCCGATACTCTCAAAAAGCATAACCGGTCTTACTGAATTTGATACTTGCATGTTTCTTTCCTTTATTCTGAACAACTTAATTTTTGCCTGAGGAAGAGAGAGAGATGTACGGATATTTAAAATAAGAGAGAATGAGGCGACTCAACGTTTGTTCCTATTTTGAAAATTATACATGTAATAGAGTGCATTATTAACAAATGGGGGAAGAGAGTAAGAGGGAAATCTGTACCGAGATTAATGCCACAAGTATACGTACAATACCCTTAAAACAACATGGGCATGCAGTAAAGATATCATCCTGAAACTGGCTGGCATACAAAGGTGCACGAGATTACAAGAAAAGGGTGGCATGTATATTGATCTACAAAATCAATCAGCACCCCTTTGATTTTACATGAAGATGCCCCTTTAGTAGATGATACAATAAACGTTTCTGTCCCCATTTCCACCATAATGGCTCCACAGCCCCTCATCTCTTTTTGTTCTGTTTCTCTGCCCTCCAACTCAGGTCAGGCTCCACAAGGCGCTGAGAGAGAGAAAAAGGGCGGCGGGGGGGAAGGAGAGGAAGTTTTCCTCCCATCAAGTTTGGACCATGACACTTGGAATGCATTAAGGGAAAGGGACACAGAGATCCTCACTTCTGTTTTTCCAACAATGCATCCCCCAATGTGACAGCAAACTTGAATACTTGAACCCAGAGCAGGCCAGAAAGTTCATCTGAATTTTAAGCACTTCCTGAACGGATTGCACACCAGCTATGGAAGGTAAAATTGTATCCAAATTGCATCGAGGACTTTCACCCAGCAATACCTTTTTCAAAAGAATGCCAAGTCAGAAATTACATCATATTAAATAAAAGAATTATTATAACAATGATATTGACATTTCAGTAATATAAAAAACCACCTCAAATACTGCAATTATATTACTTCTAAACACCTCATACTAATATCAGAACAAGTTTAACTCAATGATAAATATTAAACAGATTCAACCAAAAGCAGATTGGTGGGCATCAAGAAAGTAGAATGTTTGTACTGCTCAAGTGAAGATCTTCCCACTCCTAACAAATTTGTACAATTAAGCTTCATACTGTATAACTTTATTCTAAGTTTCCATTTGGTCCCCGACCATTGAATTTCACAATGTCATCCCAAAACTTTGAAGATTGTTGCAATGTTAACCTCTATGTGGTCTGTGTCACCATGATTATGTGCAAATCCCGAGACCACATGCTCCCACTAAAACAGACATGGCCCTCACATGTTTCCGGCCAAGCCAGTTGCCATTTCCAATCTGAAACCCCTACAAGTCATGCACGTCCATTGTGCTTTATAGGCAGGAATTGCAAGTAGGGTTGGTCGGAAACATGTGAGGCTCATGTGCCTATGTTTGATTGGCTCAGATGTTGATATTTTAATCTCCTGTAGTAATAGAAGGTTAACATTTGCAACAATCTGCAAAGTAACAGCTTACATTACTGTAATAAGAAGACTGACAAATAAAAACTAACAAAAGTTGGATGGTGTAAAATGTAGTTAGGACAGAGAATTAGGTGATACATACAAAATGTTGGGGAAAAAATTATATTCACCTTAATCACTGCAGAAGCAGAAGACAATATTGAACGAAGATTATAGCTGCAAACAAATACATTAAAAGTTAACTCAGATGAAATGAAAGGGATGCTAATTATAAAACCAAGAACAATAGTAGCAACAACACCGCCCTCAAGAATAACAAGCATCTTTCTAACATAAAGGGCATTCAACATGTGCGTCCTCTGTAAATAGCCTGCAGGAGTGACCTATATAGACAAAGTTAATTTGCGATGCCAGATCTCAAGAAGGCAGAATCCTTTGAATTTGCTTCTAGGAAGTAAATCCTGGGTGCAAGATCCCACCCCTCATAACCGTGTATCAACTAATCTAGAAGAATCCCTAAAACGAAATTGAGCCCAAGATGTCTACGTCTAGTACTCATCCCAAGCCAACTCTTTGGCCACTAGATTGCCCTTAGTTAGCAGCATAAACATTATGTCAGAGGTCAGGAAAAATTCTCCCCAAAGCTTCACATTACATGGAAGAATGACAAACAAGCATAACCAAACTTCTCAGTTCTAAGAACGAAAGCTTCTAATGCCTGTTCTATAAAACCATTTAACGAAACCTCATCTCCAAGAGCAAGGGATACACAATTGCCAAAGGGCTAAAGCATTCAACAATTTTGGCAGCAAACTACTGCAAAAATATATTGAAAAAAGATAATGGAATGTAAAGGAGAGGTTGAGGAATACAGTAATAGATTCTTCAGTAATTATAAATACACTAGTTGTAAACCTCTGTAATGCATATGAACAATTAAATTTATTAAATGAAACATTCTTTATTTGACCAAGTTAGCATGTCTTAACCCATAATATAATACATAGAACCTTTAAAAAAAAAATTAAATGTCACCATTTTGATCTTCAAAATTTTCATTGAACTCAATCAAACCTCATGAGTCATGAACTTTGCTCGAGTAAAAACTGAAAAGAGGTATAATATAGATGAAACTGGAGACAAACATGATCGGCATTAACATAACTACTGTTACCATTCAGAAGAAGGATCATTTCAGAAGTAAAGCACAGCAATTTCCGTGAATACAACTAAAATGTATGTAAAGGCAACTGTGACTCGATAGTTCAACTAGTTTCATTACTGAATCTTAGCTGTCAAGTTAAACAAATAGCATGCTAAGTAATCCATAGTGGCTCTTTCCCTGCATGAAAATTCTTACTTCATCACAAATATTGTCAATTAAGACAGCCATGCTGCAAATAGGCACAAGTTCGGTCATAAAACATGCCCACAACAGGCAAAGGACAAAGAGAAAGAAACACCACACAAACACAGTATCTAGAAGTAAATAAATTCAAAGCTGTTGGCACAACTAGCAAATAAATTCAATTTGTACGAATTATTTTTTTTTAATTTCTGCCCAATGTTGGCAAGAAGATTGATAAGAAATCAAGTGTTAATTCACCAGTATTGTACAAAAAAGATGATCACAAAAGACAGTTCATCCTAAAATGTGTACAACGTCAAGCAGATAAGGATGAACTCTCCTTCAAAAACCCTGATGCATTGCTGCGATGGAATTCCATCTTGATGATTCCAGACAATAGGACAAGTTGATCATGAAAAGGGCACAGTCCAACCCTCTCAAATAATTGAAATTCCTAAAATAAATTCATTTTTTTTCACTTCTGAGGGACCCTCTATTGCTCATGCACTTGAATTGCCAAGAAAATGCACAGCATCTACTCAAGAGATAAGCTACTGAACCAGGAGAATTTACATCAACTTGAATTTCCAAGAGAATACACAGCACAACTCAACTTCCGTTCTCAAGAGATAATCTTCTAATCTACAAGAATTTAATGTTTCAACAATTGTAACAAACTTCCCAGGGACAAAACCTCAAAGAGAAGCATATTAAGAAATTATAAAGCAAAAATCTCCATCAAACCAAAGATCCTAAAAACTTTTCTACCAAAAGCATGCAAACTATCACTAGGATATAATTCTCCCAATAATCTCCCCCTCTTCATACACTTCTTCTAAAGCATTGCTTTCTCATGAAAAACTTATACAAATGAAGTTTTTGAGGTATTGACTTCTAATTAGAGGACTAGTATGTAAATGGAATTGAGATCGCTTTGGACAAATGGAAACCCAGATAGGAAAAATACCAAACAGGTGCAAATTAGGCACAAGCCAAGTATATGCGATGTATGCAAAGACCAACGAACATTTCTATTCAAAGAAGAAATCGGTGCCCTAGCACACCTGGAAAAAGCACCGCCAGTATTCTAAGGGCATAC
Organism: Cyclocarya paliurus; assembly: GCA_029856935.1. NCBI lineage: Eukaryota > Viridiplantae > Streptophyta > Magnoliopsida > Fagales > Juglandaceae > Cyclocarya > Cyclocarya paliurus. The sequence continues at coordinate 7,353,900 of CM056959.1, read as the reverse complement.
TCCTTAGTACTTCCATTCTAATGAAAGGGCCAATAACCATGAAGGTATATAAAAAGCAAATGCGTACATAAATTCGAACTACAGGTCCACAAATTTAAACCCAGTGATCAACCACCAACTTAATTTTCTTGTCATTCTATAAACACACTACATATAAAAAATAGGCTGGTTAGGTAGCAGGCTGACAGAATGCTTTATATTTACAATACAACCTTCTTTTTCCTATTTTCCTTCGTTTTTGGACACGTGAGACAGTGTGGAACTAACCCCGCTTCTATTTGATTATTTTCTGATACAATAACAATAAAGCACATTCTAGAAACACACTGAAGTATTCAAAAAGCTAAATTAGACCATCTAAAACCACTACGTTTGAATTCAGCCCTTAATCCAGAAGAAACTAAGAAAAAAGAGAATGGTTCACCTTTTTGGTTTACGCTCTGCTGGAATTGCATCAAAGCAGCTCCTTTTGGTCCCAAAAGCAACACCTCCACTTAAAATGGAACCCAATATAATACTAAGCTTAGTTCACTAGTTTTGGTGAGCAAAAGAGTTAACAACATAAACATATAAGTCAAAATTTCATTTATTTCGCTTTTCCCGCAAATTCTCAGCAACCTTACACTACCAGGAAAACAAAATTAATAACAAAAATTTCGTTAAGCCTCCAAAGTTACGGGGACTCCTCGAGCTCATTCATCTTCTCTCTCTTCTTCAATTCGGCTTCATACTTTTTCAGTCTCTCATTCATTTTCTCCTGCGTTAACAATTAATGAAAATAATTACAAACGTCTTTAATAAAAATGGTAAATTAAGAATTCCAATTTTCTTTTCTATTTTTTCTCTAAAACCAAACGGACGGTTCAGAGATTAGTAAAGTTGGGAGCGGAGGAAGGAAAGCAAGCTGACCTTGTAGCTAATTTCGACGCGGTGCATGACGTAGAAGCCGAGAACACCACCAAGAATAGTGCCGGTGATGATCCGAACGTAGCCCCATTTCCGAGAAGCAGCCGCCACCATCTTTTTTCCCGCACTTTCTCTCGCTTCCTTTCCTCGATTTTTGTTGGGAAAGATACGGCGTGGATTCTCTTAGAGCAGTCTCAACGGAATGTAAAAATGAAGTCCCATTTAGCTATTACAGAAAGCTGGTTGCAAGGGATTAGGCAAAGACGCTGAATGACTTTTATTATTTTTAGTTACAGTATTTCTAAAAAATAAAGTCAAATTTGCTTGTAACTGTGAGCAAATGTTTATTTTATTATTTGTTTGGAACTCAATCTCTCCTTTTGATATTTTTTACGCAACCAATTTTTTTTTTCGATTTTTTTTTCTCACTTTTCATTTCTCTGCTTCCTTTCCTAGCCTATTGAAATTGTAGAACAATTGAAAAAATATAATTTTTTAATCTATAATTTAATTAAAATATGATTACTAATTAACATATAATAAGTAGAATAATAAAATATAAAAAAATTAATAATTAATAAAATTAAATATTTTTGTAATTATTAATTACTCATTATTATATAATGAATAAATAAATAATTTAATGTGGATATTTGATATTAATACTAAAATCAAATTCATCTTATATTATATTATTATATAATAAAAAAATAAATATTTCAATGTGAAAATTTATATGAATAGAATAACAAAAAACTAAATTTATTTTACATTTATCAAAATTACCTATCTTTGACTAATTCATTAAAGATGCTCTTATGACGTCAGAGCCTGAGACTCGTAAGCCTGCCCACCGTTTGTTTAAACCGCCCCAACACTTTTTTTTTTTTTTTAATTTCCATAAATTTTTTTATTCAAATATTTAACAAATTAATATCCTTCAAATTTAACATTTTATCAAATTTTAGAACAATGATTAGAATTTCATATTTAATAATATGATATATATATATATACACACACACACCATTTTAAGGTACAAAATAATGTGATAAATAGAATTTGAAAGAAAAATAATACATACACAACTATTTTATAATTTTTTTATATAAATTTACAAATTTCTTAAAAAATATATTATTTTTTAGATTCAAAGTCGAACAAGTTTCAATTTAATTTAAAAAAATAATTATATTTTATTAAAGAGTTCCAAAAAAATTATAAAATATTTTGTATACCAGAAAAAAGTGTAAAAAGGAAAGTGTAAAGAAAAATTCTTCTCATCAACCACTAATCACTCTACATCCGACACCTATTAATTTTTCTTTTTTTCTTTTTTTCATAGTGTGAGGGTGTTTTTTTTTTTTATTTCATAGTGTGGAAATATTTTTATAGGATGTGTGATGTGTGAATGAATAGTGACTGATACATAGCATTTCTCAAGTATAAAATTGTACATTTGCAAAACATTACACAAAAACCATTCTGCAGTATGAGATAATCACATATGGCACATGCCATTAATTCAGTCATCCTATTACAAAGAAATACAACCTTTGAGTACAGACCTACCCCAAGCAGATCTTTTCCCTTGATAAAACTAATGGGAAAGATGCTAAAACACATACAGACTGATATTACTAAGGTGATCGATATGGATCTACTCAATCATCTACAACTGTAATGCGCCTGTTACAGATAAACAACATGCAGAAACCTGAATAAATAAGGATGAAATCGTGGGATATAGTGTAGTGTAATCCATGCACTAATTGTTTACTGTCCTTTTTTCTTCAACCTCTCAGCCCTTGGACTAGATGATGACAGTTTTTGAGTATGATCCACGAGCCGTAAGCGCGACATGACGTATGCCAGGAGTTCTTCATGGTGGGAGAATGTGAAGTCCAAGTGGGCATACTCAAACTCGTTGTATGACACATTCACACCCGAGTCCTTCATTAACTTGTAGTGCTTTCTCACCATCGACGGCCGGATTACCTTGTCCTTTCGTCCGGCAACCAGATTAACTGGAATATCAATGAGCCAATAGTATTCACCCAAGTCCAACGGCTCGGAAGATCCATACACCTTCATGTTGGCAGATGCACTCCCATAATCAAACATCTTGAACTTCCCAGAGTGCTTCATCTGTGCAAGGTGGAGAGCCACATGAAATGAAACTCCTGGCATATCATTCATATTGTAGTGCGGTAAACCCAACACACCAACCCAATTTGAGCTGTCTCCACCGACAACGTAACTCATTAGGGTTTGAACGAGCCCTCCAACTGCAGGATAGCTTTGGAAATCCCTAGCCAACTTGTTGAGTAGCATACGGAAGAATCTGGTTGGTATATAAAAGCTAGTCACAAATGGTGACAAAATAGGGGCCAACACAAGGAAAAGATGCTCCACGATGGTGAAAACGAAATTAGAATCAGCATGAAAGCCAGCAGGAGATAATAAAACCAATCTAGATAATCTGTGAGGCTTTTCTTCCACCCGGCGTGTTATAACATACATCAACATAGCAGCTCCTCCCAAGCTATGGCAAACTGCACAAAGTTTGTAAAGCTGATCATCAGTTTCCAGCTCAAGCTCAGGTTGGCTAAACTTCAATTCTAAAGTTTTCACTTGGTGAATTTTCTCTATCATTGCAGGAATATCCTCAGTCCCATGCTCATTGATGGAATATCGCCAGTACCTGCATCGATGCTCACATTTAGGTACAGCATTAATGTATTATAATGACACGACATCACAGGAGTTTATGGAAGAAATAGCATAGTGTCATTGTCCTATTGTTCCCATCCACAAGCTTTCTTGGATGCAAATGAATCAAAGGTATAACTCCATTCAAAACAAAGGAAAAAAAAAACAATGAACTCAGGCAAACTCACTGTCGTGAGGAAATGTTCTTGTCAACATGTTCCCTAGAAACCAGGCCTCGCAAATTCCCAAGGAAAACATCATATCCTGAAGCAAGCAAGCAATAACAAATTTGTAGTTCAATATATTGAGAAATTCTGAAAATCATGCATACTTCTAAAGCAAATATAACAAACCTTGATCAAAGGCTGCAAAAGCAGGAGAACCAACAACCCCATTGGACACCCAGCTGGTATAACAAAATAAACTTATTAGAAAGCATAGATAACCAATAGAATTGATTACTAATAATTTAATAATTTTGGAAATAGAAGAAAACAAAAGGAAGTTGTCTGTCACCTAATAGATCAAACTTGTACAACTTAACTTGCATTATCATAAACATGCCAACTCCATATATATTATGAAATTTTTCATAAATACTGCTAAGCACAAAGCCAACCTCCTTATAAAGGTTTGACATTTATTTAAAGGAAACTGTATCCAGAAGACTATGTACAACAAATAGAAACATTGTGTTTTAGAATTTTCAATGTTCTACATAAAAATGATGCAGTGTAGGAAGTTAAAGAAAGAAAGAGCGGACAATACATCATGCAGAGTGCCGGTGTGCAACCTTCAAAAAACATTAATGACAGTGCACCGAAATGCCCAAGCCATTAACCAACTAAATATAGCTCTGTAAGTTAGGGGTGGGCGAGGGGGCCCTGCCATCCGTCCCCCAGCCCCACCGGCAGGGTGCCCCCAGTCGTCAGATGCCGAGGTGCGCCCAGGCTTGCCCACATTAGTCCCCGTCCACCCACATATATACATATATATATATATTAACAAAACAACTATTTCTTTAGTAAAACGATGTTGTTTAGGTGTTTGGCTGAGTACTATATAAAGAGAAAACCCTAGTTGCTCCAAACTCCTTCCTCTCTTCTCTCTCTCTCTCCCTCCGCCATTCTTTTCAGTCTCCTCTTCTCTTCTTCTCTTCTTCTCCTCTGCCATTCTCCCCTCTCCTCTTCTTATCCTCCTCCTCCTCCTCTTCTCCTCCACTTTTTCTTCTCGAAGGCTGAAGCTTGTGACTGAGAGACACGGTGTCTCAAACACCCACGGCCCATGGGCCACTGCATGGCTGTGGTTCTTTGCTCAAACTCACGGCCAAGTTGTCGTCTTGCTAGAGAAGAAAGTAGCGATCTTTTTTTTTTTTAAAGTTTATTTTTTCAATCTGTGTTTGTTATTGTTGGATGATGGATCTATGAGTTTTAGGGTTGCATCAGTTAATTTGTTGTTTTTTTCAGTTGGTTTTGGATTTTCTTTGTTTTCCAGTTGTTTTTCCAGTTTTGATTTGGATCTGTGATTCTGTGGACTTTTCCACTGTGAGTGGGTGGTTGCACCCCTACTGTAAGTCACCCTAATGAACCCTTGCATCAGGTCTGGTAGAATGACCCGTAGACTTCCCACCCCTTTTTCTTCATTTCTATGTGATAGGAAACATGTCATTTATCAGCATAACCGGAATGTGGAGGAGGACTTCAAAATATCAGGAGTACTTCTTTAATAAAATTATCCTCTAAACAAACAGGACCCTAGCAAAACTAAGAGCGAGAAGGGGAAAATGGGAAAGTTGACAGTCAAGCAGTTCCATTGTCTGGCAACAATTATTCACAAGAAAAGATTAATGAGGACACCTGAACCCCTGATGATGAGGCAGGTACATATTTGTTTTATTAGTAAATAAGAATTTTATTGATGAGGACTAGGTATAGCCCAAAGTACACAGTACACGGGACATATACTAGAGCAATAACAAAGCAAGAGTGATAAGGCTGGTACATATGGAATGAAAAAACACTTGATGATCTCTACAATCATTGAATACATATCAAGCTAGAGAGAAAACTGGGAAAAAAATCTGAAAGCCAGCAATTCTTTCAGGTGCGTGAAAGCCTGTGTCGAGATTTGAGAACTGCATATTCCAAGTGTAGCTTGTATGCAATTCTTACAGCAAAACAAGAAAACATTCATGATAACAAACTAGAACAAATTGGTGGTAATAAAAGGTAAACCAATTATGTCATCTAGATGCTGGGCTCACAACAATAAAAAAGGCCAAAGGAAAATGGTTGCAGATAGAACCAACATTTTCAACTTGCATACAAACATGCAGACTTGAAAGAATGATCTCATATTTAGTTTTAGAAGTTCAACCCACGTAAAAACCTCAATAGTTTTGCTTGTTCAGAAAAAAGAAAAAAAAAAAAAAGAGGGGGCAGATTAAATAATTCAAAATGTATAATTGCACCTTTGAGTTTGGCTGGAGGTCAAGAGCTGGTGAACAAGGAGTAGACAAAATTTTTGTATCTAAGAAAGAAAGAACTAACTCACCCCATAGATGAGTCCATAATTCCATGCTGAAGATAAACGGTTTTCCTTGCATCACGTCTGCAAGATCACACTGCAGGCGTAAGGCACAATATTTTTTTTTTGATAAGTAAAACAAATTATAATACTCCAAAGAATAGGCCTAGCCCAGTATATACAAAAAGAAAAAGAGAAAAAAGACAATCCTGACTAGGAGGGTGCAATAGAAACAAGGAAATCATGAAGGGCCATCCCATTAAAATCAACAGCAGTGGACCAAGTACATAACGTGCTATAAAATAAAGCAATAAGTTCCTCTAGCGATCTCTCTTTTTCCTCAAACGTGCGCTCATTACGTTCCTTCCATAGACACCACAAGATGCACATTGGAACCATCTTCCAAACTGTTGAAATTTGATGTACCTCACCAATACTTGGCCAGCTATCTAAAGCTGCCACCACGGTCTCTGGCATGACCCAGCCCAACTCTACTCTACCCAGAACCCCATCCCATAGAGCCCGTGCTATGTCACAATGTAGTAAGAGATGATCCACAGACTCGCCCCCTCCCTTACACATACAACACCAATCTGCTATAATAATCCGCCTCTTCCTCAAGTTATCAGTTGTGAGAATCTTGCCTAAGGATGCTGTCCACACAAAGAAAGCTACTTTAAGGGGCGCTTTGTGTCTCCATATCTTCCTCCAGGGAAACCGAATATGGGGCTCTTGTGTAAGGGCCTTATAAAAAGAGCAAACTGAAAAAACACCTTTCCCAACTGGTACCCACCACAATCCATCCTCTTGAGTGTTACTACGCTTCACTGAATACAGAAGGCTATAGAAGTCAGTAAAACTGTTCAATTCCCAGTCTTGCGCAGCCCTACTAAAACTAATATTCCAATTAAGTTGCTCACCCACTATGCCCATAACCTCCGCTATTGATGCCTCTTTGACACTGGCAATTTGGAATAATGAAGGAAATACAACTTGCAAAGCATTATCACCACACCAAGTATCTTTCCAAAATTTAATTCTGGATCCATTGCCCAACACAAGACGAGTGTGGCGAAAAAAGACCATCCATCCTTTTCTAATATGCTTCCACAACCCCACTCCATCAATTCCTCTAACTTCTTTTGTGCACCATCCCCCCCATATATCACCATATTTGCACCCAATCACCCCTCTCCACAAGGCTTCCGGTTCATTATTATATCTCCACAACCATTTTCCAAGTAAAGCCCGATTGAAGGTCCTCACTTTCCTGACACCCAAACCACCATTGGATATTGGGCGACAAACCGTTTCCCACTTGACTAGGTGAAATTTAAACTCATCCCCCAAACCACCCCACAGGAAGTCACGTTGGAATTTCTCAATTCGACCCGCCACACTTGCAGGTATAGGAAAAAGTGACAAAAAATATGTAGGTAAGTTAGAAAGGGTACTCTTTATCAAGATAAGCCTACCACCTTTCGACAGGTACAATCTCTTCCAACACGCTAATCTCTTCTCTATCTTCTCAATCACTGATTCCCATATAGCAGGTGTCCTTGCACCTACCCCCAACGGAAGACCCAGATATTTCAAAGGTAAAGAGGCAACCTTACAACCCAATGCATGGGCCAACTGTCGTGCATTAGACACCACACCAATAGGCACCAATTCAGACTTATCAAAATTCACTTTTAAACCAGACACTGCTTCGAAACACAGCAGCAACGCCTTCAAAGCCCGTACCTGATTCCGATCTGGACGACAAAATACAATCGTATCATCTGCAAACATCAAATGAGATATGTTAATGATGCCCCTTTCCGGGGTTCCAACCGAAAAACCTTCCATGTGGCCATGATGAGTTAAGGCCGAGATCATTCTGCCTAATCCTTCCATCACAATGACGAACAATAAAGGCGACAACGGATCTCCTTGCCTTAGGCCTCGCGAACTATGAAAGAAACCTGCAAGGCTGCCATTTATCAACACAGAGAATTTGGCCGTTGATATACACCATCGGATCCATGACCGCCACCTCTCACCAAAACCGCATCTCCCTAGAAGATAGAGAAGGAAATCCCAATTTTTTTTTTTTTTTTTTGATCGGTAGAGAAGGAAATCCCAATTAACATGGTCATACGCCTTTTCCATGTCTAACTTACAAATGATCCCTGCTGAGCCTGCCTTAATTCTACTGTCCAGACATTCATTGGCAATCAGAACCGCATCAAGAATTTGCCTACCTTTAACAAAAGCATTCTGAGGCTTAGTAACAATCTTCCCTACCACCTCACTAAGTCGGTTGGCTAATACTTTGGAAATGATCTTGTAAACCGCTCCCACTAAACTAATGGGACGGTACTCCGTTATCTCAAGTGCCCCCACCTTCTTTGGGATCAATGCCAGGAAGATAGTATTTAAACTTTTCTCAAATTTTCCAGCCACAAAAAGTTCTTGAAACACTTTCATTATATCTACCTTTACGACATCCCAGCAATCTTGGAAGAACCCCATAGAGAATCCATCCGGCCCCGGCGCCTTATCCTTAGCCATTTTCCGCACTACCTCCGCCACTTCCTCTTCCTCGAAAGCCCTCTCCAACCGAGAGACATCACTCGTTCCAATGGTGTCAAAAGCCATCCCATCAAGGGACGGCCGCCAACACCTCGATTCAGTTAGGAGTTGCTCATAGAAACCAACTATATGCTCCTGAATAACCTGTTCATCTCTACACTCAGTGCCATCAATCTTCAACATCTCAATGTTATTGTTTCTTCTGTGAGAATTTGCCACTCGATGAAAGAACTTAGTGCTTCGGTCACCTTCCTTGAGCCACAAAGCTCTTGATTTTTGGCGCCACGAAATCTCTTCTAGCAAGATAATTCTCTCAAGCTCCTCCCCCAACGACGACTTTCGAACTACTTCATCTTGGGTTAGGGGTCTCTGCTCTTGGATCCTCTCAATTTCTTGTATCTCCGTCAACTTACTCTTCTTGTTTGCCCCTAGATCACCAAAAGATTGCACATTCCATAGCTTCAGATCTCTTTTTAGCGCTTTCAATTTTCCTGCAAGAACAAAACTAGGGGAACCCAAAAACTGGTACGAAGACCACCACTGTCTTACTCTCTCAACGAAGCCATCAGACTTTAACCACATATTTTCAAATTTAAAGTACCTTCGACCCCCATGGATAACCCCACAATCAAGCGAAATAGGACAATGATCCGAGCTAATACGAGGCAGACGCTTTTGCCAAACCTCTGGAAAGTGACTCTCCCACTCAGGTGAAATAAGAAAGCGATCCAATCGAGACCAAGATTGATTATTAGCCCACGTGGCTGAACCCCCCGCTAGTGGTAAATCTACCAAATTCAAGTCCGCAATACACTCAGAGAATTCTATCATAGCTGACCGCCCTCTTCTATTACCCGAGGACTCGCTTGGGAATCTAGTGACATTGAAATCTCCCCCTATGCACCAAGGGAGGTTCCACCAACTGTGAATTCCAGCTAGTTCTTCCCACAAACAAATTCTGGTGCTATCAAAATTAGGACCGTACACTCCTGCAAACGCCCATAAAAAATTATCTGACACACTCTTAAAAGAGCATGCTACTGTGTACCTCCCTATAAACTCCTCCATTTTCTCCACCACCCGTCGATCCCACATCACAATCACTCCACCCGATGCCCCATTAGAAGCCAAATAAACCCAGTCCACATGAGCTCCACTCCACAAACTTCTCACAAAAGCCCTATTGACCAACTTCAACTTAGTCTCCTGTAAACACACAATGTCTGCCTTCCACTCACGAAGTAAGTTTCTTATCCGAAGGCATTTATTGGCCTCATTAAGCCCTCGGACGTTCCACGACAAAATTATGGGCTTCATGGAGGAAAAGCCAGCCCCTTCCCTTTTGACCTACCCCTGCTAGAGCTACCCTCGGTGTTCAGCGACCAAGTCAGCTTATTAAGCTCCCGCTGTTTTTTTGAAACATTCTTCTGATGTTGCTTGTGCTCCGCATTAATCGCTGTGAGTAGTGCCAAAAACTGATCTTCGTACCCTCCACAATCCAGACCCACGACTTTCTGAATTTCTTTGACTTTATCAAAGACCCAATCCGATACTCCTGACTTGGAAGGAAGCAGAAAATTCAAGGGAATAGGATCCACCTCCTTGAAAACCCCCGGCAGCTCTCGGGTCTCCTCCACCACTGAAATTTCAGTCAAAACAAGCTGTTCTTCATCTGATGACAACTCTCGAGTCTCCTCACATAAGGCCAAAGCATGTTCTTCATCTGAAATCACCCCTTCAACAGAATCATATTGGGACAAAGCCATCTCTGAATCAGAAAGCAAACCTTCCCCCACGTCCACCTCCGGGGCCACGAAACCCCCAGCGTGAGTCAGAGATGTTTCCCTCTCTTCCCCTACCATTATCGGCGTAGACAGCCCTCCCACTTGAATCGCGACATCCAATACAGCACCCAACCCTTCATTCTGTGATCCCCATACCTGCGGGCCTTCATCTGAGAGTGCCACCGTCATCATCGGCGACGTTACTTGGGTCAAGAGAGGATCGGCGTCTACTATCGGGACTTTCTGTGCAGATCCCGCTGATTTGAGAGGAGAAACTCCGTGGCAAAGGCTCGGTGAATGATCTCCAGACACTATTAATGGCCCCGCCGGCGTCGCAGCTACCGCCGTTGGACCGACAGCCTGCGGCGAGACCGCCTGAGGCCTCGTCGGTGACTTCTCAGGCCCACTAGACGAAAGGCCAGCTACGGCCTGCTTCCTCTTCCAGACAAGGCCCCCTTCAGTTGGCCCCGTGGGCTGAAAGCAATTACTAGGGCCCGTGGCCCTTTCCTTTCCTTTTGAGGTTAAGCCCGTTACCAGGCCCTAGCCCATATTCAAAAGCCCTGCCTGCTGAATATAAGTGAACTCCGATTCCTGCCCCAAAACGCACCGCTTCAAACACTCTACTTTATGATTCAGATCCCTCAACAAAATCTCGATAACTGACAGAGCCTCAACCACCACTTCCTTTTTCGGACCAACACCATCCCTGACACCTCCTTCGCATCGTTGGCCTCTCTCCGAAGATGGGACATCACCAGACCTGGGCATTCCTACCATCTCTGCTCTCTTCTCATCCCGAGACCCCTCATGCCGACCTAGAAGTGCCTCCCTATACGATGACGGAAACGCCCCATTCAACGGCTTCCAAGGCACTGCCGGCTTCACATTGTCACCACCCCTGATAGCTTCCTGCATCACCACCGTAAGATTTCTCCAGCCCTCACCATTTCTCCCTTCCGGGATGAAAATGAAGCTCCTTCGTCCCCCTCCTCCATACTCCATCAGAGCCATAAAAGACCCTCTGAAGTTAGAACAGCACTGTGCAGTATAACCCCTGTCCCCATCCCTGTGAGCAGAGTAAAACCCCCTACCCGCTGCCTTCAGACAACCTTCTAAGGCTCTACAAATCCATCTAGCTGTGTCCAACCCCACTCTCATGTTCTTTACAAATTTCCACCCTTTCTTACTCAAGAAAACATATCGCCCATCCCTTTTCACGTCGAACATCTTAGACTCGATCACAACACGTTTTAAAGACGGCATTTTCCAGTGAATAAACCACCATCAAACACCCATTACCCCAAAAGCGACGTAAAGGAGAACCAGTGTACGGAGAGAAAAAGGAGAGAGAGAGAGTGTGAAGAGTCTGCTCATCTACGTAAGGCACAATATAATTACATAAACTTATAATTTGACAAGAAAAAGTTTATACCGAGGGATTCTTTCCAAAAGAAGAACATATCCATCAGCAGTGGTCACATGGATAGCTTCATATGGGTACCTAACACAACAAGAAAAGCACGAAATTTGTAGAAATATGAATAACTCGAGAAAGAAACATATCTTGAAAAAAGTTAGCACAGACGGCTCTTACCCAAGCTCCGTTATGACATCTTGACATGTCCGAGCATCTGTATTTAGGGACTGATGAAAAGTAGTATTTTGTTCAGTAGGAGCTGGATCATTTTCCCCAAGTGTAGCTGTAGTGAAAGAGGCTTCCAAAACACTTCCATCATTCTCTCTAGTACCCCCATTGTGAGATGAGATCCATCTTGATAGTTTTCTGAAAGCCTCTAATGGGGAAAGAATAAAATGAGCTGCCTTATGAACAACATCGAAAATGGCTTCTATGAAGATCTCGATTGCTAGATGAAGATCCTGGTTAACATCCAAGATAAAATAAGCCAAAAAGAAATCATAGATCTCAATCTTTCCATAAGAGGATAAAACCAAACAACAAACCACAAATTCCAAGAGTGACGACTAATAGAAGACTTTGCACATACCTCTATAACTCCACGTCTCCTGTCAGTGGCACGGTGAACAATGTGGTCCCTGAGGGTTAGCACTTTTTTAATCGAACGTAAATTTGGAGACTGGTGACTTTCAGAGATGGCAGGGGCTTTTGATCCCCTATTATAAAGAAAATGACAAAGATAAATCGGGATTCCCAGGAGCAATTTGGCAGGCAACAGAATCCAAAAGAATATGCATCTGATCCATCCTCTATAATGCCTATCATACTTGGTAAAAGTACTAGTCCCAGAGGCTCGTGAACTCTGAGATGATGGTGATGCAGGATATATGTTTAGGTCACTATCTTCTTCAGCAGATGAGTAATCTACACTTGATGTATCAGAATCCACAGAAAGCTCATGAATGAGCTGGTTGAAAGAGGACACTCCACTGTAGCATCAAGAAAAAAGCAGACATGTTAAAAACTAAAGCAAAGATGCAGGATATGTCGAAAAAAGTCACCACATAAGTTCTTTAGCTGCTATTCTTGGGTGAAAAAAATAGAAGCTGTTTAGACTAGACAAGTTTGCAATCACAAGTGACAAGTGACAAAATATACATCCCAATCAACATGATTACAATCAGTTCATATCCAGAAAGAAGAAAAAAAAAAGAAGAAGAAAGAGATTACAACCAGGTTTAGGAAAAAACATGAACCATCATTTCACAATATGTAAAACCCATTTCAAAATGGTATCCAAAGGGGATAAGAAATCTCATACTGTGCACCCTCACCACAGAATTTTTTTATATGATGATTTATTAGATAAAACAAGAGCATTGTAGAAGATACTGAAAGTGCAATAATTGACTTAGGATACGTTTGGATGGTAAGAGTATCTCAGATCATCTGTGAATAGTAGTGAAATAGTTTATAAATAATAGTCTACTGTTTGTGAATAGTAGTGTAGTCTGAGATGGTCGCAGCAGCCAAACATAGCCTTAATTGTTTATCAGAATAACGCAACTCACTTTCTTTAACTGCATCTTGTTTGCAAGGTAGAGAAAGTGATTATATCTTTTTTTGTTGATATGTACAGTGATTAAATATTCTTTTTCGAATGCAGGTCGAGAAAAAACCAAGAAATATATGTTTACACCATAATTAGATTCAATCTTCTATCAAAGGAATGTAAGCTATTACAAGACCTGTTTAAAATCTTAAACTCAAAGCAGTGACCCCTAGCATGCATGAGCTTGTTTTGTGAAGATTAATAAAGGAGATAAGCATCCAACTGCACAATAATGCCTAACACCTCCATTTTCATATACATCAAACCCAAGTTCTAGAAAATGGGTGCATTAGCTACCTTGTGATGCAGGGTTGATAAGAAACCTGCCTACAAATGGCTTACCTATTGGGAAAGTGGTTATGGAGGGCCATTATATAATCAAATATGGTGGGGCTCGGGGTGGATGGTGTTCAAACGAGGTGAGCGAGCCACAAGAGGAGGCACTTTGGAAGCATATAAGAAGAGGATGGGATAGTTTCTCCAAATATACCCGCCATGAGGTGGGTGACAGGTCCAAAATCAAATTTTGGCATGACGTATGGTTTGTGTGATATGGCCCTCAAGGAAGTCTATCCAAAGATCCAAGGAATTGCACGGATTCAGGAAGCCTCAATTGCAAATCTAGTGAAAATATCTAGTTGCACCCTGTTGAGGAATTGCCACCTTCATTAGAGCTACACGATTGGGAAATTGATGCATTCACAACGTTCTACAATCTTGTATACTCTGAGAGGGGGGAGATGCAAATAAGATTTTCTGGAGTCCTTTAAGAAAGGGAAGTTCTGTTCATTCTATAAGTCTCTCATTGAATCCGTTCCCATGGAAAAAACTTGGAAGACCAAGGCTCCCCTTAAAGTAGATTTTTTCATATGGACAGCTTCCTTAGAGAATATTCTCACTTTAGAAAGCCTAAGGAAACTTCGTATCATCGTAACAGATTGGTGTTGTATGTGTAAAACGAACGGGGAGTATGTTGATAATTTTCTACTTAATTGTGAGATTGCCATGACCCGATGGAATGAATTTTTTGCTAAAGTGGGGTTAGCTTGATTGATGCTGAGAATGGTGATTGACTTCCTAGCAAATTGGAGAGGCCTTCATGGTGGTCAAACAGATTGCAACAATCTAGAAGATGGTCCCAATATGCCTATGGTGGTGTCTTTGGAGGAAGAGAAATTAAAAGAATTTTCAAAGACCATTAGCGATCAATGGATGAGCTTAAAATGTTCTTTCTTAACACTTTACCCCATTGGTCGATTGTAATAGATTTTAATGGTTTGAACTTTCATGACTTTATTGTCTCACTAGACCATCATGCATAGGTATTGCTTCTGTATATGTCCCGTGTACTTAGGCTATGCCTATTATTTCCATCAATAAAATTTCTTATGCACACACGCCCACACACAGAACTATGCACCTCATTTTCAACAAGTTCAATTTCTCAAATTTCTGCTTAAAAACTACATTCCCAAAATAATTTTCTCCATTCTGTATTTTTTGGTAAGCCTCTACTTTACGGTCAACAATGAACAATCTACTTCCCATACAAGTTTTGGATGCAGAATGTCTTCATAAAAAAATAAAAAAAGTTAACACCAAAATAATTAATACTTACTTTTCCATCCAACGAGGAAATCGAGGACCACGAAAGGTTGGTCTGAGCTCCCAGCCATGGATACCTTCAAGGATAGTAGCCTTTCCTGGTAAAATAGTCAACAAAAGTGCTGACACGCCATTTATCAGCCTCACGATATTGTTCAGAGATTCATAAGTGAATGTCTTCACAGACCTGCACTAAAAAGATAAAACCAAAAGCAAGGGAAATTGCTCATGTCATGACCAAAAATATCTCTAAAAAAGACGCTCTCAAGGGAAATATCCCAAGTCACTGGTAGGCACCTAAAGATGGATAAAAAAAAGTCCTAACACAGCATGGGAAAATATAAGCCACAGTGGTACCCAAATGATCCATAACAGCTAAAATGAATCAACAAAAAAACAACCACTGTTATCAGCAATACCAAAGAGAGCATATGGAAATTATAGATGCTTTGGCAGAGAGCATGGGCCGGAAGACTTCCAGTGTACCTGGGCTATGCCTACCTTTATATCAATAAAATAACTTATTACTTATAAAAAAAAAGCATGGGCCGGAAGCCTCCTTCATGGGAAAAGCTACAAATTGATTTACGTTTAAAAAAGAAACCAAACTGTACAGAATGCATGACTACAGGGTGATTAAAAGGGGCATAGAAAATTTATCTAATCAAACAAGGATGAACAAAGAACAAACGGGCATTTCCAGCTTGCTACAAACACATGAAATTGGCCAAACCATTTATTTGTTTGTTTCCAAATTCCTAAAAGTTTGACCAAGCCTACTCCTGAGTGGATGTCTGAACCGCACATCACAGACTATTCTTTTTTATGTTTTCATGATCAAAGAATCATTTTTATACATCTCTAAAAATGGCTGACAACAATATGTGTAACACTTCCCTCAATCACAGAAATATATGGCGATACAGTAAGCCTAAGCGACTTCAAACCCATTAAACTACCAAAGATTGGTGCCAGAGTTCAACTTCACAGAACCAAGCAAGTCAACAGACGCTTCCTGATTGTTAGTGTAACCACACAAAAAACAGGCACATTTAAAATGCAATTTTCATCGCTAGCAATGAAAGGCACAAAAAGCAAACAAGCCTATCGTAACGACTCAAAGTTGTACTGAGAAATCTCTCACGGATTCGAATAAAGTGCTGAATTTCGTACTTCCTAGTAACAAAAAGGAGTTAAAAATTAGCCCAGATTGATTAAATTAACTAACCCAGTTCGTCCAATCATCAAACCGTTCCATACTTCCATATATACAACAAATTAACCCTTAGTTTTATACGTAAAAAAACCTTCATAATTATAAATGTCCCCGCCTAGCATATCTAGTTTCACGAATCAATTCAAGATCAATCCATACGCAACATATAAAGCTGCAAAAAAAACTCATTTTATAAATAATCCGATGATTAAAATTTCCCAGACTAACATTTCTAGTTTCACGGATGAAATCAAGATTAAAACTTATACAAAACATAAAGCTGATTAAAAAGACCCCCTTTTTACATAATCCCATAGTTCAAATTGCAATAAAAGTACTCATATGCATACTCAAATAACAATAATATTCTGGTAAACAGAAAGAAGAAGAAAAAAAGGGCGCTGACTCTTTGGTGACGGCGAGGACATTGTCAACGAACCGCTGCAACATCTAATTCGGTGTGTTTGTTTGTTCTATAAAGCCCGCAACAGAAAGGTGAAAAAAAAAAAAACAATATTTTTGGGAGCCGAAGATCGGAAGCGCCGAGATAGAGAGAGAGAGATGGCAAGGAAGCGAATGCGTGTGGAGAGGGTCCCAACCGAAAGATATGTTTTGCAGCGACGATTGCTGCCTTACGGGGCACGCGAAACTCGGTTGTTCAAAAGGGAGTAAACGTGGTGGAATCTGATTAAGGCGGCACTGTATATGTGTCGCCTGGCCAACTCGACATTATGTCCACGCGCAGTTAGCATTATCCAGATCGTTTGTGATGGCGGACGGTTAGGATGTAAATAACGATAACGCTAAGTGAAATCGATAACGCTTACACGCAATGCAGAGCAATGCATGGCTGCAGAGTCGACTAGTTTTGATCACCAAACCTTTTTCTCTTGTGCTAATTTTTGTAGTTTTTGTCTTCGGCTCATAAAAAAAAATATCTTACAAGATTTAAAAAAATAACTAGTGAAAGGATTACCACATGGTATACTAATACCCCGTGTCGTGTCAGTCTTTGATTGGTTTACACATAGCATTATTATGCCACATGACAATCCTTTTATTAACTTTTTCTAACAGTAGATTAATGTAAGTATCTTGATTGTGAGTTTTTTATTTTCACATGTCAATGTTGAGAAAGTTGAAAACTGTGACATCCATTTGTCACCACTCACCATACTAACATTTCACTATATAAGATGTGACACATTTATCATTATTGAATTAATTCTTTATAATTCAATAGTGATAAATGTGTCACATCTTACATAATAGAATAAAAGTTTGATGCGAGTATGGTGTACAGTATTACTCCACACACTTTTTAACTAGAGTTTAATACGTACAAAAGATAAAAGAACGTCTAAGTCTCCGTTTAAATGTTAAACTGAGTTGAAATGAGTTGAATTCTTTATGAATAATAGTGAGCTGACATTGTAGAGTGAGTTTTGTGGACCTAGATGTATTTTTGATGTCAAGACGAGTTTAGATATATTTATGAGAAATTGAAAAAGATTGTGGATCTCACGTGTAAAGAGATGTTGAGTTGAAAAGAGTTGTGAGTTTTACGTGTAAAGAGGTTTTGAGTTGAGATGCATTAAGTGATTTGAGAGTTGAGTATTTAGATGTTAGACTCATTTTAAAATTAGACTAGACTGAATTGATCAACTAAGTCCAAGTTCCAAATGAGCCCTAGTCTTAAGAGTGACGTAGTGATCCTAGGGCAAGCTATATCAATCAGAAGTAATGGGTTCAGAACTTTACATTCATACTCTTGGGTCTATTAGACACAGAATTTTTTCTTAAATTATCTGATATACAGTTGCAAAAAAATTCTTATCGAAATCTTATACAGTCCCAAAATTGGTTAAGACTTTATTCTGGACGCTGACAATAACACAAAAAGGTTTGCCTCCCTTCCATACCTATGACTTTCTTCAAAAAAAAAAAACTATGACAGGCTTTGTAGTTTCCTATTTTAAACGCAAACCCACTTTGATATCAGAATCTACACAAATTTATAATATGAGGGTAGAAAAGCAATTTATACAAGCAAGTCTGTCTAATAGCATGGAAAAACTGAACTGTACATGCCCACATTGATGGCACTAAAATCTGTATAAGAGAGAGGGGAGAGAGAGATGGAATACTGTAATGCATTGGTAAACAATCTAAATTATTTTGCCTTTTAATTGCTACTTAAGCTGTAAAATGTTGTGTATAGAAGCTGTCCATGATCTGCAGAGAACGAGTCATATATAGGTTTGCTTTCTTGGTTGATTGCAGTTATGGCTCAACATGAGTCCATCACCAACAAATCATTTTGTTCTTTCGAAGCTGTGGCAGCCTTGCCTGAGAAGGCTGCCGTGGTAATATTGTTGCCTTCTTCTGTTCTTGATGTGAAGGCAAACTCAGAAACCAAGGCCAAGTGATCGCTACCTATATTCTGCACAACGATACATTTTTAACATCAGACTGGGATAGAAATGTATCTAATCCTAGATATTTAATCACATCGATAGATACAATCAAAAACTGATTCTAAGCGACGTGGAAAACTGTGTAGCAGTATAACAAAATGAGGATTTCTGTGAATAAAATTTTTATAATCCTACCCAAAAAATAAATAATGTGCACTAGAATCCAGTGGTTAGGCTCCATTTGGATATTAAGAGTATCTCAGATCATCTGTGAATAGTAGTGAAATAGTTTATGAATAATAGTGAATAGTTTGTGAATAGTAGTGAATTGTTTATAAATAGTAGTAAAATAGTCTGAGAAAGTTTGAGAATAGTTGTGTTCCCAAACTTACCAGCTTTGAAAGACATCAGTGTTATGATACTAAACTTGGGCAAACATAGAGCCCAGGTTAATTAAAGAAAAGGAACCTGTGGATTAAAGAACTTGTGAATAAACCCAACCAAAGCTGTGATGAAAAAATATTCAGTACTTGCAAAATGATGTCAAAAGTAGAGGATAACCGACTATAAATTTTTCAAAAGTTTCTTTTCGGTCCCAGCTAAACAGGGTGATATTGTGCAGCATCAACCAACTACCAACTTGTTTGCTTACAAAAAAATTGGCATCAACCACAACAGGTTTGAGAAGAACATTGAAACATGTAACTTCTACCTATAGTTTGGAGGTTAGAAATTTGACATAGAAAGAGGGAGAGTTGGTAGAGCCCAAACTGTAAATAAAATAGCCTACAGTTTGTATGGTCTTTTGCATTGATTTATATAGTGTTTACGGAAATCAAAAGTTGACATTTACAGCTTTCTAGCTGTATAGAAGCTATACAAGGAAAGGCAGCTGCTATCTAACGGAGACAATATTTACGTATAAAAGTATAATCATGCATCATTGTAATCTCATAGAAGTATTTTAGCAATAAATAACAGACTTGTCTCTTCACAAACAAGATGTCCGAAAAGCAACATCCATGCCGAGACTAAAAAGTTATCATTATAAAGGTGTTGGAACTCTCAGCTTTTAGAGCATGGCAAATGTTTGGATTTTTTTTTTTTTCAAAAATTTTTTCAACTTCAATCCAAATTATCTTTAAATCCCAAAAAACTTGTATTGCTCAAAAAACGTTTTCATCTAAACATTTGCCTAGGTTTCCATGAAAAGAAAACAAACAACTTTCACATTTGAAAAGAAAACACTAACACGAGTTTTATCAAAAAAACTTCTCAAATCCACTTTCCCACTCTCACAAACTACAATACAAAACATATCTTAAAAAATTTATCCAAAAAACTTATTTTCCTATCCGCTTTCACAAAATGCAATAAAAAACACACCTCAGAAATCTTTTCAAGAATTCTCAAAATTTTCACCATCCAAACATGCACAAACCCTCTTGATTAATTTCCTAACATGACTCAAAGCTAGACATAAAAGAAACCTCCATAATCCCTTCAATGCAAATGTAGATCACTGTATTCATTGAAATGCTTTTAAATTTTTATCAAATTGCATCAAATGGCAGAACTCTCAGAGTGTTCCTACCTTGCACGGGAGACTGCCTGTACTGTGGAGAGAATCAAATGGAATAATATCCAGAACTTTTGTGGGTACAAGGCCATCAGAGTACCTGTATCCATAGAAGAAATTTAATATTTACCGTATTATCGGCCACCATTGGAATCATCATCGTAACTTTCAGGAAAAGAAAGTGATTTACCATAAATAGTCAACAGTTCCAAGAAACTTTGAGTGGTAGGATGTAGCTAAAGGTTCGCCATTAGATCCCCTCGTTTTTCTAGAACCCTAAAATTATATAGATGAACATACAGGAAAATAGATTTTTTTTATAAGTATACAGGAAAATAGATATAAGTAATTTGACGTAGAAGATAGGATATCAAACGACCAAGCAAGGAGGAAGGAGGAGAACAAAACCTTAACTAGAAATGTTGAGTATCTAATTACCTTCACTGTAGCATAGGAGCTGGAAAGCTTCAAGGGATGCACAAGTACATGGCACCCAGCATCACCAGTAGCAACTTCTACCTCTTCGTCCGTCCAGCAATTTTCGAGTAATCTGAAATTAAGTTTTCAAGCATATGAAGTTTAATGGTCAGCACTAAAAAAATAATATAGATTTGCGATACTCAAAGGTAAGAAATAAAAAACAAAGTCAAGATATTCTACTGAACCTAAACCAAGGCATATGCCTCTAGGTGTGATATCAACAACTCCTATCCTTTTTCATCCAGCAGAGAGAGAGAGAGAGTGATACGATTAGATGAAATAAAGTAGATAGCCCAAAATATAATAGAAAAGAAGCTGGTAGACTAGTACTATAGGAATGGATTTTAACTGATAAAATCACAGCACCTGCAGTTTTAAGATATAGTACTAGATTCTGGCATCTAATGGGGTTGAGTCCATATAAATAAGATGAAAATCGCACCGACAAAAGCATTCCAATACTTTGTTGTGTCAGGAATTTGGAGAGAGAGGCCTCTATACATATATGATTGAGAAATAGAATTTGTGTTTAATTTTTCAAGAGATAAAAAGCCAGAACAATGAAGGAAAAAAAAAAAAAAAAGAACTCTATAACATGGGTTACCTGATGCTTTTCATGAGAACTGATCGTAAAGGTACACAAAACCATCTATATAAGGAACCTGGGCCAGGTCCAAGCACAAGTGTGCTGCTGTGGCCAGAGTTCTTAACCAAGACATATATATATATATTCTTATTTACTGATCATACAAAAATTCTTGTGGCAACTACAAAAAAGAAATAGAGTACCCGTTCATAATGATGAATGGACTGCTCACTTCTTTCTTCAACCCCAAAACTTGGGCAGGATGACAACTTTTCTGCCCAGATAAGTCTCTTCTATCATAGAATAAGATATTTAGCTGCAAAATTAAAGCCAGAATAATTTCTATCACTACCTTGGCCATGAAAGTTGTATTTTAGTTCATAAATGACCAGAGTCAGTATTATTTCTGTAGTGAATGGACTTCTATAACAATATAATGTTAATGAGGTTATCAACTTAAAAAGGTCATTCACCTTGGAGGATGAAAGGAACTTGTATATTGCACTCTGTCAACAAGAAGGGGAAGAATTAAACTTTATCAGTGCAAAAAGTAAACTCAAGACAAATATAATCTAAAATACCACACCTGAGGAGTGCTATTGAAATCGCCAGCAAGGACGAGAGGGGCATCACCCCATTTTGCTGAGAGGATCTGTGCCCTCAACAAGAGAAAGCGTATCTGAAAAGTTAAAGTTATTCAATATCAAAGCACATCCACAAATTGATGCCATAGATTGAAAAAATTGTTGAAATTCTTAATTTAAAAAAATGAAATGCAAACCACAGTTTTTTTTTCGTTTATATTTTATACACAGAACACTTACATCAAAAGTTATTCAATAAATTGTTATAAAAAAAATAATAAATTAATAATTATCCAAAAATTCATTAAAAGGTCCATAGTGAATGAACAGTGACAACAAGAAGTATTATTTGTACATGGGCTTGTTGAAAGAAAAATTGCATTAAACTGCATCCATCGAAAAGAGAGAGGAGGAGGGCCTGCCGGCTGGAGTTCAGAGTGGAGGCCAAAGATAACCATAGCACTCATCACCAAGAATGTTGATAATTACTCTCTTTTATATCATTCTTCTTCTTTTTTTGCACCCCTATGAAACAATTTTTAATTTGACTGGTAATAAAGATTCTGTACTACATGTCACAACTATTTTGACACAGTTATTGCCCAATCAATTGTGCAAAAATGCTATGAGATACATAAGATACTTCACATCTGACAAAGATCATTGCAAGAGGAATGTATAAGTTGTGTTATTAAGCCCCAGGATTAGAAGTAAATATGTTCCAAGCATGAATAATACTATAAGACGTCAAGGTACTCATAAAAAAAAAATATAAGACGTCAAGGTAAATTCACTTACTTGACCTAATTTAACATCCCCACGGCTTGGGTTATAAAGGACATGGATGTTACCAACCAGTAGTCTTCTGGATTCATCTTTTCGCATCTTCCTGTATCGGCACAAAGTCAGCCTTCAAAGCAATAAAATATTTATCATAATACCACTAAAAAACTCAGCAGATGCCTATGAATCGGTACCTCAAAAACAGAAAGTTGAGCAACATTATCACGAAGACCAAACTCCTTGAATTCAATACTCTGTCCCTCTAATAACCGGAACCTAATAGAAATGAGTTAAAATTATTCATATATCTCAACAAACCAGTCTCAGAAAAATAATGCAAAATTGAACATAAATTTCTTACTCATCAGCTTTCCAAAACATAGCACAGCCATCAGCAGCATCTCCAGTGCGTCTCTATAAATGCAAACAACTTAGGAATTTTTAAGTTCAATATGAAGAAAGCTGTAATTTGATACAGTTACTTGACACACATACAGCTCCATTTTTACTTTTATTTTTTTGATAAGTAAACACATACAGCTCCATTTGCATGGGTTGCCAGGTTCCAGACTTCATTTATCAAGTGAAATACCACCATATGATGGCCTATTTATCAGATGAAGCATACCACAAATTGGCTCACTTTGATAACATTAGCTTCCCACGGATGTCAAATTTTATCAAACATTTCTTAACATGGTAAATTTTTCTTTTTTTTTTGTTGGAAAAAAAATTTTAAATCATTTGGTTTAAGACAATTTTCACTAAACAGCATATCAAGCATGAATTCAAATCATAACTGACTGGAACTGTATGAAGGTCAAGTACAATTCCATGTGTCTGAAAATACTAACTTGATGGATAAAACTAGCTCAAAATTGAAAATTACCTTATATGACCCAGCATATCCCGCTTTCACCAAAATGTCTGATAGTTCATAATACCTGTCAACTTCCTAACAAGATCGCCAATGCCCAATGTAAGTTCTGCCACAAACTCATTGCAGGCTAAGAATGAAAGTTTTAAATAATTGTTTTTATAATGGCAAGAAATCCCAAAGACCGTCCAAACACAACATGTCTTTTACTTGGTTAAATCTTGGACCCGTATAATGCGCCCACGTCCCACAAATCAAGAACATCATTGTCTTTTCACTAATGGGACGTGGCCTCTGCAAATTATTTGCACCCAAGGTTGGAAACTTTAAACCTGGGGAAGCATACCTCCCAAAACCAAGGCCCTTACAGCTTCCTAGGGGTTATCTTAAATAAATGAATAGACAACAAATGAACCTTACTTGCAAACAGATTATATCAGCATTCCATCCCATGAGTTCTTTGCAAATGACCTTCTTACGGCGCTCCCAGTTCATGTAAAAAGGAGGAACATTTGAGTATAGATCTTTGTGCTTTGAAGCATTTCTGTCCCCCAATATGTTATATGACACAATTGTAAGTCTGTCTGGTACATACAAAACCCACAAACCACAAGAAATTTATACATTGCTCAATGTGTAATCCAAACTCTTCAACAAGAGACAGTATAAGTCATACGAATTACATGCGACAAAACAGTAAAGTTCTCTATGGAGAAAAATTAATCAAGAAATTCAAATACTAGTGCGCCATTTGAGTGCTGAGAAAATGCTAAACTGTGATCTTTGAGAATAAAACGTCCTTTCTCTTCATTTTCTTTTCATCCCGTTTTCTCGGCAACCAAGTGAAAAATTCATGAAAACCATATGTCATCACCATATATGCAGGCCACATGTAGAAGAATATTCCAGGGAGACCTTTATTACATATACCTGGAGACGCAAGTGGTTGATCAGCTTCGACCCAGTCACGAACATCATCCACATCCTGATCCAATGGTCTATGACTGATGGGAGTACTGCACCATCGACGGCTGTACGAATGGGAATTAGACAAGGAAGACGACGATAATGGAGAAGACTCTGCGGAACCAGAGGTGTAGCAAGAGATGATGGGCTTGAGGAATGAGAAGAAAAGAGGGTGGCGCTTCGGCGAGGCCGAGTTCATGACAGTCATGGCCGCCACGGGGGCGCGCGTGCGGAGCCAAGCGGAGACTTCCAAGCCCATTCTCGAGGTGTCTTTTTGGCAGAGTTCAGCGCCACAGTTTGTGGAGCTGAGGATTCTATCCAACCAGAGCACAGCACAGGTTAACCACGCTCCGACCGCTTGGTTTATATCAAGCCAAGTCGAGCAAACCAACGTATACGCTGCAATTTCTGTCGGAATGTGAAAACTTACAAACAAACAAAACAAAAAGGCTAGTAACTAAGGATTACATTAAAATAATCTTATTAATTGCCGTGATTTATAAGATTATAGAATTATTTTTATTATAAAATAGATTTAATAAATCAAATAAAATTACATCAATTTATAAGATTATTTTTATATAATTCGTTTGTAGATATAGCAATACTCTAATAAATATTGAATTGATGATATAAAGCCTATTTTATGCATTTATTTTTTTTTTAAATGGTACAAGTTCTAAATAGATAAGTTCCTTTGTAAAAAAGTGGATAACACTAATAAATAATAAGTTTTTTTACACTTTTTAAAGTGGAGTCTACTTTTTTAAAAAGGCTTACGCGGGATGTCTATTTTAAATTTGTACAAATCATTTCTCTCTATGTTATTATAACTTTATTTTTTGGAATTTAGATATTTTAGAGCTTCTAACCGATTTTTAAAATTTAAAATAAGAGAGATAGATATATAAAATAGGTCTTACAGTATTTATGATTGACTAAATAGATTTCCCAAATAACATTAAATTCTCAACAAATATTAAGATCTATTTTATCTATTGATGTATCTTTTACTCTAAATACTAAAGTTTGAACACAAACCCTTTAGTGCACTAGTATTGGATTTATCAAATTCATCTTCAAAATTTGAAGAAAAGTATATATTTTACATAAATGTAAAACCTTCACATCTATAATTCTACATTGAATTAGCCATTAGATTTATCAAAATCATAATATAATATTATTTTTTTAATAATAAGATTTTTAATTTTTCTTTCATATCTTGCAATTATACTAACCATATGTTAAGTAATAATTTAATTTAATACTTAAATTTTTGTGTCTCAATTAATTTTTTTTCCTCAACCTAATTATCCAATAAACACATTTTATCAACTCTTCTTCTACCAAACAATCATATATACAATTTATGAAACCAACATACAACCATTTATAAACATTTCTTCTATCCAATAAACACATCTATAAAACACATATTGAAGTTATGTTGAGTGAAAGATTGAAATATTGATGAAAAAATCTAACTGCACGGCATATACAATTCAGGATTGTAAAATAAAACTTAATTAATTCACTATCATAAGACACCTATAAAATACTCATTCTATGGCAGAAGCTGCCAGATACACATTCATTAACAAAAAAAGCTCAAGAATCAACTCCATGACTTTAACATTAGAATCAAGAATAAATTCAAACGCATTACATATGTTCAACTCAGATTCATTCACTTTTTAATCAAACTCAGAATCAACACAAAATATTTATCAATAACATTTTAATCAATAATTTAAAAATCACACAATCTAACCTGTTCCATCACTTTAATCAAGCTCAAGAATCAAGTCAAATAAATTCATTATCATGAACTCAGATGCATTCACTATAATCAACTCAAATGCATTCACTATAATCAACTCAGATTCATTCACTATTTAACATTCACTGCCTCACGAGTCACAATCACTTCAATCGGCAACAACCATTACACAATTTAAAAGGCTGCCAATCCAAATTAAACTTAACATTCACTGCTTGCCTCTTAAGAATGAAAGAAATTAACAAAGAGATTAACATGCATTACTTCTGGAAATAAGAGCATATTCCAAGATTAGTATAATCTAACAGCAGAAAAGTATTTTATATGTTGTCCAGTGACACGGTTTAGCACGTTTCCCATTTATTTTCAATTACGTTGCCATATTCTTTTTCTCATCATATAAATCACTCTTTCCACTTTTTCTATATTTTGTATTTGCATACACAAAATGTTAAACTATCCTAGAAAAGTTGTTATCATACCACTTGTTTGACAATCTGCAACACTGAGTGCACCTGAAAATCAGCCAAAAACAAAAATGAAACCAAAGTCAGTAAAATGTATGTTGGGTCTAATAGATGAAATTCCCAGCCGTTCACCGAGAGCAAAAGCCCCCATCGAGGCTGACCAATTCCATTTCTTCTTGAAACTAGGGTTGCAGTACATGAAAGGGGAATAAGTGAAGCATTGCGTGAAAGGAGAAGAAGTGAAGTACGAACTTGAAAGGAGAGAAACCAATGTGGCTTTGCTCTGTTTCTGCGTAAAGAATCGAAGCTGAGATGAAGAATCGGGCACTCGCACTACGAAAACGAGAGAAAGAGAGAAAGGGGACGGTGGTGGTGCGCCTATGGAGGTGATGGAGATCCTCTGAAACCTAAAACACCTCGTATGAACTTGAACCCCAGTAGACGAAGATGAACTGCTCACTCTCACGACAAAGGGAATGGATAGCTTGTCCAAAAACATGAGAGGAAACGGAGGGGAAGAAAGGGAGAGGAAGAAATGTAATGGGAATCAGATAGATGTTGAACAGTCGTTCTTCAAATTTGAAGATAAAAGAGGATGCATTGTAGCTCATAGCTTCACAAACACATGGAAGATGAATCCAATGCCGGCCTTTTTAAGTGGAATTCATCAAATTATAAAAATTGGACTCATTTGATGAGTCCAATACTAGTGCTCAAATATAAGTCGCCTTCCATCTAATGAGCTGGTTTTACTTTTTTACATGTATTATGAAAAATGCTAAAGGCAACCAGCTGGGTAACCGTGGGGGTAATCTCCACCCACGTGGCATAAATAAATGCCACCGTTTCATGCTTTAGTCCAAATTAGATATCTTGGAGAAGGGAAATGTCTTGAAGTAAACAAGGAAATATTACATTGAGAAGTGAGATCATTCCCATTCGGTGCCCTATAACCTCTTTTCTCGATAATTTGAGGAAAAATTTAGGAATACTCTCAAAACCTCCATTCATTCGGATCTCTATTTTAGGAAAAAAAGTTTAGGAGATGAACAGTAGTTCCCCAAATATATGGAACCACTATTCATCCCCTAAATCACTTTTATCAATATTTTATTCATTTCAATTAAATTAATTCTTCTTCCAATCATCTACACTTTCTCTCATACTCATATTTGTTATAGTTTAAAATAATAGTTTTAAAAATAATTTAAATAACTATGAAAATATTAAAAAATTTAATTTTAAAAGTATTAAAAATAATTTTTATTTTTATTTAAAATATTCACTAAAGTAATAGTTCAAAACATAAGAAAAAGTATTGAGTAATTAAATTTATAAATGGAAATGAGAGAAAAAAGTAATAAAGAAATAATAAAGAAATATTATTTTAATAGAATAGGAAAATGATAGGGAATGAGATGTAGAAGATTTTTTTAAGATAAGTAAAATTTATGATAAAATTATAAGAAATGTTCTTTTTAACTAAAATTCAGGAAAAAATTTAGGAAACGGGAATGCTATGATAAGGCTTAGAAAACAAACCAACTTGCAGAAAATGAAAAGAAGTGTAACTAGGAAGCCTTTGCTCATGGCCATCAAGGGCCAAATCTACAATGGCAAAACAGAATGTTTTATGGACTAGGTGGACCTTGTGCATTTTATGCTGGAAAGGATGCTAGCAGAGCTCTCGCAAAAATACCTTTTGAAGGGAAAGATTTGACAAGGGGGATATATCCGATCTAGGTCCATTCGAACACGAGGCTTTGCAAGACTGGGAATTCAAGTTTATGGGGTGTTTAATTCAGCGGGTTTGTTCTCCTCTTTCTAAGATGGTGAGGACTCCTCACTGAGGAGTTGGGTTTTGGAAGGGGAGTTGGAAGATATTTTTGCTGAATATTTCATTGTGGGTCAACCTGTGAAAGTCGAGTCTCTTTGGAGAGATTGTTATAGGCTCCATGCTGGGATGCTTCCTTCCTTTATCTCTTAATGTCTTGCTCAACGCATTTAAGTCGATAAATTTTCTTCATGTTTGTTATGAGGATCATGGTTGGGCTAATTCCCTTGAGACCTTGGTTGATGAAGCGGCGAAGAAGAAACTGCAATTCAATCTTCCATGAAATGAATAACAGTGTCGTTTCCTTTAATACTACGTGGGACACAGTTACGCCGCGGTTTTCCCTGCTGTTGCCTCCAACATAACTGTTCCCTAATACCATACAAATATTATCTTCACTAATCTAAATAATACAATTATGTCCAAAATTAAAGAAGTGCCTTTTGTGCAAGAAAAAATCAACTTAGTAGCCATACATCACAAACTTTTTTTTATTTTTTTTATTTTTTTTTCTTAACATATGTGTGGTGTAGAGCTGTTGAGTAGAATAGCTCATCATGGAGCATCGACTAAAGATTATGTATTTTTCTTTATAAAAGAAAAAAACCTAAATTTTACCGACATGTTAGCTATTTTAGTTAACTTAGTTCAAATGCATACCATATTGAATTAGCCTCGTTTGGATTTATAAAGTGTTTCATCTCATCTCATTTATTTTATCATTACAACTTTCTCAAATTTTCACACAAAATATAATAAACAATTCAACTTTTTCAAACCCCAATTCATCTTTTTCAAATTTCAAAACAATAATAATATTAAAAAATAATATTTTTTCAAGTTTCACATTTCATCTAAAATTATCTTATCTCATTTCTGAATAATCAGCCCTAATATTTCTTTACTTTACATATCAGTAGTTGTATTTTTAAAATTCAATATTCATATGTTTTGTTTTATGTAACGACCATTTTTATCTAAATATCATTTATATCTCCAATAAAAAAAAATTAAAAAAAAACTATCATTTATATCTAACCCTTTTTTTATCTAATGGTTGTTTTTTTTATCTAACTTACAAAATCACCATTTTCTTAAAATAACCATGAACAATTACATTTCATCTCTCTTTTTTCATTTGGACCTCACATGACTAAGCAAATGCAGGACGATTTTTAGTCAATTTATGTTAAAATTGAGCTACCTATGTTTTAGGAGTCAAGTTCCCAATAGAGCTTGTTGCTACAATCCATGATCATTCATCCACATTTTTTTTAGAGACAAAAACTTCCTTACACTATTGGGGATGGAAGAGATGTTATGAGTAGCATATGAGTAGTGATCAAATGCAAGAAAGTATTATTTGCATGAGAAATGCTTCAGCCATAAAGAAATTTCACAGAAGTAAACCTACAAATTAATATGACTCGATATTATACCTTATATTGTAAAATTATTTTTTTATTATAAAGTAGACCTAATGCATCATATGAAGTTATATCAATTTGTGAGTTTACTTTTGTGAAATTTTTTTTGTGGTTGTAACAATGATCTATGTGCGTATATACAAGGAACATGTGAGAATTTAGTACAAACTATAAAAATAAAAGAAAAACAGTTTTATTCTAAAGAGGTTCATAAGTTTTAAATGTTTTGCAAAATACTTCCTAAATTCTCATTTTATCAATTTGCACATTAAACTCGATCACCATTATTAATAAACTCTTTTTGTCCACGTTTTGTTAATTAACAAGAAGTCTTTACATTCCTAAAAACAAAACAAAAAACAAGAAGTCTCTACGTCATGTCATAACCAATGAAGGGTCCTCTCCTTCCCGAAGGCTTGAGGTTTTTTCGCTTTGTCTCCTGGCAAAGCTACGTCTCCTGGGCTCAAGTCCATAGAGGTTTTGGTAACAATGGAGGAGGAGCTCACTCATAGATGGGAAACTTTGAACCTTATAGAGGAAGAGCAACAGCAACTAATCCTACCAGAGGAAGACGTTCTTTCTACTAAGTTGAGAGGCAGTCACTGCCTTCTTGCTTGCATTCTGAATGATAGAAATGCTAACCAAGAGGCTTTCAAATCAACTATAGCAAAGGTATGGAACCTAGCTGGTTGGTTAACTTTTAAAGATCTTAGTCCAAACAAGTTTCTGCTAGAATTCCAACTGTTTTCAGACAAGAAAAAAGTTCTCCAAGGGAGGCCTTGGTCCTTCGATTGACACATAATCTGCCTGAAAGAATTTGAAGGAGAACTATCCCCAAACGAAGTTACTTTCATTATAGAACCATTTTGGGTTTAGGTGCACAATCTCCCTTTTGCAGGGATGAACGAGCAACTGGGGAAGAAGATAGGTGAAGCCATCGGAAGGGTACTCACTGTGGAAGTTGACGAACAAGGTTGTGGCTGGGGGAGTTTTTTGAGAATTAGAGTGGAAGTGAATATAAACAAGCCTCTGTTATGAGGCCGGATGATAAACCTGGGCGGGAAACAGGTTTGGACATATTTCAAGTATGAACGACTCACATCTTTCTGCTTCAAGTGTGGGCTTCTGAAACATGCAAATGGGAAATGCCCAAGTTTTAACTTAGCAGGCCAGTCTCAAGAACAATACGGGCACTGGATGAGAGCGACATCTGGCCTTCATCAACCAGCCTCAGGGAAGAAATACGGTGGTTCTGCAGCCTCTTCAGCTGAACGGCCCTTCCGCCGGGAGCAACCAAAGGTGGTAGATGATGGGATTGAAGTGGGTGAGAAATCTCAATCAACGGCAAAGGTGGAAAGTCAAAACCTGTCAGCCATACTACAGGAACCACCTACGAGGCAGGTAAAGGCAAGTCAGTATAACAAAGAAAGTAGCAGGTCCACAGAGCAAGACTATAGTCCGATAAAGCTGTCTGAAGATCCCCGAGCTAACGGGATACCTGTTGCACCAAATGAGGAAAGTCCACCTTGTCCTACACTGGTATGTACAGAGGTTAGTAACAAAGTCAAATACTACCTTTTCCTATGGAAGTTAATAATAGGACAGCTGAGCACAAAGGTCTTAGAACTTGCACCTCCCCATACAAGTCAAGTTCCCATCTGTCAAACCCCATCATCGATGCACCTAGTACGTGGAAAAGAAGAGTTAGGGATCAGGTTCCAATCCTCTCGAATATAACAAACTCCCTTGTTGACCCTCCTATTTCCCAAGGGGCCAAAAGACCAGCCTCAGCAATGGAAACCAGGTCTAGCTCTTATGGTATCAAAAAGCAAAAAACTACCCTCAAACCTGCAAAGAGGCTAAATCAGGACATCAAGGTGGAGGCTACTCAGCAGCCCCACCATCCCTCATGAATGTCTTGAGCTGGAATTGTCGAGGGCTTGGGAACCCTCGAACAATTCATGAACTTCACAAGATGGTGAAGCTTAAGTTCCCACATTTGGTTTTTCTCATTGAAACCAAATGTAACAGCAACAAAATGGAGAAGATCCGAGTTAAGTTGGGGTTTGATAACTGTTTCAGCTTAAACAACAAGAGTAGGAGTGGTGGTTTGGCCCTCCTGTGGAACCACTCTATTGACTTCAGTGTTACTACTCACACAAGATGGCACATATCAGGCTTAATTAAACTAAATAGTGATGAACAGCCCTGGCTCATAACAGGCTTCTATGGCCATCCAAACTCTGCCAAAAGAAATGAAACTTGGCAACTCTTAAAGGCTTTGACCCCTGCCCGAAACACCCATTGGCTGTGCTTTGGAGATTTTAACGAGATTACTAGCATTGATGAAAAGTTTGGAGTAGCTAGAAGACCTTATAAATAGATAGTGAACTTCAGGGGCACTCTAGAACAATGTGAATTAAATGATTTGGGCTTCGAAGATAACAAGTTTACTTGGGCAAATAACAGAGAAGGGTTGTGCTTCACCAAAGAAAGGATTGACAGAGTCCCTCAGAAACTCACCATGGATTAAGCTTTTTATGGACCACTCTGTTCATCACCTTTCAGCAGATACCTCAGACCATAGTCCATTACTTATCACCATTCAAAACCCAAACACCAGGAAGAAACGGGGCAGAATCTTCAGGTATGAAGTAAGTTGGGGTAAAAAGGAGGGCTGTGAGAACCTCATAAGACAGAATTGGGAACTTGCAACAGGACATCCAGACCAGCTGCATAACACTTTAATTGGCCTTGAAACTTGCAGAGAAGGTCTGAGAAACTGGAGCAGAAATCTCCACAAGAACCAAGAGGAACTTCTAAAAGCTAAATCAAACAAGCTCAACTCACTCAAAGAAACAAATGAGAGCCATCTATATGCTGAGATCTAGGTACTACAGAAGGAAGTGGATTTACTACTGGTGGCAGAAAATTTGAAATGGCAGCAAAACTGGTTAAGGGAAGGGGACAAGAACACACGCTTCTTTCACCAATGTGCAACCCAAAGGAGAAGAAGAAATTCTATTACCAAGATAAAAAATGAGGATGGTGTAGATTGTACTAGTCATTCGGAGATAAGTCATATTTTCCAGGAATGCTTTAAAAACTTGTTTACCTCCTCGGGTCCAATTGGCATTGATGAATGCACCTCAGTTTTGCCAAGGAAGCTGACAGAAGAGATAAACCACAACCTATCCTGCCCATTCAAAGAAATAGAAGTAAAGGAGGCCATTTTCAGCATGAATCCACTTGGGTCTCCTGGCCCAGATGGTTTCCCTGCCATTTTTTACCAAAAACATTGGGCTACAGTGGGGTCTAGAGTCACGTAGGCAGCTCTCGAGGTTCTAAATGGTGGCAATTGGACAAAGGGCATAAATGACACATAAATTGCTTTGATCCCTAAGAACCACTACCCATCACAGGTCACGGATTTCAGACCAATCAGTCTTTGCAACGTTTTCTATAAAATCATTGTAAAGACCATGACAAATATACTAAAGAGTGTACTGGCAGAAATCATTTCTCCCACACAAACAGCCTTTGTGCCAGGTAGGTTAATAACATATAACATAACAGTGGCTTTCGAGGCTCTTCACACTATGAAGACAAGATTAAAGGGTAGGGAAAGCTTCATGGCACTCAAACTCGACATGAGTAAAGCTTATGACAGAATAGAGTGGTCTTTCCTAAAATCTGTCTTGCAGAATTTTGGTTTTGATAACAGATGGGTAGATTTAATTATGAATTGTGTAGGGACTGTTTCCTATTCTCTTCTCCTCAATGGTGCTCCTCAAGAATGTTTTCAACCAACTAGAGGGCTTAGGTAAAGGGATCCACTATCCCCTTACCTTTTCATCATGTGTACCAAGGTCCTTAGTTGTATGTTAAACAATGCTGAAGAAATTGGGATTCTCACAAGTCTACCCATAAGAAAAAAGAAACTATCCATTAACCACTTATTTTTTACAGATGATAGTATTCTCTTCTGCAAGGCAAATTCCATCGAGTGGAGCAGACTCTATTATTTGCTGGAAGCATATGAGCTAGCCTCAGGCCAAAGGTTAAACAAGGAGAAATCCTCAGTTTATTTCAACAAGAATACTTCAGAGGAAACAAAAGGGATCCTTACTAGTATTACAAGGATTAGAGGGACCAATTCTTACGAGAAGTACCTAGGCCTACCAGCTTTAATTGGAAGATCACGCACTAACTCTCTCAAAAGTATTCTTGATAAGGTGCAGTCCAGGATTACAAATTGGAAGAATAAGTTTCTCTCCCAAGCAGGTAAAGAGGTACTTATTAAAGCAATCATTCAGGCCATCCCAGCGTATAGTATGGGGATTTTCAAGCTTCCAAGGCATTTGGTACAGGAGTTGAATAAAATGGTGAGGAACTTCTTATGGGGGCAGCAGACAAATAAGAAAAAAATACATTGGATCAACTGGAACCAATTGAAGAGAGCTAAAAGCAGAGGAGGTCTCGGTCTAAGAGACTTTGAATATTTTAACCAAGCACTTCTAGCAAAATAAGGTTGGAGGCTACTCTCTAAACCTGTATCCCTGGCAGCTCAAGTGCTAAAGGAAAAGTATTTTCACAATAAAGACTTCCTCACTGCCAAACCAGGACAAAATTTTTCTTTCCTTTAACAAAACTTCCTGGCAGCTAGACCCTTGTTGATTGAGGGATTGCTGTGGAGAATAGGAGATGGGGAAACAACCACCATTTGGAAGGACAAATGGATCCCTAGGCAGAGTACATTCAAGTCCCAAAGATCTCTCAGATTTTTACATGCTGACACTAAAGTCTCTTTTCTAATTAACAAAACCACAAATCAATGGAAAAATGACCTGCTCTCAACCTTGTTCACGAAAGAGGAAGCTGATCTGATAAGAGCTATACCCCTCAATCCCTATCCCAGCCCAGACAAACTGAAATGGAGATGCACAACTTCAGGTCTATTCAGTGTCAAAAGTGCCTATCACCTGCTAACAGAGATAGAGAACCAAAAACAAGGTCAATCTTCTAATCCCCAGACATCTCAGGCATCGTGGAAAAAACTTTGGCATCTGAACATCCCCAACACTGCAAAAGCCTTCCTCTTGAGAGCTTGTCTAAACTCCTTACCCACCCAAGCCAACCTTTTGAGAAGAAAAATCACAAAAGATCCTACCTGCCCCATTTGCAAGAGTCAACCTGAAACTATTAAACACATCATATGGGACTGCCCCTCGGCAAGAGATACTTGGGCTCAAAACACCATAAAAGTACAGAAATCTAGCCCCATTTTTTGAAATTTTACAGAATTAGTGGATGGTTTTATTGAAGAGCTGGAACAAGAGGATCTGATAAATTTTGCCATTACATCGTGGTTCATTTGGAAAAGGAGGAATGAATGGATATTCAAAGGCCACTTCTCTCACCCTACAAACATCAGTCAGCAAGTTAGTCATATGGTGGAGGAGCTTCATCAGATAGCTCAACAGCAAAGGATTAAAACACTCACTTGCCCACAACAAACCAATTGGGAAGCACCTCCAAAAGACAAGCTGAAAGTGAACTGGGATGCTTCCATAGACAAAGTTTCCTGTCAGGTAGGCATTGGAGTAGTCATTAGAGACTGGTAGGGTCGAGTTCAAGGTACCATCAGACTGAAGCAGAATCTCTTCCTTGACCCTTTAACAGGAGAGGCTTATACTGCTCTACAGGCCGCACTCTTCTGCAAGTCCTCGGGCTTCAAGGATATCATCATGGAAGGAGATTCCATGCAGGTTGTTACAGGCCTCACTTCACCATTTGACTCAATCACCTATGCAGGAAGACTAATAAAAGGTACCAGGCAAATACTTGACTCTTTCACGAGTTGGTCAGCATGGCATACTGTTAGAGCAAATAATTGTGTTGCTCATGCCTTAAATAAGGATGTTCTACGTATCAGTGGTTGTACCACTACTTTTGATTCAGTTCCTATTTGTATTCAGACTCTTGTTTAAGTTACATTAATGCAGGCCATGAAAATTTCAAAAAAAAAAAATGTCATAACCAATGAGCCTTGACTAGTCACACTGTATAAAGAATATATACAAATAAATAGAGGAATAAATAGAGGGTTTAAATGTAAAATTGTTCATTTTTATTTCTAATTGAACTTTTAACTTCCCATGATTTTAAAATTAATAATTTGGGATTATTGTAAATTTATAAATTAGAATTAGAATTAATAATTAAGGTTGCGTTTTGATATTGAGTTCTCTATGAATAATAGTGAGTTCTGTGAAGCCTACCTAAGATGAGTTTAGATGTGTTTGGATGTTAAGTTGAGTTAATATGTATTTATAGGAAGTTGAAAAAGATTATGGATCCTGCATGTAAAGAAGTGTCGAGTTGAAAAAAGTTGTGGGTTCCACGTATAAAAAGATTTTGAGTTGAGATAAATTTAGTCATTTGAGAATTTAATATTTAAATGTTAAAAGATATCTAAATTTGAACCGGTTAAGGAATCAAATGCAGCCTAAATGGTATCTTTTAAAAAAAATAATTATTTTTATTAATTATTATTTATTTTACACCTCACATCATATAAAAGAAAAAGAAATTATGAGGTGTGAGATATGGGAGGGAAGAATTGATGTATAGCAAATTCCTTTGAAAAAAGGGCTGAGAAAAATCTCAAAAATGGGGCCCAAACTGAAATATGTGCGTAGAATGATTCTTTTGAATTGATTACATAATTTCAAGGGCAGAAATAGAATCAAAACAGATCCACCCCTGATTAGGTGACGTGTCAACAAACTAGCTTCTTAAATTAAAGTGGTGCGCTTTCACGCGCGCACACAGTCCGCTCTCTTCCCCCCCCCCCAAAATATTTTCCTTAAAAAATTTTTAATTTTTCAGAATGCGAAAATAGTAGGAGGTAGTGGTGGAAAGTGAGAGAGCGAGAGAGAGAGAGAGAGAGAGAGCGAGCGGCCATGGAAACTGCGATATGCGGTCGAGTTCCTCTTTCACCTAACCACGTCTTTAACCCTACCAAACCCGGTACCTCTCTCTACCTCTCTTGTTCTATTTTTTTTTGGCTTCAGTTTTTATTTGTAAATGAAGAATTATTCGTAATTTCATCGTCGTAGCTCTGTCAAATCCTCCTGCTAAATTTTTCAAGACCGTTTATAATTTGGGTTCATTTCTACGATGTAAAGTTGTATAAAAAGATTTTAAATTTTCTTCCATTTTTCTTAAAAGAATCGTATCGGATTAATTGCAGGGGACAAGTATTCCAGTTATAAGCAATGCCCGAACCGGACAATTTTGATGACAGTATCGGCCGCTGGTCCTGGGAAAGGTGGCGGGTTATTGGAGAAGCCTACCATTGAGAAGACGACGCCTGGCCGTGAATCCGAGTTCGACTTGAGGTATAGCCCACCCACACACACTGACTTGCCATTATTCTCATACCGAGCTTGCCTTGAATAGAGCATCTTTTTCAAGTCCCAAATAAGTAATTGTCGGGCACTTTGTTAATTACTCAGAAAGGTTTAACTAGTAGGAAAGCGGGGAGTTTTAATTATCCAATTAATACTATTACACACATAACTCTATCACGCCTGGTGTGAAACGCGGTCTTAATAATTTGGGGCAACAAAATGGAAATTTCGATTGAAACAAGGTAAAGAAGAGATGCCATGGTAAATACCATTATTCCTGAAAGTTTAAGTTTATAGGAAATGGTGAACTTTTAATTCGTACTTTAAGGGCAAAGCGCCAAGGCCAAAGTGCTTTTACAAAAGCATACGTTAAGCGTGCTGTTTGACGCATTTTTTAGTGAGCTAAAAGCTTTATTTTTTTAGAAGAGTGAGCTTAATGTGTTAAAAGTGCCCTTTTTGTTGTTGGTTTTTTTTCTTTTTTTTAAATTTATATTGCATCAGTTTTAACTATTACTGTTTGTCTGTAATATTAATTTAGATGAAGTAGATGAGAACGATGAGCTTATTAAGACAATGATGTCTGCCCTATGCTTAATGATGGGTATGATTATATACTTTAGGATTGCATTGTATTACTTATGAAAACAAATATTGCTTATGTTAGCATAGCAAGTCAATATCCTTGATTCTTGTACTTTTTTGGTCATTACCTTTTGGATATATCTTGATTACATTCTCTTAATATGGCTATGAATATCTTGGATATTTTCTAAAGCACAATAGAATTATATCAATTGCTATGTTCAAATTTTATGTAATTGCTTGATCACTTGATTTTCATGTTGCATAATATTCACTAATTGAGTTTATAGGTTAAACATATTACTATCTTGCTTTCTTTACTGTATTTTATGAACAAATTTGTTATTATACACATATATATTTATATTTCTTTTTTTAAAAATATGTGCTTTGCTTCAATCAAGGGCTTTGCGCTTAGGCTCTAGGTGGCGTTTGTGCTTAAGTGCGCCCGACTTTCACCAACAGTGATGCCTAATCACGTGCAATCTTTTGGAATCTCTCACTCTTTCCAGCTCTGACATGTAACCAACAGTTCAATAGAAAAGAATAACCATAAAAAACCAATAGAAATCTGCAAGTTAGAGGTGAGCAATGCGCTTTTTTAAGCCTTTCAGACTCCAACATATATGTCGGTTGGACACTTGTCCTGCAGTTTGGAACAATGCCTTGAAGCGTTGATCTATGAATACAACATTTAATTCTCCATCTATACAACTCTTGCAGAGTCTTGGAATGGTTGGATTCCAAGGCAGTTTTAGAATGTGGTTGGAAAGAGTAATGTATTATTTTGTCTCAAACTTGCATAGTCATTTCCTTGTTATCTGTAAGATCTGAACATTAAGTTCAGTGTATTCTTACAGATGCCTTAGTGTATCAGCACAGGGTATGGTCGGATTTCTTGTCCAGATCATGCAGGGACGACAATTTGAAGATAGATATGTACCACAAAACATCTTGGGTAGGGTTTAAATGAAACTGCTATTTAGGTTTAAACTATTGGAGGAATCTATGGCGTTTCAGTTTGAGTTTCTGCATTATAATAGATTTGAGAACCGGTGGTTTTGTATTCATTGATTTGTCAGAGTTGAAGAGTGAAGTTCTTTAATCAACAAGGCATATCTATGATCAAGTTAAATACCAAATATGGGCCATCTTATTACTGTTCCTCGCTGAAAACATTTTGATTTGTGATATTTCGTTGATGTTATTGCCTGGGAACTTTAATCGATAATTGCACAATCCCTGGGTATTTTCCAGGCATGGCTGTGTTTTATCAACCTTTTGCTTTATTTTTTTTTATTGTTTCACATTTTTTATTTTTGGACTATTTAAAATTATTTCTCTATTTTTTATTTTTTTTAAAATGATTTTAGATTATACATGAATTGAAGGTTTGAAATTTAATTAGTTTTTAGCCATGTGTCCACTTGTGGCATGCTATGCTAGACTTTCATTGAATGTTTTGACTGAAATATGATGGAGGGGAAACAAATCCAAGGAGCGAAATGAAAAAACTGAAAACTTGATGAGCGAAAAGGTAGTAGTTCAAAATCCAAGAGTGTTTTTGTACTTGACCCTTCAAAATAAAAGAAAGAAAAAGGGTAAGTGCTTTCTTCTTTTTTGCATCCCATTTCGTACCACATTTAAATTCATCTCTTGTCCTGCTATGTTAATATAATAATTCTCAAGTCAATCTCTTTCGGTACATTCCACAATCAGACATCTTATACACTTGTTAAAAGCTTATTAGTTATTACAATGCATATAGTAGATGAATTGGATATACTCAAACCAATACAAATTTGAGTTAATTTGGTTTTCAAAACTGATGCAAAACCAAACTGAACTAGTTTTCTGGTTTGTCAAATACATTGCTAATGTGTAAATCTCGGTTTTAGTTGTCTTGTTGTCTTTCTATTTATCCATCCACGAACTAATTTCATGACTTCTCCATTGTGTTTGCCTATCTTCTCTTAATTGAATGCTATTTTTCTTGTGTGCTCAACTTCTGCCAGTTGCTCTGTGTTCTTCCTTGTATTGCTGTAGGCCAAGAGCATACCATTAATTTAGGTACAGGAATAGAAAGAAGGGAACAATCTTTTTTTATTGGTTCTTTTTTGGTCGGGCCTTCCAGGTTGTTGATTAAAGATATATATCGATAATCCTTTTCTTTAAATCATAAGAGAGGATTCAATTACGTTAATTGCTTTGAATTTCAGAAAATCTAGGAAAATGGCACCACCTTACCGTGTTTTGCTGCACAATGACAACTACAACAAACGGGAGTATGTTGTCCAAGTTCTAATGAAGGTCATCCCGGGAATGACCCTTGACAATGCAGTTAACATCATGCAAGAGGCACATCATAATGGCCTGGCGGTGGTAATCATCTGTGCACAGGCTGATGCTGAAGAACATTGCATGCAACTGAGAGGTAATGGCCTATTGAGTTCAATTGAGCCTGCCAGTGGTGGATGTGAATAGTGGCATATCATCACAAAAATGCATGCCTGAGGCAACGCCTCTAATTTGTTTCTAGTATTAGAATTCTGTTCATATGTACATAAACTCCAAAAGTCCATATTAAGATGAACCTTTATTATCATGTTTGCCGAGTTATAAGACATCAACTGCTAAACATCAGTGCTGGTTCAAATGGACTTTTATCTTCTGTTTGTGGTTGTCAATTAGGGATTTGGCTCTGGTCCTGGAACTGGACCACTCACCTGTCCCTTGCACTTGTCATGAAACACCATCTAATAGTTGGAACTGGACCTAAGGCAAACCCATCAATTAATGTGTATTGTATTGAAATTTGAATAGTATTGCATCAGATACTTCAAATTTTGGAGAATATTATATGCTCTTTACTTTGAATGCAAATATCTAACATTTTGCTTTTTGTACTGATTGATGCTATCAAATATCCAACATTTTGCTTATGGCACTGACATTCAATGCCTAGAATGGTTCCCTCTTCTCCATCTTCACTAGCCAATTTTTTAACTGACCATTGTCGTGGTCCTCCACCTGACCCCGAAGATGCCCTTTCGGCTTTCAGCATCTTCCCCACCTAGTGAGCCACCAGTCCCAGTCTTTTGATCTGGAATTCCTGATATGCAAGCCTCCAGAAGCTGTGAATTGGCATATCTCTGTTTCATCTCTTTTGTGTCTAGTTCCATGCTTCTACTAGGAAAACATGGGATAGGAGGCCAAACCACCAACAACTACCTCATTTCAGTTCTCTACAGTGAAGAGTTACAATGGTCCATTTAGTAGATGGTTAAAAGATTGCCTCGGTTGAGAAAGTATGGGATATACTTAACATGTTGGCCCCAATTTTTTTTTTTGTCGTCTTAAACTGTAATTGTCGTTTTGGGATGTTTGTAGAGAGAGGTTATACCCCACAATTTGTATCTCGTTTAATATTTTAATAAAATATAACATACATGAACACCAAATTCTCAATTTTACATTTTCTATTTTCTAAATGAAATGATATTAAATTAACCAGGCTGGGTTCCAGAAATTAGAGTTGGACTTGTTTCTAGGCTGTACTCTGAGAAGGGTCCAAATCCAGCTCCATTCCGCCTTCCTACGATGGGAGCGAAGTTGAAGATCATTAAGGAACAAACAGGAAAAAAAAAAACACAAATCAAATCCACCACGAAAACAAGGGTTCTAATAATTTAGGAGTGGCAATTTGTGTGTGGATTGCGTTCATATCATGTTAAATCACAAGTATTAAATTATATAAATCTACCCAAACAGATCCATTTTTAACTAAACGAAATAGATCCTAAAATCTTAACACAACACATAAATAACAAGTGACAACACAATCCACTTAATCTATTTAATTATTAATTTTATTGAATTAACTTGAACTCAACTCATTTAATCCGTACCAATGCACGAAATTGAGTTGAGAGAGATCAGAGAATGCGAATATGATGGGAATGAGGTCAACAGAAACTTTTGCTTTCTAGTTCTTCGAGAGGTCATAGCCTGATATTTGATAATTTACCCAAAAACAGCCACCTTTTAGAGCTGAAATTTTAACCCAAATAATGTTTAGAATATGAATATAGTTTGTAGCTGGTTCAAATTTTATAATTCATCTTAAAATCGTTTTTTTAAGCGAGTTGAAGCTCTTACTCCGAGCTCCAACTCTAATTTCTAGCATTTTCTAAAGCAAACTACTCTGACTCCGATCAGAAAGGAGTCCCAGAAATGAGTCGGAGCATAAAGTAGAATTGACTAAGGTAATGAACTATAAAAGAGATCTGTTACCTTCTTTGTATGAATCATATGCAACTATAACATTCCTGATTATTTTGCTGTCATCATAATTGATGTTTAATGGTAATTTAAACAGATTCTAACTAATGATCACGGCAGCGTCTGGCCGACAAGATCTGTATTCACCGAAAGGAACCGATTACTACAATAATAACTTTGCGCTCGATGGATATAAAGCCATACAAGTTGAGCTAATATAGTTTCCAAGATCAATTCAAATCCAAACCAAATAATTTAGTTTCAGACCACCACCTAATACACAGTGATAGGGATTGGAGGGGAACAAGAGAGACCATGAGATTTGAAAGCATCTTTGTAGTGTCTGCAACTATTATCCGATATAGCAACTGTGCATTTGAACGATATGCAAAATTTTTCGTTAAATCAGAATGAATGGGCATTTAACAGACACAAACAGTAAGCCACGGAAAACGACAATAGAGCAAGACATATTAGACAAAGGCTTTGAA
Source organism: Cyclocarya paliurus (assembly GCA_029856935.1). Lineage (NCBI taxonomy): Eukaryota > Viridiplantae > Streptophyta > Magnoliopsida > Fagales > Juglandaceae > Cyclocarya > Cyclocarya paliurus. The sequence continues at coordinate 7,310,993 of CM056959.1, read as the reverse complement.
GCTTTTACAGGCCCAAAAAAAGTGAAGTGTGATGAATCTAGCAAGGATAAAGGATCAGTAAGTTGATACCTAAGCATAAGATATGAAATATAGCAAATCAATGGCTTGAAAGAGTAAAAGATATACAATATTAAGAATGATGCACTGGAATCATCTACCCAACGATGGAGAGGGAAACAAACCTCTGATACCGCCCATCATCGAGAAAGATGGCTTCTTAAGGGCATTTTCTTTGAATATAAGATGCCCCATGCTCTTCATACCTGTGGATTGCATACGGAAGACAAAGAAATGAACTAATCCCTAAAATTTAAAATATTTGATTACTGTTCAACACTGATTTTTGCAAGCACGACTACAATTTTTCTTTCCAATAAAAAGGTATAACAAAACAGAAGGGTTAAGATGTTCCTTTAAACTCTCCTACGCTTAAATACACTGTTCTAAGTGTAATCTTGAGGTGAAACTTACTCAGACTTGGAGAACCACATCTGCTGAAATGAACCGAGAGAAGCTAATATACTCCCTCCAATCCAAACACTGCAAGAATACTCATCACCTAAGTTAGACGAAGCACCAGTATATGAATGTTGTATACAAACAAGAGAACAATTGAAGAAAGAAGACAAAGTGTATGGGTCTTTAAAATCCCCAATTGTACAATATTTATATATATATATATATTGTATTATATTTATTAATCTATAGGTAGAGTATGTCTTGTGTGACTTGGGTATACCGAGTCATCAAGCAATTTAATTACTTGACATGACAGGCTTTTAAACCTATACAATTGGTCATTTAATGCAGGAATGCATGACACAGCTCAGCAGGACCAGAACTTTTGTTTTGAGAATTATATATGTTAGATGGTCAAAACTTGAAAGGCCGACTTCATCTGGAGCTTGACGTAGATGAAAGTAACATTAATTGAATAATTGATAGTGATTAATTGAGGTTGAAAGGTAATAGATTCAACCTTACCACTGTATCTAGGTTGCCCTAGTCACAATGAACCTCGTAAAACAAGTTTAAACATTTCTACATGGATTGGAGATCACAAACACAGGGTGAATCACTCAAGAGACACAAATAGTCCTCATGGAAGAATCAAAGTAAATAAATTTATCTGACAAAGCATCAGACATGATGAGTAGATATTGTAATATACGATATTGTAAGTCATTTTGGTTCTTGATTACAAAAAATCTCACAGTAAGGAGCGTCTATTTTTCACTTCTAATAAGTGGGATTGACCAAGTTCTGGACCATCTTCTGGAATCTTAACTGTCAACAGTGACTGTTCATCAGTTTTGGCCAATTGAGTGGGACACTGGGATGTACTCTAATCCCTCATACGCTACACACTATTCATTTCGATATGATGAAGCTTTTCAATCAATAAAAGCTATGGGGAAATGGTGAACAAACAATTACTTTATAGGAATTTAAACTGCAAGCAAAGTTACGGTCATTGAATTCAGTAAATCTTCCATTCTACCCATATTATAAGCTGCGTTAACCAGAGATAGATTAGACCCTCTTCCACGTATGCTCACAAAGCTATACTATCTTTTCCTGCTGCAACTTAACCCCATTTTCACCAGCCCACAAGAAAGAGTGTGATGATGTCTTTCTCTTTTCCCCTTTTCATCAAATGGTTACTTTTTGATATAGGTAAGCAATCATTTTATTAGTGAAGGTAAGGCATAGCCCAAGTACAAGGGTCATATGCAAGAGAACACCTAGCTAGGAGTATAAACCGTAAATGTCCGTTAAAATCTATTGCATAAGCCCAAAGAAAAAAAAAAAGGTATTAAAAAAGGAGTTTCAAATTTCATTAGTCCTCTCATGATTCTCAAATGGAACCATCTTCCATATTGCTGCAACTTTAGTTACCATATAGACCTCACCAAGATGCAAACAGATCCACTACGCTTCTTGGCATGACCCAAGCTTAGTCATTCCAGATAGCTCAAACAATGCAACAGTGAAGTAATAGATCATCTACATTTTCCCCGTTCTTTTGTACATACAACACCAATCCACCACAATGATCTGACATTTACTAAGGTTATCCGTGGTAAAGATTTTCATTAAAGAAGCTGTCTGGATAAAAAATGCTGCTTTTAAGGGTGCCTTAAGTCTTCCAAATATTTATAATTTACAACCAAAAAAAAAGTCTTCCAAATATTTCTCCAAGGAAAGGATTGTTCTCTTATTGGATGAAAACCTAATAGAATGAGCAGATAGTACTTCCCTTTCTTAGAAGGGCTTCAAAGGGCCTTTTCTCCACAGCTGATTCTTGGTCTGGAAGTGTGCAATAGATTCATTTTTTTAAAGTAAATAAATATACAATAGAATACCAAATTTGTTAATAACATCAGTTTCCCAGACTTGGGCTGCACTGAGAAAGTTAACATTCCATTGCAGGGGACCGCTAAAAATTTTCGTAAGGTTAGCTACTGAGACTTTTTACTCTTGTGCAATTCCGTACACTTCTGGAAACGCTTCTTTGAGTACTCTATCACCACAATATAGGTCATGTCAAAGTTTTATCTTCAATCCATCACCCATCTCAAGACAAATATGTCAAGAGAAGACCCCCCCATCCACTTTCAATGTTTTTCCACAAACCCGCCCTATGCGGTCCATGTACCTCGTTAGTGCCCCATTCACCTGAGACTCCACCGAACTTGGCATGTACTACATCCTTCCATGAAGCACCCCTTTTATTTTTATACCCCCACAACCATTTTCCTAATAGGGCCCTATTGAACACTGTCATTTTTCTTGATTCTCAAACCACTGCTCGAGATTGAGGAGCTTACTTTAGCCTGATTTACTAGGTGAAAATTTGAATTTTGCACCTACTCCCTACTCCACCCCATAAGAAGTCACACTGAAGATTCTCTATACAATTCGCCACACTTGTAGGAAGGGAAAACAGGGACAAGAAACATGTATGCAAATTAGAAAGAGTGCTTTGGATCAAGGCGATCCACCCACCTTTTGAAATTACATTTTCGTCCAACTAACCAATCTCGCTCCATTTTCTCAATCACCTTTCATCAAAGGGTTACACGAACTTATCAAAAAAAATCGAAGGGTTACACGAGCCAGTGAGTAATATTACAATGATGTTTACTGAGTCTTTGTTTTATTAGTACGTTATTGATGCTTACCCAGGCATCAATATGATATGATGATTATAGTCCAAGAATTTTTTATTTTAATTTTCAAAAAGAAAAAGTATAACATATATTTTATTTCCTTTATTCATTAGGCGATGACAACACTTTTGATAGAAAAACCAACATGGGAAATGCTACCTAGACCAAATCTGAATGGGAAAAACCTCTTATCCAACATCATTAATGAAGCTAAACAGGCCCTATGAAATCATTCTTGTGCACTTGCATGGACCCACAGTGCATATCTATGAATAGACACCCAAAACATGGAGAGAGAGAGAGAGAGTATCATCTTACCTGAATCTCCTTTCTGTTGCATTTCCACTCGCCAATACTTTAACTCTAGCAGCTTGAGGAGACTCCTACACATGCAGGATGCTTTCTCAAAAATGCAAAACATCCAAACCTTATGCTATGTTTGGTTCAAGAAATTTTTAAAAAATCCATCTTTATACTCCAAAAAGAATTTTCAGCTCTTGAAATTTTTGCCATCTAATCATTTGCCTTGGGTTTTGAGACAAAAAAACACAAACCAAAAAAACTTTGAAAAATCCCATCCAAAACATTTCCCAAATTTTATTTTTTATTCAAACAACTTTTCTAAATTTTTTTAATTGAAACAACTTGTCATTTATTGCTACCCACTTTCAAAACCTAAATACAAAATACATCTCAAAATTCTTTCAAGAATTTCAAAAATTTAGGAAGTTTTCACTTTCCAAGCATGCCCTAAAATTCTTCATGACTTTCCTCAAGTGTGGTGTGAGTGATAGTGTGAGAGGAGAATGGGAGGGGGATCCACAAAATTAAAACTCCAGGGAAGATTGCAGATGATAAGTTGAACTAAGTACTAAAACCCAAACAATAAGGTCACTGATGTTATTTTAAGTTATTTAGCTACAGGAACACTAAGATGGTCATTTGACACTTAAAGCCTACTGCAAGATTGAACCAATTTATGAAATTAAAAAACAAATACCAACCAGGGAGGGAGTTCACCAAGAGTACAGGGGGAAGGGGAAATAAGAAAAAAAGAAAAGAAAAGAAGGCAGTAGATGATGATTCAGGAAAACAATATACTTCTAGCAAGTCTTTCTCAAGTCGTTCCTTCAACTGTTGCACTGATGCTGTGCCACCAGCAAGCTGTATAAAAGAGAAACAGCCAAATTAATCTGAAATGCTCCAAGTTACTAGAACCAAAGAAAGTTAATTCTATCATTTTGTCTGTGTACGTGTGTCTGATCAGGCAACTAGCACGAAGAAATCAAAAGAGTCCCATGGCAAATATTTTTTATTGATATAACAATTCAATAATCTTATTAAGTTACCAGGAAGTCTGCATACATGAGACGGTGGAAAATTATGGTACTTTTATCAAATTTTCCAACAGAAGCTTGTCATTGCTTCTAGATTCAGTTTTAATTGCAAATGAAATTTTGGACCTTGATCATGTCAACTGAAAATTCTTTTTTTTATCAGTAAATAAGAAATTTTATTGATAATAGGCGAAGCGAAGTACACGGGACATATACAAGAGCCACACCTAGGCATGACTGTCTAGAGATACAAGAAAATCATGTACGTTCATGCCATTAAAGTCTTTTACAATCGACCAATGGAATAAAATGTGCAGAAAAAAGGTTTTAAATGCGTCCATTGTTTGTTCACGATCCTCAAAGCTCCAACCGTTCCTCTCCATCCATATGCACCATCATAGGCAGGTTGGTATCATCTTCTACATAGCTGCAATTTGAGAGTTACCCTGGAGCCAATTGGCCAAAAAGTCAACAACCCTTCTTGGCATTACCCAAACGAGCCCCACTCTCGCAAAGATATTGTTCCACAAACTCATGGCTACATCACAATGCAATAATAGGTGATGCACAGACTTGCCACTTTTCTTATACATGTAACACCAATCCAATACAATAAAGTGGCGTTTCCTTAGATTATCTAAGGTGAGAATCTTCCCTAACAAGCTGTCCATACAAAAAAAGAAGCTGTCCTACGTGAAAATTCTTTTTTTTTTTTTATAATTAATAAGAATTTTATTATCACAAATTGGCATAGCCTAAGTACACAGGAAGTATACAAAAGAAATACCTACCAATCTCTAGAAAACAGGAAAACTAAAACAGAAACAGATTCAGTATATTCTCATTATTCCTTACAAAGATCTTAGCCCACAAACTCAAAGTAGAAAAGAAAAAGTTTCGAAGATCTTCAAAAGAGCGCTCCCTGTCCTACTTGAAAATTCTTACTTTATTTACTTGCAAGAAGTGGCTTTGGGGAGAAATGGTGTGCTTGGATAGCATATTATATCTCTACAGTTCACTTTTCTATCTTGGTGAATGGTTCGCCGGTGGGTTTCTTCGACTCCTCCCGTGGTTTAAGACAAGGAACCGCTCTCTGCGTTACTTTTTATAATCATCATGGAAACTCTCAGTAAAATGATTTTGGGCCTTGAGGAAGGTGGTTTTCTGAGTTTCTCCATGGTTTCTCGATGGGGAATGGTGATTACGACTCTATTGATGCTTCTCATCTACTTTTTGCTGACGATATTCTCATCTTTTGTGGAGCAAATTTGGGCATATCCAATCATCTCCTTTGTTTTGAAGCTATCTCGGGTTTGAGAGTTAATCTCTCAAAGTCTGAATCGGTGCCGGTGGGGGTTGTCCCCGATACGGTGAATCTAGCATCTCTTGGGATGCAAGATAATCTGCATTACCCATAAAGTATCTTGGCTTACCACTGGGTGTTTCCTTTAAATCAGAGAAGATTTGGAATGTTATGGTTGAAAAGGTGGAGCACAGAGTGGCCTCTTGGAAAAGGTTGTACTCGTCGAAAGGTGGTAGGCTCACTTTGATTAAAAATACTCTTTCTAACCTACCCACCTATTTTCTATCCTTGTTCCTGCTCCCCACAAAGATTGCCAACTGTATTGAGAAGCTACAACGAGACTTCTTGTAGAGTAGGTTAGGGGAAGAGTTCAAATTTCATTTGGTAAGTTGGTCAATTGTTTGTACACCAATTTTTGGGGGTGGATTGGGGATCCGTAACTTAATGAAGTTCAACCAAGCTTTGTTAGGTAAATGGTTGTGGGGTTAACAACACGAAAGGGGGGCCCTTTGGAAGTCTATTATAGATTTGAAGTTTGGGGAGGCTTGGGGAGGACAGTGCTCAAATGGGGTACGCAGTCCATATGGGATGGATCTGTGGAAATACATTAGAAAAGGATGGTAGATCTTTAGAGACATGCACATTCTGTGGTGGCGACAATTCTCGTGTTAGATTTTGGTACGACAAATGGTGTGGTGAACAAAACCTCAAAGACACATTCCCTACCATTTTTGAGCTAGCACGAGTGAAGGATGTAACGATAGCTAACCACTTGGTCTTTTCTAGAGGCTCCCCTCAATGGACTGTAGTATTCATTAGGATAGCCCAAGATTGGAAGTTGGAGGCTATCACAAAGTTCTATGCGTTACTGTATTCTGTAAGCATGACGAAGGGTATCATAGATAAGATGTACTGGAGCCCCTCCAAGAAAGGTAGCTTCACACTTAGATCGTTCCACCACATTTTAACAAGCCCGAGAATGACCACCTTCCCATGGCAGATGAAAGCTCCTCTAAAAACAACTTTTTTTGTTTGGACAACATCCTTGGGCAAGATTCTTACCATAGATAATCTGAGAAAACATTGGGTACTGGTGTTGGACTGGTGTTGCATGTGTAAGAAGAAAGGTGAATCAACAAATCATTTGCTTATACATTGCGAGGTGTTTAGGACCATGTGGGATGACTTGCGGGAATTGGATTGTCATGGGTCATGGCTCTTAGGCTGGTACATTTCCTAGCAAATTGGAGAGGCCTCCGAGGTAATCCACAAGTGGCAAAAATATGGAGAATGGCACCTATATGTATATGTTGGTGTATTTGGCGGGAGAGAAATAATAGAAGCTTTGAGGATCACAAGAGAACAATGGATGAGGTTAAAGTTTTTTTTTTTTTTTTTTTTACGACGGGGGAACCACCCCAAGGCAATTAGGACTCACTCATGGAACCTGAACCCTCGGGGAGACTAGCACATCAACCCACCACCATGGCCTCCCTGTTAGACCCCCACATAAAACCGCCTCCAAAGGAGTCACCCATGTCCTAGCCATGTCCGGGACATGCCCCTTGATCATGCCACGAGCATGCCTTGGCCCATGTCTTGTCACACACAGGGCGCCCAGCATGCTCTTGGACCGGCCACATGCATGCCTTGGCCCGTGCCTTGACAAGCACGGGGTGCCCAGCATGCAAGCCGTGCGCGCGCGGCACCTCGACCCCAGCGAGGTTAGTGGCCATGCGCTGGGCTGCGCATGGACAGGCATGCGCACGCCCGTGCGCATGCCCATGCACCGCGCGGCCCTGCGCATGCACGCAGGGCTCAGCGCGCAGGCGCAGGCCACACGGCCCTTGCGCCTGCACGCAGGCCGCATGGCCCTACGCATGCGGGTAAGCCGCATGGCCCCGCACGCCCTTGCAGGCCGCACGGCCCGGTACGCCCATGCAGGACGCATGGCCCCGCACGCCCACGCAGGCCGCATGGCCCCGCTCGCCCACGCAGGCCACACAGCCCTGCGCACCCAGCCAGACCGCATGGCCGTGCACACGCCCATGCGCACAGCCATGCGCACGCCCGAGCACCTGCAGCCGACCATGCCCCCAGCCGCATGGCTCTCCTGCCGCACCCCAGCGAGGTTAGTGGCATGCCATCCAGCGCACGGGCCCAGTCCGTGCCATGCAGAGCAGGCCAGTGGCATGCCCACCAGGCATGGCATCCAGCGCACGGCTCCAGCCTGTGCCATACAGAGCAGGTCAGTGGCATGCCCACCAGGCATGCCATCCAGCGCATGGCTCCAGCCCATGCCTTGCAGCATGCTCACATGGCTAGCCACCACCAGCAGGCCGAACATGGCACCATGCCATGCCCACCAGCCGGCCCATGCATGGCACCATGCCATGCACCCTAGCCAGCCATGCCGAGTCACTTAGCCATGGACCAGACCGAGGACCACCATGCACCACCCTAGCCGACCCTTGGCTCATGCATGCCACGGCCTAGTGGTCCATGCCACTATCTTCATTTTTGTCATTTAATTATTTATTTCATTTTAATTCTTTTTATTTCAAAGGGGCCTTTTGGGGGTTTCCAAGTTGTAACCTTATAAATAGGACCCTTAGTCATTTCTTTCACATCTTTTGACAATAGCCTTTGTGGACTACTTTGTTCTTGAGATCACATTCGGTGCATAGCACTTGGGCTCTTTGGGGTGCAATTCGTGAATCCCTAAGGAGAGGATCACACTTTGCAATTCGTGAATAAGTGTGATCCATTCTATCTATCTTATGAGTATTTTCCATTCATTCTCTTGTTCTCCATTTATTGCTTATTGATCTTGATATTTATATGCATTGTTCATACTTTGTTCATAAGTGTTCTTGAGTGGTTCGGCCAACAAGTGAGTGCCATAGCCCATTTGATCTTCCTTCCACCCACATACTCGACCACACTTGTTTGCCCTACTTACCATATTCGGCCATCACTACCAAAAACACCCATCATCCAATCCATTCCCCTCCTTAGCCGAGATACACTTTCCATACAAGATTCAAATTCAAATTTAGGCTCCTTGCTTTATTTGAATTGATCTAGCCGCCCATACCACTTACCAAACTAGAGTTTCCATATTGGAAACCCTAGTTGACCCTCTTGAATCCCCTTGGCCGGCCATCACCCTAATCCAAAACACATCCCAAGTTTTTAGGAAACTTTCCTAAAAACACTCACCTACTCCATTCGGCCAAGTCTTGGCCGCCCACCTCATTTGCCCTAGCTCCAAACCCTAATCATCCCACCACCCAAAACCCTAGCCGTCCATCATCACACAACCAAACCCTAAACCCTAATGCAAGTGGCGCCAACCCTAGCTCACCCTAGTGCCGTGCACCACTCCCCATTGTGATCTCACACTTAGCCAATTTTCCCACTTCCCATACACTTCCAATTAGCCTAAACACTAACCTCACCTTACCCAAAGTGCCACCATAGCCAACCTTGAGCGTGAACCAAGCAAGTGAAGGACTTGGAGTCGGTCAACCAAAGGAGCCTATTGCCGAAGAGGACTTAGTGTTTAGGGACTTGACCGGGGTCCCTAACACTCCCACTTAAATCGCAGTTTGATCCTAGGGGGAATCAAACTTGTGACATGGGGCTCATGCACACAAATTCACCTTACCACTTGGGCTACCCACGGGTGGGTTAAATTTTTTTTAAACATTATTCTTAGGGGTGGGGGCTATTGATTTGAATGGGCTAAATGTCCATGTTTCTACTTTTGGTTGTAAATCCTAGTTAGGTACTTTTCTTGTGTACTTGGGCTTTGCTTCTTTTATGAATAAAACTTCTTGATTACCTATAAAAAAAAAATTTTAAATGGGTTACACTCAAAGTTTTTATTACTTAGTTGCACTTAATAATTTTAAGAAAACATTAAAAGACAAGGATATAAGAATATAAGAATTTAACAAGTGGGAAATATATCCTAAATAAAACCTTGAAAAATAACAAGAAACATTGACTTTACCAGTATACTACTAAATAGCTCTCTCCGAATGTCGACATCACACTTATTAATGCTCTCTATGACCTGATACATTAAAAAGAATTTAGTAAACCACGAGCAACTAAATAAACAATTAAAGAGTAGAGAAATGCATATTTGTATGAATAAAAGGAGCTTACCATTTGTGGCAAACCTCGAATAGAATGAGCAGTCTCAGCATAATTCTCCATACCAGGAATTGTCTAAGATTTACATCAATAACAAAATTTAGTGTGTGAATGCATACCAAAAGTATTGAAGGGAATATTGAATTACCAAGTAAACTAAATAAGCACATAAGACCATTGAGATCTACATATCAGTTCACTACTTAGCATATGTCTATTGACAATCTCACTAATATTTGAGAATTAGATATTAATTACACATGTAATGTTCAAGAAATGACCAGTGATCTAAGTGGTCATGAAATGAAAGTTAAGAGAGGTTAGCAGGTACAAAAGAATGGTATGGGGAGAGGGTTCATCAACCAAATGTGTTTACTTTGTAAAAAAAAAATATACAAAAAACGAAGTTCAGATTAACTTCAAGTGCAAAGGAGTTAAAAAATGTCATATCTACAAAACGAGGAAGATTATATGCATACTTGGAATAAATTAAAATGCAGAAGAAAATGTTGTAATAAAGAAAACTTCTCATCAATTAGATGGTGTTTACAAGTGAGCTATAGAGAATAGTCCTCAAAGAAATAAAAGCTGGTGACTCCAGTACCATTTGTAAGAAATGAAAGCACAAAACCTGGCACCCCAGATAAAGAAAGCATACAACAAGCAAGCCTCACAGGACAAAAGCCAGGCTACCCCAAACAGTGTTTAAAATTTCCTGACGTGAATGGCAACATCTCCATTGCTGTAGCCCATAAAGATGAAGTTTACAAAATAACTAACTCCTTTGGCCACCTTTGTTGAACGTTTTCAGGATCACAACAATTAGACCAACCCAGAACTTAGAACTGCATTCACATGCAGACAAAGCCATGTATTTTTCTGACTGGTATTTCACTGCATGACTTTTTTTTTTTTGATAGGTAATAAGAGATTTTATTCAAAGTAAATAGGCATAGCCCAAGTACACAGGAAGTATACAAGAGAATACACCTAAATACAAGCTAAAGCAAATAAAGAGAAAACACTACAAATATTCATGTCTTACACTAGATTGTTTACCCAAAAATTTAAAGTACTAAAGAAGAAATCCCTAAATTCTTCCACTGTGCGTTCACAATCTTCGAAGCATCTCCCATTTCTCTCCAGCCATATACACCAGAACAAACACAAAGGAATCATTCTCCATTCAGCTTTATTGACTCCATGTCCCACAACACCATGCCAACTTGCCAAGAAATCCACCACTTGAAAAGGCATCACCCAAACAATCCCAACCCTTGTAAATAACTCGTTCCAAAAAGCAGTCACCATTTCACAATGAAGAAACAGGTGGTTAACTGATTCGCCATCTTTTTTGCACATGAAACACCACTCCATCACATATAAACCCCTTTTCCTCAAATTATCAATTGTTAAAACTTTCTCCAATGACACCAACCAGCAAAAAAATGCAACTTTACTGGGCACTCTAACTTTCCAAATGCATTTCCAAGGGTATGTTCTATTATCATGTCTATTTAACACCTTGTAATAGGAATTCACCGAGAACCTGGACTTGTTATCATGAATCCACTCCATCCTATCCTCCCTGTTCAGATCAATCTTCGAATCATAAAGTTTTACAAAAAAATCAGCAGCTTCACTAACTTCCCAGTCCTGTAAATCTCTAGAAAATTCCACATTCCAATTCAGCATGTTATTGGAGGACGAATATGAATCAGCCACAGCAGCCCCCTTGTATTTAGCAATCCTGAAAAGACTAGGAAATGCTAATTTAAGAGGTGAATCACCACACCAAACATCGTTCCAAAAGGAAATATTAGTCCCGATTCCCACTTTGAAATTAATGTTTTTAACAAAATCTCCCCATCCCAACCTAATAGACTTCCACAATCCCACCCCAAAAGCCCCTTTTGTTTCATTAGAACACCAATTCCCCCACATTCTACCATATATTGCATCTATAATCTGTGTCCACAATGCATTTCTCTCGATGTTAAAGCCACTTCCCTAAAAGAGCTTTGTTGAAAAGCTTTAAATTCTGCACCTAAACCTCCACTAGACACCGGAGTACAAACCTTATTCCAACTTACCAAATGAAATTTTCGATCTTCCCCACTACCATCCCATAAGAAATTTCTAAAAATCTTTTCAATCTTTTTAACCACCCCTGCTGGGATAGGGAAAAGAGAGGTAATAAGAGGGTAAATTTGACAAGGTGCTTTTAATTAATGTCACTCTTCCCCCTTTGGATAAATATAGCTTTTTCCAACCAGCTAATCTCCTTTCAATCTTCTCAATCACCCCATCCCAAACAGCCACAGATTTATGAGGAGCTCCCAAAGGTAACCCAAGATATTTCATGGGAAAAGAAGAAACTTTACAGTCCAGAATATTAGCCAGATCACAAATATTGCTGACTGAACCCACTGGAACAATTTCAGACTTGGATAAATTGATTCGAAGCCCGGAGACAGCTTCAAAACATAACAGTAGATCTCTTAAAGCACGAATTGATAACTTATCTTTCATCTTTTTTGTTTATAACTTATCAATTTATCAATTTCACTACATGACTTATCTTTCATATTCTTATCAATATAAAAGAAACCAAAACAAGTTACAATAAGGAAGTTCACATAACAGAGAATCGTTTGGATTTTTACAGGTAGAAGCCAATGAGCCAAAAAACAAGTAAAATGACTATCTCAAACCCATAAAATCATATCATACAAGACAAGGTTCATTTTTAAAGACAAATATTAAAACTCTCAACTGAAAGGTGAAAGGAAAAATTGAATACAATAGAACTAAAAGATACACAGAAATTTCTATTTTATGTGCAAAATATATAAAAACTTGATATTTGCACATTTGCTAGCCACTCACCTGAACCAGTGATGGATTAAATAGAACATCAGGAATCTTGAATCTGTCAGCTCCAATTTCAATTGTCCTGTGTTATAGAACCATGAGATTACAAGATGGAAAACAACGCACCACGTAATCTGATTGCTGTAACAAAAATATACAGGACTTACTGGCCGTCAGGAAGCTCATATGGCGTCATTGGGATGTTCGAATAAGCACTTTCTGTACCAAGGATCCCATATCAGACTGCTTGGTATGATCAATGCTTTTCAAGCCTCAAAGATAAAGCATTTCAAAAAACAAAGGAGATTTGGTCTGATTAGCACTAACGAGATTGTCAACGTTCAATCATTAAAGAACATGGCCAATTGAATACGTCTATCACTGATGTGAAATATTGATTAATGGCTTCTTAGGTTACTACATTTTCCAAGATGATATTTAACTAAGTTGGGAAAGAATTAAGTTATCTCAATAGTTCTTAAGTTTGGTTCATGGCCCTATACCCTAGAATGCAATTGTAGCAAATAAGTGTGCCACAAAAGGAGCCTTTTAGCCTAGGAACATAAATTCTTCTTCTCAAAAGCCCATGATTCAAGCTATCAAATTACATTTTTCTCAAACATATCTGCTAGACATGGCACTTGAGTACATTTATTCAAACAATGACCAAACTGTTTGAACTCATGTCAGCCACATCGGATCCAGCCTGTATCCACAAATGTTTGAGACCTTTCATCATCCAATGGTGCACAATTGAGATGTCTATCCTATTTAGATAGTGCTTTCCTAGAACACAACCTGTTTAGAATATAATATGTCTGTCACCTAATATTCCAACCCCAAACTCTAGAAAAATGAGGTACTGGACCTATGGCAACCTTTTAAAGCATTGAGAAAAACGTGAAAATTGTCGTTGCAGATTTTTATGAAATGCTACGAGAAACACTGATCAAGAAAAAATAAATAAATGCTACATGAAACATTAATGTGCACTACAAGCAAGAAGATATGTCAACCAATAAGATAAGCATTCATAGACATGCATATTTTATAAAAAAAAAATGAAAAAAGAATAGATGGACAACAAAACAGAGTTTAAAAGCAGTTGATCATGTACAAATGAAGGAACACAAACCATCATACGGAGTATCTGGGGCACGGCAAACGCATTCCTTAATATCACTAGCAATTACCCTCTGCAATAAGAAAATAATCAGAAAAACCCCCCCCAAAAAAAAAAGGTGATACTCCAAGCAAATAGAATATAAATTATACAACACCTCAATAAAAACCCATGACCAATTACAGAACCTGGGAGTAGAAACTGTAGCTTTCTGTTGTATTTGGAACATCAAGGTCTACTATCTGTGAGATTCAGGAAAGTTAAAAATGTCCAAAGAATGACATCAATTAATAAAGATAACAGTTGCTCCTGATGAAAACATAGAAAAAGGCACATAACATAGTCTCAAACAGAGAATTATATCAATACTTTTGTAATAAAATGACTAGTACGATAAGAACAGTAGTCAAGGCATGAAATGATGCAGCTCTCTCAGATAATTCAGCTCTAGTCTCAGCAACCATTAACAATTTTGTATTTCAAAGGCCTTTGATTACAACAGCATATCAGATTATTCAAATGGGAACCAGGTAATATTCTTGGGTCAAAGTGAACCACATTTCAGTGCTGATCTCCCCATTTGGACCAAGTAAATATGGTGTTAAAGAAACCATAAATTCGTAGTAATTAAGTCTTATGTTTCTGTCCAAAAAAGGGTCTTACATTGGCCTTCTCTCATAAAGCTTGCAAACAACCTGACCACGGAGATATTACGATGTTGTGGTTCCATGCATAGCAAGAAATCAAGACAGAGGAGATGAGGGAAGACATGAGATTGAATTGTGACACTTGTCAACTCCATACCACAAACAAGAGAACTGAATGAATTATGTCAACAAATGAAACTACTAGTCAAATTATTTAATACCTGAAACTCTCCTGGCCGTATTTCCTTTCTCTTGAAAGAATATCTGGGTTTTATCTGCAAAAGAATAAAATGAAAACATTTGGAAAATAAAAAGAAAGGAAAAGCCAAACAATTTGAAACAATCAGATCATCTTTCAATATAAAAACTAATTATAGCCACTTACCGTGATACCTTTGCTTTCCAAACTTTTCATTAAGCAATCACTAAGAAATTCTCCCCCAATTGGAGAAGATACAACAGCCTATGGTACCAAAGACAATAAACAAGGCAAAAGATTCTGTTACAAGCTAAGTAAAGCTTTATTAAAATTTAACATGGTTCTGATAAAAAAAAAAATTAACATGGTAAGACAGGTGAATATTAATTTCACCAACCAATTTCAAGTTGTCCCTTTATTGTATTCAAAAGATGGACGTCAAAACTTATCGACCAACAGGCCATGTTGCTTTATTGTATAAACCAATA
Source organism: Cyclocarya paliurus (assembly GCA_029856935.1). Classification (NCBI taxonomy): domain Eukaryota; kingdom Viridiplantae; phylum Streptophyta; class Magnoliopsida; order Fagales; family Juglandaceae; genus Cyclocarya; species Cyclocarya paliurus. Next base: position 7,295,685 of record CM056959.1, on the reverse strand, counting down.
TAGCTGTACCTTTTTAATAGGTATATGGCAACCTTTGTAACAGATACAAGATCCACAAATACATATGCATGCGCATGCAAAAAAAAATTATCAAGTATGAACACAAAATGATACCAAACTTCTTTCATGGGACAACCATAGTGACATATACAGATATACTCATGACTCATTGAAGAGCACATGTATACATACATGACCTACGCACACATACATATGGAAAGATTAATCTGCAAATAGATAAGACGATAATTTATTGACAAGTGATTGCAAATATCATGCCCAAATAAAGATATAAAGGAACGCAACAAAAGGGAAGGAAAAACTCAATCACAAACTTACGCTCGCACTTACCCACATATTGAACTAATGGACAAAAGTTTCATTTACTAAAAATGGACAGATATTAGATCCTCTCAAAACCCAGGACATATATGAAGTTGCAGCCATCCTCTAAGGGTATGTTTGGATAAAAGACCAAACATGAAAGTCAAAGATATTTCTTTAAGTAAAAAACGGCTTCATTCCCAAACATACAATATCTACAAATGTTAAAACTCCTCAAAGATTTTTCACTACCCAAAACTCAAAAAATCATATTAAAAATAAATTTATAAAAATAAATAAATAAATAAAAATCAGTTGCAATGCCACCACCCTGTGGTGGCCTGGGTTGCCACCCTAGCCACCACCACCAGCAAACCAGATCGGGATACCGTTGTGGCTAAAATACTCCGGCCAACATGGCAGCCCAATCTGGACTGCCTCGTGGTGGCTAGAGCTTTCTGGCTTCCATGGGCAGTGGTGGCCAGTATGTTGTAGCCACCACGACGGCCCAATCTAGGCTGACTATGGTGGCCAGTCATGAGTTTCATAGCAAGCTTTTTTAAAAAATAAAGAATAAAAATTGTCTAAAATTATCTATTATATAATCTCTTAGAACATCTCTTAAAAATTCTCACATTCAAACATAATTTTATAATGGGTCCCACAACTTTTTAAAACTCTATAAAACCATCATTTTAAAAAGTTTTCACACTATTCACAGACACTCTTACACTATTCATGAAACCATCTCACATCCATGCAAGCCCTAAGAGTCTCATGCGCAGAAATTGGATAAAAACTAAGTTTGGTTGGCTGCACGGTTAAACTATGTGTACTCAAAATAAAATTTTGTAAGAAGCTACTCTTGCACTTGACTGAAAATTGAGGAATACCTTCTGAAGAACATAACCATCATGCACTGGGGCAATCGTAGTTGATCCTCCACCACTGAATCAGTCAGTAATTAGAAAAAATATAATAAATTAGTTTTTCTTCAAGCATAGAACAAGAAATGTCAAAAAAAGGACAAATCGATTATCAAAATACAAGTGAAAAGAAGAATTCAAAACAATAGCACATCAAACATACTCATCAACCTATAAACAATTCGAGAAGAGTGCAGCCAATATGAAAGGAATAAAGCATCAATCACTAAGTCATTTTCTTTTTACTCTGATATTTTAAGAATCTATTTAATCTCTTCGCAAATTGTGCTGAAACCTTTTACAGAACTTTTAAAATTCAGGGTTCAAACTTTCAATACCTCAGCAATAACAAGCATATTGCACATGGAACCAAACTACAGAAAAGAATGGATGATCTACCAATTAATAGGAATTGAAATATGCTGGTAGACATATTAACAATAATATCAATTCCCTTAAAGAGGTATTATATGTAAACCACCTTTAGGAACTTAAAACATCAAGCACTTATCAAAGAGAAAAAATAAAATTCAAAACATCATTCGAAAGTGTACTTATGATTATGGTAGGTACAGCAAGCATGTCAATAGATATGTGATCAAAGAATATTTTAGCTCCTTAGTTTATGTTACAGCCTAGCCAACTACCCATTATCATCCACCATGTCTTACAGCATGGTGTGAGCGCATTGCTGTCAAATATTCAATACTAACTTTCAAGCTCATATATGTGTTAAAATATCTATCTTTTCATTGGTTTCTTCTTCAGCTTTGTGATCTTTTTTAGGTGCCTAACAATGTAACTCAACATAGGAAAGCAAATTCAAACATTTTCCATTCAAACCATAAAACTTAACAAAACAGTGAAAAGAAAAAGTAACTTTGGGAATTCGAGAGAAAAGGTCTGTGTTCACTTCAGAACCTCACGATAAGCCCCAAGCAACACTCAAAATTCAATAATCTTACTCCATACCAAGAAACATCGCAAAATAATTGCAGAAATGTAATGCAGATATGATAACAAAGTGGCTTCAACTAAAGGGGATGGACAAAATACTTATAAAAAAAAAAGAAGGGGACGGACAAAACTCTTGCATGTAGGTAGAAAAGATATGCCATGGAAACCAGTACTGGTACTCAATAACTACATACGTCCTACCTGTCAACAACTAATGAGGTAGCACGTCCTGATGCGAAAGATGTGAGAACCTGGCATCAACGAGGACTTCAATCAATCACCATACTGACATGTCTCAATAATAGGAGGGAAAGAGCATATCCATATCTATAATTAACGTGCTACAAGTTGAAAGGAGGTCACAAATCCATAAGGGGCATACAGCATTCTTGGCCAAAAACAATGCAGGAACCTTGTACTTTTCAAACATAAGCTCTGCCGTCCTGTCAGATACATGACAATCAAGCCCGTTTACTAAACGTAAGGTAATATGCTAAAGAATAATATACAAATACTTAATAAATATTAGTTGTCACTAGAAGAATAAACCTTTATTGATTAGGTTGGATACAATTATACTTATAAAAAAAGGTTGGATACAATTATTCAGCATCAAAAAATATGAGAGATTTCAGTAAATAGGCGATGGTTGAAGGAGAAAACGAAGGAATATAGCTTTATGGGGAGAAGCTTTAGTTTGTAAGGATTTTGTACAGAAATGGGATTCTGTTCTTGAAAAACACAACTGCAATGCACTTATGTGTAACCTTAAAGTGCCATAATGATTATATCCACTTTCTATGAGATCAATATCATTTTTCTGGATAAAAGAAGTTGAAACAATACTAATCCCCCATATTAACATCATCACCTCCACAAAACATATGGTCTTTTTGTTTAAATTTATCTTCAGAAAAAGCTTCCAAAGAAAGATTGTCTAACGCTGCAACTATGACTCTTTTATAGCTCCTTAATCAATTGAAAATAAACCACCTGAGGCAGAGAGTGCAAAGGTGAGCTTTTAAAAGGCTTTGTCCAAGCTTATTCACAATGAAGTCAGTACGTGGTGGCTGCTGTCGGTTCCAGACAAGTACACATGCACTTTATTCGAAGACTGTACTAGAAAGCTACAACTCGATTTCATGAGTTGACCAGTAGAAAGATACATTGGCTGTTCTCTCACAATTAACAGCTTCAGAGATTAATTGTAGCAAAGCTACAAACAGGGAAGAACCAAGACAGGTGTCCTGGACCACAACCAAGGAAAAGCAGAAGTTGCTGATAAGTAGCAAGTTCTAAGCTTTTTCTGCTCCCATTAAGTTTCAGCTTTGACGCAAGATAGCTTTTGGGTGAACTCCCATAGGGGTAGAAAAGAAGAGAGAGAGGGAGAGAGTTGACTGTTCTTAAAGGCATAGTATTATCATTATATTAGAACAGACCCTTTTTTTACAAAAACTAAATCAGTATATTATGTGGATTTTATCTCAAAAAAATATTTTTTATTTTATCTCAAAACCATATCAATCACCTTTCTCTTTGTTGTGGGGTATTAGAAGATGGTTCTGCAAGTAGCATTGGATGCTCTTTAGGATCAATCAACAGGCATTCCCTACAAGAAAAAACCAGTTATGACATACAGTAACACAATTTCAAAGAAAGGGAACTCAAAACATTATAGGATGGAAAGGAAGTACAAATTTCTGCACTGAAAATTTATATTTTTTTTCTTTGGGAATGTTAAATAACTGACACCACTGATAGGTCCTGAACTCGTAATCAGACCCCCGCCTAATGCACACAAGGAGGCGAAGCATCAGATCACATGGGCTTGAGCTGATAAATGATAAGGAAATAAAAACAACAAAAGTCTTTAAATAGTACAAAATATTCGACAATTTCCAAGCAGTAAAGATGGCATGGTCTCAAATATGACATGCAATGAGATTTTTTTTTATTGGCACCAGGTGTCGAGAAACAACGTCCCAACTAATCTTGGGGGTGCACAAGCCCTTGGCAAGGAGTTTTCTGCAAGTGCACCTCGGGCAATTCAAGGGGAAAATCCCTTAGTCCGATGGCCCCTAGAGATTGTTTGCACCCTGAACCTTAGACCTGGGGGGAGCATACCTCCAAGTCCAAGGCCTTTACCACTTGAGCCAACCCCTAGGGGTTACATTCAATGAGAAAATACGTGGATAAGTTAAAACATCTGGAGATTAAACACAGAAAAAAGATGGTTTTAATATGCTAGCAAAGAAACATATTTGTATGTGTGTATCAGTGAGAGAGAGAGAGAGAGAGAGAGAGAGAGAGAGAGAGAGTTTTGGGAATTGGAAGAGAGATTACATAAAATATCTTTACCATATCTCCAAACTAGGATATATTATGTGTTCATCATTATTATCTACTGATACAGTACTTGTATGATTCGTAAGTTAAGCCATCTCTATGTCGTGAGCATATCACTTGACACAGAACTATGATCACCAAAGGACAAGTAGCCAGCCATGATCTACAGTAATTACCTAAAAGCATGGTCCCATATGCTGTCAACTATATCCCAGTCAAAAACAACTCCACCTTTTATGGGTGACAACACCTAATAGGTAGCAGAACAGAGAGTCAAAACCTCAAGAAATGAAACAATCGAGAGATATTCATAAAAATCCCCATACAAAACAGATAACTTAAAGACTTACCTCCATATTATCTTGGCGAAAACCTAAGGCTTGAGATCCGACATACAATTTGCGTTTTCCCTTGGCTTTGTCAGAATCAACAGTTCTGGCAGCGTTTTTAGAATCTACAGATCCAGAGTTATTTTCAGTGTTTTCAAGGTCATCAACTTCCATTTGATCAATTGCTCCGACAACCTTAACAAGCATAGACATGTATCAACATAAAGTTGAACTAATATAGAACACAGAATAAAGAAAAAATAAACTACTATTTACAAATATTATGAATATATTGTGCAGCTAGCCACAATAGAATAGAATCAGCAGTGAAATCATATTAAAGAAAATTCCTGTAAAAATGTCAATAACTGTGACAGTGTAAAGTAGCCATGTCATCTAAGACACCAGGCGTGCCGACAGGCACAGAAAATAAGCAATAATTTCCATGCATCACAAAAATATACGTCCTGTCCCTACAAATAACAGCAAAACTACACACCCAAAATCCACTTCATACACGATATATACATCATTAACTATGCTAAGAAATTCGGTCACTGTTTCCTTTGTTGTTGATCAATTCAAGGTATAGAACTCAAGAGGCTGAAACCCACCTCAAGCCTCCCTACTAGGGGTGTAAACGGGCCGGTCCGGTCCGGTTCGGTCCGGTCCGGCCATGGACCGAATTTTTTCGGTCCATGGTTTGACCGGACCGGACCGGACCGAACTCCTATAGGGACCGGACCGGACCGGTAGTCATCGGTCCGGTCCGGTCCGGTCCGGTCCATTCGGTCCAGCCCTTTTTTTTTTTTTTTTCACATCAATTAATAAAAAAATTTATTTACAATACTAAATTAATTTATACTATAACTCTTAATACTTAATAGTATTAATAATACATTAAAGAATATATTAATATATTGATACTAAATATATATAATTATAGACTTATAGTGATTAGTTATTATGAATCATAATTAGTATAACTATATAATAGAATTAGTATAAAGTATAAGACTATTAGTAATATAGTATAGCTATATATTAGTAATATTAGTATAAGTATAAATGTATAACTATAGTTTATATTAATTATAATATGGTATAATTATATATTAGTTAGTGATAGGATTATGTTAGATGAAAATTATATAATTAATTATATATATAATTTTTGTTTTTTTTTTTTTAGGTTCGGTCCGGTCCGGTCCGAAAAACACATGGACCGTGGACCGGACCGAATTAATTCGGTCCTATTAAATTCGGACCGTGGACCGGACCGAATGAACTCGGTCCGGTCCGGTCCGTTCGGTCCGGTCGGTCCGCTTACAGCCCTACTCCCTACCATTATTTGTGAGATATATATTACAAGAATCACTATATTTCCACAGCTGTCTAAATGACATCAAAATATTCCATAATATTTCAACTTTGGGTGCCAAAATTATCCTATTCCGTTTGCTTTCAACTAAACCACACACAGAAAAGTATCCGATACCATGTATATCAGTAAACCACAACTCCTTTTAATAGCTGAACCATTAACAGTTCCTCATTTCAATTTCCTAACCCATATAGGCAAATTCTAAAGAACTCAGCCCAGCCAAATCCAACGATATGTAATTACATGCCATTTCAGAATGTTCTGTGAAAAGAAACAGCAAAATACAGCTCCAGAAGTAGCATGCATACTAAACTGTGGTGTGGGGGTTGAAAGCTATGGTGTGGGGCTTTGGTTGCATGCCACTTGGAATACAGATGGGAAAGAATCCATTAGGGCCTCCTCCCCACAACAAATATCTCGCCAAATTTTATGCGAGTACCCTTCCCCACCACCAGTTTAGTATGGCGAGAGAACACCCCCCTGCCCCACCCTCTTCTTATATGCTTCCAAAGCCCCATACCATAGCTTTCAAACCCCCACACCACAGTTTAGTATGCATGCTACTTCTGGAGCTGTATTTTGCTGTTTCTTTTCACAGAACATTCTGAAATGGCATGTAATTACGTATCGTTGGATTTGGCTGGGCTGAGTTCTTTAGAATTTGCCTATATGGGTTAGGAAATTGAAATGAGGAACTGTTAATGGTTCAGCTATTAAAAGGAGTTGTGGTTTACTGATATACATGGTATCGGATACTTTTCTGTGTGTGGTTTAGTTGAAAGCAAGTCCAATGGAATGTCACTTTTAATAGGGCAGCTCAAGATTGGGAATTAGACAGTTTTGAGACTTTTCTCAGACTTGTGTATTCTGTGAGACTGAACGGAATGCAAGCTGACAAGCTGTGGTGGAAACCTACAGGTAAGGGTACTTTCTCAGTTAGTTCCTTCTATAAGGCCCTTACTTCTCTTCCAAATACGCATTTCCCTTGGAGACGATTGTGGAGGAATAAGGCACCCCCCAAAGCTCATTTCTTCACTTAGACAGCGGCCTTGGGTAAGATCTTGACAACCGATAATCTGCGAAAGCGCCGGGTAATTATTTCAGATTTATGTTGTATGTGCAAGAAAGCTAGCGAGACAGTGGATCATCCCTTGTTACACTGTGAGACAACTAGAGCCATGTGGAGCGAAGTGTTCAGTTGTTTAGAGTTAAGTTGGGTGATGCCGGTTTCGGTGGCGGAGTTATTGGCCAGCTGGACAATTCCGGGTGGTGCTCCACAAATCAAAGCCATATGGAAGATGGTACCTATATGTATTATGTGGTGCATATGGAGTGAACGTAATGAGCGGACTTTCAAAGATAAGGTGTGGACACTAGAGGAGCTTAGGTCTTTATTTTTCCGTACCTTATTTCTTTAGGCTCTAGCTGTTGATTTTAATGACCTAAATTTCCATGATTTTCTCGTTTCCACAGTAACGACTTAGATAGGCCTACTCCTTTGTATACCATCTTTTGTACTTAGCTTTGCCTATCCTTTATTAATACTATTGTTTACTTATAATAATTAAAAAAAAAAAAAAAAAGTAGCATGCATACTACAATGCCATCAATTAGAGAGGCACCGAAATTATGAACACTGAGAGCCAAGACTAGCTACGCAGAAGGCTCAGAAAGATGCACGTTGCGAATGAGTGACTGAAGTTTGTCACTCAAACTTTGACTGGGAAGCAGAAACACTTACCGAAGGAAACACAGCATTGGGCGCATCTTCGCCGGCGTAACCGGCTTTGCAGGTGTGCGAACCTAGGTCTATTACTATAGCTGATATCTCATCTGTAGAAATTACAAAATTGAAACTCAAAAAAAAAGAGAGAAAATTCGGTGGTGGGAAAATTCAAACAAAAAGTGCAAACAAAAACTAAAATTCAAGCACTCACCGCCTCCATACATAGTGCCGTATTGACAGAGAGTGATATTTCAGGTTTGGTCTGGAGCTGGGTTAGGGTTTTAGAAGACCGTCGAACCGCGGGAGAGATGAAACTCAAAAAGCATTTATGGAGTTATGACCCGTAAAGGTGGATCTACTCCGACTCGTTGTGTTCGAGTTTACCCATCACCCGTTCACCCGTTTAACCTTACGAATATAGACCCATTTTCAACTCTACCATTTGCCAGGCTCATTTTCTGGATTGAGTAATCATCCGTATAAATTTTAAAGAGAATTTTAAGGATGTGTTTAGTTGTTAAATCTAACTCAGCTTATCTTAAGCTACACTATGATGTTGAGTTGAGTTAAATTTTTTATGAATAATAATAAATTGAAATAGTAGAATAAGTTTTGTGAAATCTCTCGTTAGGGACCTCTTTCAAAACTAAGACAATTTGGGAGGTGGTGCTAGAAAAATTTGAGCATAGGTTGGCCAGGTAGAAAATGTTGTATCTTTTTAAAGAGGGGCGAATCACACTTATCAAGAGTATCTTATCCAACCTCCTCACATATTACTTAATCTTTATTTCCTCTCCCCACTAGTATTGCATCTAGAATAGAGAAGTTCCAACATGATTTTTTGTGAAGTGGGCTAGGAGATAAGTTTAAATTTCACTTAATAGGATGGGGAAAGGTATGTTCTCCTTTGAGAAATGGTGGATTGGGGGTCCAGAATGTGAGGACATTCAATAAGGTATTATTAAGAAAATAGTTGTGGCGCTATAATCATGAAAGGAAAGCTTTATGGAAATAGGTGATTGACATGAAGTATGGAAGTGAAATGGGGGGTTGGTGTTCTAAAGAGGGTAGGGGGACATATGGAGTGGGACTATGAAAGTATATACAAAAAGGTTGGTGCTCTTTTGCTAGTAATATTCGGCTGCGTTTGGGGGATGGTAGTAGGATCAACTTTTGGCAATACGTGTGGGTGGAAGACACGACCTTGAAGGATGCTTATCCCATGATTTTCAGAATTACTCGGGAAAAAGTTATGGTGGCTGACTTGCGAGTACTTAATCAAGGTTCACAAGAGTGGAACATCAGCCTTACTCGGGATGCACAAGATTGGGAAGTGATTGTTCTGGTGGAATTTCTGAACTTGCTTACAACACTTCTATTGCTGCCACAATGGAAGATATGATGGAATGACAACCCTCTAGAAAAGGAAAATTTTCGGTATGCTCTTTTTATGACTTTATTGCTATGCATAAAAGATACAATTTCCCTTGGAAGAACATATGGAAGACTAAAGCACCAACAAAGGCTGCCTTTTTTGTCTGGATGGCAACTCTAGGGAAGATTATGACCATTGATAATCTTAGAAGATGTAGCCTTATCATTATGGATTGTTGTTGTTTGTGCAGAAATAGTGGAGAAACGGTAGACCATCTACTTTTACATTACGAGTTTGCTCGAGATATCTGGACCTACTTTCTCAACATAATGGGTATAGTATAGGTGATGCCAAGTTGGGTGGTTGAACTTTTAGCAAGCTGGAGATGGATCACAGGGATATCACAGATTGCAGCCGTGTGGAAGATGGTTTCTATATGTATCATCTGGTGTATTTGGAATGAAAGAACGAGAGACTTTTCGATGATCATAAATGCTCCTTATAAGAGTTTAGGAGTTTTTTTCTTAAAGACTTTGTTTTTATGGGCCATTGCCCTTGATTTGAATGGTCTCAGCTTCCATGATTTTCTTGTAACTATTTCTAATTATTAAATAGGTGTATTCATATATATACTTTCAATGTACTTGGACTATGCCTACCTTTATATCAATAAAATAACTTATTACTTATAAAAAAAAAAAAGTTTTGTGAAATCTATCTAAGATGAATTTAAATGTATTTTGATGTTAAAATGAGTTTAGATGTATTTATAGAAGATTGATAAAGGTTGTGGGTCCCACGTGTAAAAAAATGTTGAATTGAAAAAGTTTGTGTGTTCCACATATAAAGAGGTTTTGAGTTGAGATGAGTTTAGTAATTTAGTTAAGTGTTTGGATGTTAGATTTAGTTTAAAATTAGACTAAACTGAGTTGAACTCAGATAAGTTTAGCAACCAAACGGGATTTTAATTTATCTCAAATTAATCATTAATGTTTTTTATTTTTTAAAAAGTTAAACTTATTTTAATTTTAAAAAGTTAAACATATCTCAATGACACTCACAAAATATTAGTATTCACAATTCAACTCATCTCAACATTTAAACGCAACTAAAGTCACAACAAAATTTTTATAAAACTAAATTTATAAATTGATGTGGTTTAATATGATACATTAGAATATAAAGTTATTTTTATTATAAAATAAATTTAAAATTTTATATGAATCTATTTGTAAGTTTATTTTTATTTTTATGGGATAACACTTCTCAATTTTAAATATACAAATTTCGTTTAGGTGTTTCGTAAAAAAATGAATTTGTCCATAAAAAAAAAAATTATAAGAAAAAAATCACTATTTTTTGGTTGAGTATATTTTTTTATAAAATGTTTGCCAGAAGCTTGCCACGTTACTCTTCTGAATTATTTGCAAATTTAGAGATGAATTTCACCTGCTTGAACTGTCTTAAATTTTAATATTTGTAAAAGTAATAGAGTTATAAAAAATTGAGTTTTGTTATACAACCTCTTACTATTCACCCACACTTCATACTCCATATTTTTTAATATTTTTTTTTAAAAAAATTTGAATTTATTTTTTTTAAACTATTTCAAATTTTTTATTCACTATTCATATAAAAATTATTTGAAAAAAAAAATTAAAAAAAAAATGTGAAGTGTGGATGAATAGTAGGATGTTGTAAAGATTTTTTATAAAAAATTTGGAATAATGAAATAAGATAGAATGATTTTAGATAAAAGTTAAAAATTAAATAAAATATTGTTAGCATATTATTTTTTAATATTATATATTATTGTTTTGAGATTGAAAAAATTGAATTGTTTATTATATTTTGTGTAAAAATTTAGAAAAGTTGCAACGATGAAATAAGATGAAACCGTTTATGTATCCAAACAAAGACTAGATTATGCTTGGTAGGTGAGATAAGATGAAAATTTTTAAAAATTTTGTGAATAGTGTTAAGATAAAAGTTTAAAATATTAATTTAAAATATTAGAATTTGAAAAGTTGTATTGGGATTTGAAAAAGTTGAATTGTTTATTATATTTTATATGAAAATTTGAAAAAGTTGTAATGATGAGATGAAATAAAGATAGAGATGAGAAATCTCATCTTTGTCCCAAACATATCCTTAATGATTACGAACCTCTCTACGATAACCTTAGTTTTTTTTATAATATTATCTCTATATTTATAATGAAAATAATTTTAATATTTAAAAGATTAAAGATAATTAATAATTATGCTATTAATATTAAATATGTTACTTGAATTCTTATAAATTTTGAAGTCACATTGAAATGATACGATGGCCTGTATTTCAGAATTAAAATATGAAAGAAGTTTTCAAATATAAAACGACAATAAATAAAAAAAAAAAGATTTTTTCCCAAATTTTTTGCATAAATGCTTATAAAATATTATTTATGAGCAACAAATAAATGAATTAGACTTATTATCTTATTGATCAATAAATATGTATCTCAAAATTCAAGATCAAGAATGGCTTTTAAACAAATCTCACAATTCTTAAAATTAAAAATTTCTCATCTTAATTACTAGCATTAATGCTCCAAAACATATTCAGCCGCCCCCACATCTCAAACTAGGCAATAAAGGAAAGAAAAATTATTTTCATCAATCATTATTCACCGAATCATTATCCTACATCTTACACTCTATAAAAAATTTTCTCATATCTTATGAAAAACACTCTCACACCCTATAAAAAAGTTGTAGGTGTAGGGTGTGGGAGTGTAATGATTAATGAGTAGAATTCCTCATAAAGCAATAATGATATATACAATTTCAAAATGTACAAATCTTGTGCATATTTTTTATAAAAAAAAAAGTGTATCTCACTATAAAAAAAAATATGAAAGATTATTTTTAATAGGGTTTACTTTTTTTACAAAAGACTTATGCAAAATAAAATTTATATACCATACTACTATTTTATTTTTATCATACTATATAAGATGTGACACATTTATCATTATTAGATAATTCTTTGTTAGATAATTCTTTATCATCCAATGGTGATAAATATACCACATCTTATATAATAGTATGAAAATAAGATGATAATATAGTGTATAACATTACTCTTACGCAAAATCCTATATTTGAGACTTATCTCTAAAGCTCAAACAATAAATTAGCTCGTATTCTCGCAGTAAGATGGAGCCGCAAAATGTTAAAAAGTCTTTAATTATGCACAAGATGGACCGCTAGCTCTCTTTATGGGAAGAAATAAAGAACGTAGAGCAATACCAGCAGCATTTGCAACTTCGTTAATATCGTATATTTATTTATAACTTTATGGATTGGTATGCCAATGTATATAGTCTGTACGACACAACTCTTTAATGTATGCATGCATGACTCCAATTCTCTCACAAAACTTATTGATTGCGTTATTTATGAGCAGCGCTGCGTTTTAGGTGTGGTTTAGATAGTGAGTTGAAATGAGATGAGTTGAAATAAAAAATAAAAGTTAAATAAAATATTGTTAGAATATTATTTTTTAATATTATTATTGTTCTGAATTTGAAATAATTGAATTTTTTATTATATTTTATGTGAAAATTTAAAAAAATTATAATGATGAGATAAGATGAAATACTAATTTCACTATCTAAACGGAGTCTTAATTTCCTACTACGTATACCATCCATCCATGTATGCATGCATGCAAAAATCTATCGATAGATATATAAGGATACATATAATGACATGCAAGCGTGAGGTGGGATTTGGATAGTAAGATGAAATGATATAGTTTTATATAAAAGTTGAATAAAATATTTTTTAAATATTATTATTATTTTAAGATTTAAAAAAATAAAATTATTTATTATATTTTATATGAGAATTTATAAAAATTCTAATAATGAAATGTATTAAAATGATTTTATTATCCAAACCTAACTTATCCCATTGTGTTGTATCAATGGCCATGATGTGCCAAACATAGTGACAAAGGTGTGGCAATAAAACTTTTATTATTGATATTTGATATTTACTACAACTAAAGAAAAATAAATTTAGATTACGTTTAGGTTTAGGTAGTGAAGTATTTTCAAATATTTTATAAATATCAGTGACAAAATAATGATAGAATATTAAATAGAAGTGAATAATAATAAAATAATATATAAAATAGTAATAAAATAATACCTTAATATCCAAACTAAGCCGTTCACCATTTTCTAATTGAATTCTATTATTTAGAGCGAGAAATAAATAGACACGTGTAGGTCTTGTAAAGTATATTTTTAATAGCATTTAATTCTAATAAACCTGTAATATTTAACTTACGTATTTATATCTCTCACATTCTAAGTTCTAGAGTTTAAAAAACTTTAAAGATTCAAATAAAAATAAATAAAAAACGATTTGTACAAGTTCAGAGCATATAATCCCCCCATGCGGGCCATTTGAAGAAAAAAAAAAAAGTTAGGCCTAAGAAAAAATGAAATATCTAATCACTTGTTTTTTTTTTTAAAAAAAAAAATGGACTTCACAAAATTTACATGACCTAAACTTATTTACATCTAGCAATACATTACACAACTATATTTTAAAATGAATGGTAATTTAGTAAAATACTTTATAAAAATAACATCACTTTATAAAAATACTCTCACTTTAAAATATGTGTTGTGAAATATGTTGTGTGAATATCATTACTCTCGAGTTAATTTCAGATGATTTGTGAATAGTAATAAAAATAAATAAAAAAATATTGATAAAATATTTAATAGTAGTAAAAAAGTAATAATAAAATATTAAATAGTAATGAATAACAGATCACTCCACTATCCAAACATATCATTCATTTTTTTTATTTCATGATTAAGGAAATGACTATAAGTGAAGTTGTGTATTTTTTTAAATGTTTAAATATGTTTTAAAAATGCTTGAAAGAAAAAAAAAATGCAATTGTACTAGTTATAATTTTGAGGGAACAAAATCATGGGGCTGAGTAGCAGCACCCTTAATTATATATAATCGGCTGACGTCTAAGCTGGAAATTTCCATTTGTGGGGTTAGGAGGTTAGCATATGTTTTCTTTCTAGGAAAATGCTATGCTGCCTCTCCAAATGTACTGTTTAAAGTTACCGGTAGTATATTTATATATATATTTTTAATACCACTAGTGTATTTATGTGTTTTTTAATATTTTTAAAAAAAAATACAAATACACTAATTACAATAACTTTGAGCAGTCCATTTTGGAGGACAGAGTAGCAGTGCCCTTTCTTTGTAACCAAGATACAAATAATATATCAAGATTCAATAAAACCAATCTGGTCCTTTCTAGTTATCAGAATATATATATATATATATAAACCCAATCCTTGGCTTTTTTTACTCCCAAATATGCACAATCTTTTCATTTTTGTGTTAAGGCTTTTCTTTCTCCCATATATGCACAATCTTTTCATTTTTTGTATAGAACTTCAGAAGCTCAGCTTCTCTCCTCTTAGGTTTATTTTGTTCACAATTTATTTATCTTTTCTACTCACCACCCTTTATTCAATTGCTACCACCTCCCCTCGCCGCCATCATGTGCCACCGTATATGTCATCACAGGTAATCTCTCTCGCCCAAATACTCATTTTTCTCGTATATTTATCTCTCTCACACTCATGAATATTTTTACTATTTCTAGGCTTCTAGCACAAATTTGATGGATTAATTAATGTTTAATCTGGGTTTGATTATGGGTTTCTATTGTTAGCTAGTAGTTTCATTAATGTGGTGATATTAATTAGTCAAAATGTAACCAACAACCATATATATGACCATCAACCAAAAAAAAGTAGTTTCATTTTGATAGATTAGTGATGCTTTTGAAATATTAATAGCTTGGATAGATCATAAAAGTAGAAAAGGAAACCTAACAACCAACTCCATTCAGCAAATAACTAATTAAAAGCTAGCAATATAATGTTCAAAATTTTAAAAAGTTAATTACTATATATATATACACAATTGATAAGGTGAAGCTCAGTCCCATTTGGATGTTGAACTGAATTGAAATGAGTTGAGATCTTTATATTTAGTAGTGAGTTGAAATGGTGGAGTGAGTTTTATAAGACCTACTTAAGATGAGTTTAGATGTGTTTGGATGTTAAGATTAGTTTAGATATATTTATGAGAAGTTGAAAAAAGTCGTGGGTTCCACATGTAAAAAGGTTTTGAGTTGAGATAGATTTAGTGATTTGAGAGTTGAGTATTTAGATATTAGACTCAATTTAAAATTAGATCGAACTGAATTAATCTCGATTTAGTCTAAATTCCAAATGGGGCCCACTTTCAAATGTTAACATCTTTAAAGAATTAAAATAGAAATTAAAACAAATTACACTCTTTATGCCATTGGAAGTTTTGGGACCATCATGCTCATGCATGATGCATGACTTATTAATTTGTACCAATATAAGATAAAGTTTCATCCTCCCCTTGTCGTCTTATTTAATACAATCCTTATGAACCCTCCACCAACCTGTCTATGATAAATGTGAGGTCTGAAAATAGTAGACAAGACTTGTGCTGTTCGCGCGTGACATTGTAATATATATATATATATATATATATATAATGTCTCAAATTAATAAAGTCTAGTGTCATCTTATCTTTAAAAAAAAATTTGGATTTCCATCGTCTGTTCAGCACATTTTAGCACTAGGAATAAAAAGCATTTTGGTCATCTTCGGATGGAAAAATATCAGGAGAAAACATGCAAGTATTTTCTCCACAATTAACAATATGGCATGATTTGATTAATAAAATAAAAAAAAATTGTGAATATTGAAAATCAAATCTTGCTACATAAAAGCACTGGCACTTGTCAGTGAATCTTCAAAATTTGAAAAAATATAGATAAAATAATTTGGATTGGAGTAGTCAAATAGTAGAAACTTTAAATTTGAGCTACAGTATTTTCAAGTATATGATTTTCATATTTAGATGAACTGTTAATTTTCAAAAGTAATATTTTGAAATAAAGTAATATTTTATTTCAAAATATTAGACCAACTGCAACAATATTTAACTCCAAAAGTGATATTAATACATTCTGCTGTTTTTTTTTTTTTTTTACTTCACATTTTTGGTTGTTTTTTGTTTTTAACTTCACATTTCTAGTTGTTTTATTTTTTTAACTTCACATTTCTAGTTGTTTTATTTTTTTAACTTCACATTTCTGGTTCTATAATCTACTCCTCATTATAGGTGCCCACATTAATTCAAGGTTGCAAATGATTTTGGCCACATGAATTATAGGCAGTAAGAGAATTGGTAGTGATTTCTTCATCTTCATATGTAAAATTATCTCTTTTAAAAAATAATTTTGTATTTGAAGAATGATTCCCACATTGGTTTATGCATATTTGAACCAAATAATAATAAAATATTATTTTTTTATTTTTATTTGTTTTTTAAAATTATTTTTTATATATATTTTACAATTAGCATCCACTTTGTATGATCAACTTAATAAAAATTTTATGTATCCAAATTATTTTAATATAAATTTTATAAAGTTAATTTTAATGTGTATGAGAGAGAAAAAACTAATAAAATAATATTTGAAGAATGAACAGTACTTCTTCATATTTGAAAAATGACTGTTTATAGTTATGTAAAAATATAAAGATGAAGAAGCCAATGCAGATATTTTTAAATACGGATTCTTCAAATTTGAAGATGAAAATGAATATAGAGAAGCCACTACCAATGCTCTTAGGTTGAGGAAAAAATTAGTTTGAAAATAATAATTTAAGTAAGAATTAAATGATTAATTAACATATGGGTAGTTGTAAAAATAGAAAAAATTATTATTAAAAAAAATAATATTATATTATCATTTTGACTAATTCAACATGAAGTTATGACTTGAATAATTTTGATTTTATATAAAATATGTACTTTTAACTAAATTTTAGATATAACTTTAATGAAATTAATGTGTTCTCCACGTCAAATTGCAAGCTGCATGAGTAATATTAAAATCTAGAAAGTGCTAGGTCTAAACAAGATTATACAAAAATGAAGTTATAAAATTGACATGATTTTATATAAAATATTAGACCTATTTTATAATAAAAAAATCTTTATAATTTCACATCTCATATCAAATTAAGTAAATTTGTCCATTAAACTTTCGAAAAATTCTGTATAGCATAAAAAGAAATATTACTTTTCATCTAAAATGCCATCGTTCTTAGTCATGTGATATCTTATATTTTAACTGATTTTTTATATTAATCATTTAAATAACATTCACTTAAATACTAATTTTCTTTTGGTCAAATGTTTTATTTGAATTCCAATAAAATATCTAAAAAAACTCATAAAAACATTTTTAAAAAAGAAACTCAACTGACAGGAAATCAGGCCTTACATGCACGTACGTCCAGTACTCCGTGCCAGCATCCCGCTCGGACAGTATCAGCTAGCGTTCACGTACTGCACCTTTTCACTTGAGGGTTCGCATGCAAATCCCTTTTCTCCCCAACTTACTTACTTTAATGCTGTCTTCCATTATCTGCCATTGTCTTTATCTACCTCCCAACATCAATGCTGACGTGATACAGAGACCTCCATTTCTTTCTGAATCTATATATAATATCATATAAAAAAACCCAAATCCGTCACTGATCTTCTCCCTGATCTGTCTGCTCTGCGACGAATCAGATATGGCTTCTAATAACAAGCTTTTCTTCTTCAGCTTCTTCTTCGCCATTTTCGTCGCCCTAGCTGTTTCTTTACTTCCCTTGGCTCTCTCCCGTGGCTTAACGGAGGAAGCTACGCACGCATTCCTCGACGTGTCGGCCTCGCTCGAACAAGCCCAAGCAGTCCTCAGCTTCGACCCTGAAACAGCTCAACCCTTTGGCCAACATGATGACGAGATGCTGCAACAAACCCTCGCTAACTCCTCGTCTTTCTCGGTTCAGCTTCACCCACGAGACTTTCTCCTCAAGACCTCATATAAAGACTACAAGAGCCTCGTTTTTTCTCGACTGGAGCGCGACTCGGCCCGAGTCAAATCGCTCACCACCAAGCTCCAGGTATCCCTCGACGGCGTAAGTGAGTCGGATCTTGAACCCATGAAGACGGAGCTTCGCCCTGAGGACCTGTCCACTCCGATCGTGTCCGGGACGAGCCAGGGTAGCGGCGAGTACTTCTCGCGCGTGGGTGTGGGAAGCCCGCCCAAGCTCTTCTACATGGTCCTCGACACCGGTAGTGACATCAACTGGCTCCAATGCCAGCCCTGTTCGGACTGCTACCAGCAATCCGACCCGGTATTCAATCCGAGCTCATCTTCCTCCTACAAGACCCTCTCCTGCACCTCCCAGCAATGCGGGTCCCTCGAGAACCCAGGGTGTAGCACGGGTAAGTGTCAATATCAGGTATCCTACGGCGACGGATCGTACACGGTCGGTGACTTCGTAACGGAGACGGTGTCGTTCGGAAACACCGGGGCGGTAAACGGCATCGCTCTGGGTTGCGGCCACCAAAACGAGGGTTTGTTCGTTGGGGCGGCCGGATTACTGGGGCTGGGTGCGGGCAAACTTTCTCTTCTCGCTCAGATCAAAGCTTCTTCGTTCTCTTACTGCCTTGTGGACCGTAACTCGGGCAGGTCCTCGGCGCTCGAGTTCAACTCAGCTCCACCCTCCGACTCGGTCACGACCCCTCTACTCCGAAACGACAAAATCGGTACGTTCTACTACATCGGACTCACCGGACTAAGCGTCGGAGGCCAGCCCGTCTCGATCCCGTCCTCCGCATTCCAATTGGACGCATCAGGAAACGGCGGGATCATCATCGACTCCGGGACAGCCATAACTCGTCTGCAGACGGAGGTCTACAACTCTCTCCGCGACGCGTTCGTGCAGCTGACTCGGCACTTACCGTCCACAAGCTCCGTGTCTCTGTTCGACACCTGTTACGATCTTTCTTCCATGACATCCGTGAGAGTACCAACGGTGGCATTCCGGCTCTCGGACGGAAAGTTGCTGCAGCTACCGGCAAAGAATTATCTGATCCCCGTCGACTCGTCGGGAACCTTCTGTTTCGCCTTCGCTGCTACGAGGTCGTCTTTGTCAATCATCGGGAATGTGCAGCAGCAGGGTACACGGGTCAGTTTCGATTTGGCAAAATCGCGGGTCGGGTTCTCACCCAATAAATGTTAGTAGGTATTGTTTTTTATTTTATTTTTAAATCCAGTAATTTACCTTTTTATCCCTAGAAAATGAGATGTTGAACTGGTATTTGTTAGACTGTAATATTATGTACCAACAAGGCAGGGTAGCGGCTGAAAGTGGGTCCATCTAAATAAATTACAAAGTAAATTATGCTGACTCAGCTGGTGTGGCTCATAATTATTCATAAATTTTCTTTTATTATATTTTTGAGACTTTCAATTCAGTGGTAAATGGAGTTGAGAAATTATATTTTATTTTTCATTCTTATCGTCGTTTATGTATTGTATTTATTTTTATTTAATAATTAAGAAAGTAATTAGTAATGAAATTATATATATATTTTTATTTTTTTAATAATTAAAAATATTAAAAAAATCTCTAAAAATAATAATAAATTTATAACTAACGGTAGGTGCAATAATAATCGCTGGCGGCCAGCTAGCACAATCCATATTTATGACTGGACAGACAGACATACGTTGCAAATGGTCTGCATGTGTGAGACGTGGCTCTGAGGGATGTCGTTTTGTGCATTATTCGTGGTGGAGGTGTTTGTCTCTTCTTTTCGCTTTTGATATCTAGAATATTTATTATTGAATAAAAGATAATGAGTGAAAACTCAATCCATTCATTTAAGTGTAATTTAGTAAATGCTGAGAAAAAAAAATTGTAATTTAGTAAATATTGTTCTAACATTTTTGACTTTATTTAATTTATAATTTCGTTTCTAAATATTTTTTAAATAAAAAAAATCTGTTTATTTCAAAATTTTTAAATTTTTATCTAATCATTACCTAAATACATAAATCAATATAACTTTTACAAACTCTAAAATAAAAAATAATTTTTAAAAATTATATTAAAACCACTTTTCAACTTTATCCATCCATTTTTACAAACTTCGATACAATATTTATTTTAAACAAAATTTTCTTTCACATTTTCAAAAATTACTAAAATAAAAAATTTAATTTTTTTAAATTTTAAAATAATAATAATTTTAAAAAATAATATTCTAATAACATTTTATTTAACTTATCTAAATAATCTCATCTCACTATCCAAACAGTTCCTTAATCTCAAACAAATTCATAAGATTCTCAAATATTTCTAGACATATTTTGTCCAAGTCTTGCTTTTTCAACTAAAAAACAATTATTCATGAAGTACTTGTTCTAAACTATACCAAGATAAAATAATTATAACAATATTTATATTTAAAACTAATTTTCTTTGTCCTATCTTTGTGACCTTTCTCCGATGTTAGTTTTTGAAACAGTAGTAGTAGTACTAGTAAGCATGTGAAAAGAAAAACCAGAGACAGATCATCATGGTACGTAGATGAAGGCACATAGAATGTGGAATAATAGTTGTTTTGATATGCTTAACAAATAGTAAAATACCATTTTCCTGCCAAAACTTGAACCCTCTCAACAAGTCATTAACCATGCATATAGTGCATGTGACATTCTATGTTGGCCGGTAGTACTGAATAATAGATTGCCTTTGTTTCTTATGCCAAATAAATAAATTTTATTCTCAAATTAGAAGGTAACAGTGGGAGCCAATCAAGAAGTATTTGAGGTGACTAAGTGCATGGTTGAGATTATGGTGAAAAATAAAATTTATACAATACATTTAAAGCTTATAGCTTAAGTAATAAATTTTATTATTAAAAAATTATTTACTATTTGGTAACTATACCTTTAAAGTACTTTCAAATATTGTATATTTGTTTAAAAATATATAAAAAAGTATTTTTTGAGATAGAAATGACGATTATTTGATTTAAAAAAAAATTATGACCATATTCTTGAAAATTTAAAAATTGTAATTATCTAAAAGTTGTATAGGTATTTTCGCCCATTGAAAATCTTTTTAAAATTTGAATTACGTTTCGCATTATCCTGTAGAGCACGTTTGAGGGAAATCATTTTTTAACTTATTTGAAATTAAAAAATATTTTAATATGTAACATCCAAATAACTTAATTTTTCTTTTAAAGAGTTTTTAAAATTGTTTAAATACTTTTTAGGACTCTTACCGTGACCCTAAACAGACCCAATTTTTCTTTCAAAAAATATTTTCATACATTGTAAGAAGCACTTATGGACCTATTTTTTGAAAACAGTTGTCGAAAAAATATATATATTTTTTGCAATAATATATTTTCTTTTATCTTATAAAGCCAATTATTTTCAGTGTCAAGATGATGATAGATTAGGACTTCTTAAAGTTACTGTATAGTTGAATTTTGGAGCTCGAACGAGAAAGACAGTTACATAAAGTAAGCTATAGATCAATATTTATGGGGGGCTGCTAGAGAGCCACCGAGGATTCTAGAATCCTCATCGACAAGGCAAAAGTTTTTTTTTTTTTCACACATTTTTTTAAAATTCTTTAAACATTTAAAAATAAATAAAAACCACAAACTTATTAAAAAAATAATTTCTTAATTATTAAGTAAAAAAAAAATCGACGAGGATTGACGGGAGCCACTCTCGATGAGAGTGGTATTTTCCATATTTATATATTGAGAATCTGATGTGGTTCAAGAGAATTACATAGACAACAATAAATATTATAAGATCCATACTTCATGTATCTTTTAAGGAATATGAAATCTTGGAATTATTTCTCTTCCCGCTTCTAATTATTTGGTTATAACTTTCATTACATGAATGGTAGTCAAAAGTTTTTTATATTGGAACTAGCCCTAAGAGAATAAATAATGTGACCGTGGACTTGATTTAGATGCAATTATAAATATATTTTGATTAAAGTTTTGAGGGCGTTAAATGGGAGATAGAAAGATATATAAAGTGGATCATACAACATTTATTGCTCGGGAGATTTTTTTTCAACACGTTCTTTGTATGTCATGGCGAGTTCGGGCGCATACATATATTAGATATATCTCATCTAACATATAATTGGGTCCATTTTAATAGGAATTGAATCAAAGTCAAAACCTGCCACCAAAACTCTTCATATTGTATGTATGATGTAGATGTTGTGGTCCACAAGATCATGATTAGGATGTGCTTAGAGGTCTTTATCTCACGAGGAATCAAACTATTTCACAATGTCCTTTCAGTTAGCATTGATGATTTTTTCTTTAAAGTTAAGTTGGGGGTTGAAATAGAGAACAGAGAGCATATATATAGGATAAGAACAGTCTTTGCATTTTAATAATTTTCCCTTTTTCTTTTGTAGTTCATGACAAAATAGTTGGTGCTGAAATCTGTGCCTTGTGTTTCATTTTCAGTGGGACCAGTCAAATTGTGGAAAAAGCCAAACCCTACCCATCGGCATTGTGTCCTTAAGACAACAATTATACAAAGTGAATTGAACATGAATGTCCTTTAGCAAACAATTAGTACCAAGTTGTATGGACTTTTGCTGTCTCCATGAATGTCTTTTTGACCATTTCCAAATGTGAAATACTCGTTTAAGTTCTTACTATCTTCATTAAGAAGAAATTACACATTGACTCACTTAGTTAATTAGTTGTGACATGAGAATTAGGCCTATACACGACTAATCTTTTGCATAAATTATTATCAAACAAAAAAACTCCAACTTGCAAAAATCAAATTAAGAAGGGGGCATTCCGAGAATCGAACTCGGGACCTCTCGCACCCAAAGCGAGAATCATACCACTAGACCAAATGCCCTCTCTGTGTTTGTAAGATTCAATGAATTTCGTACTTCAACAAAGAACCTCCTTGGCAATTCTCGTAAGCAAGCCTGAGAATTTCTTGACACATTCCTTGGGAAGGCAGATTGCAGCTTCATTGACAGTAAAAACAAGTTTTTTCCTGCATACAACTTTGGACTTACTGTTCTCATTGACTCGTTGTAAGGTGGAAAATTTATTTCTTCTCATGTTCTCTTGCATTTCTTTGGATATCTGCATTACATTAATTCTGATTAACTCTGCCATGCACATATGAGGTCAGTTTGCACAACAATTTGTGCTGCATGCATCTCAATGCATACATATCATCAATCAGAAAATTACTGTCTCCTCTTACCGGGAACAGACATATCATCAATGCAAGAGCAATGCTACACAACCTCTCCAACCTCTAAATATTAGAGTTTTTTTAAATTTTTAAATTTTTTATTGAGTTTATTCTTTTTAAACTAATTCAATTCTTCTATTCATTATTCATATATTAAATATTTGATAAAAAAATAATAAAAAAAATTAAAAAAAGTGTGGTGTGTGGAGGTTGTGTGAATAGTAGGAGGTTGTGTAGATTTTTTCTCAATGCAAACACCACTAATGTTACAATTTATAAGCAAAATTAACTCAACAACACTCAATTACAGTCTCCTCCAGAATTCCATTCTAAGTTGTTTCTTTGTGTTGGGAAAGATCTCCAACTATTTCGAAAACTTGCATATTCGACAGTCTCAAAACTCTGCACCAGTAGGAAGATGTCGGGCTACAGAAAGCGCCACTGGAGACGACCAACATAGCCTTTTAGATTGGGCTCAAAGATTTCCTTGCCTGTGGCTTTTCATCGTTTAGGTCTCTGATCTATTCTAGTTTTTAGTAAAAATAGTGCTGTTATGGTCACGCTCAAGTAATAGGACTACCTCCGGTTGCTTATTAGGCCTTTAGAGAACCCTTTTAGGCCTTTAGAGAACCCTTTTGTTTACATCAAAGGAACAAAGAAAAAAGAAAAGGAGAAAGCACGCAGTGAATCATAATGAATCATTGGCGACAAGGCATGAATTCAAGACCATTCAACGCCACACAACAAGTACGTGTTTAGCTTTCAAGTCCTTTGTAAACAGTACATGCAGTAGGTGTACGTAAGTTAATAATCCTTCTTGTAATTGGTATTAGGAGTATAATTGATCCGGTCTGGTCTGGAGGGTTATGGATTGAGAATTTCGGTCCACACTTTTTCCAACTGAGATCGGATAGATTATCTCTATAGACCGGACCGTTAAGCCATCCATCCGGTCAGTCCATTTGGTTCGAGATAGTGTAAAATAAGCCGAATATACAAAAAATACAAAATCACTTCTAATGTGTATTTGACTATTTTTGGCCGATCAATACAAAAAAGCCAACAATATTTACACTTTTTAAGATTAATTATTTATCTTTATTTGCGTATTTTGTACTGAAAAATAGCCTTTAAAAGTTGAAAAATTATCAAAATTATCCATATCTATTCATGAGAATTAGCAATCATCATAATAAGGTTAAAAACAAACAATATGAAATTAAAAAATCCAATATCATCCAAACTCTAAATACATATGGTCAATAGTGATAGATTAGATAAACATTATATAATTAACTTATATAACTACTATATAAAATGATATGTATATATAAATATATATATAAATATTTTAAAAACCTGTTCTACCAATATACGATTTTAAAGATAGTCAAGAAAAAATTAATCCCTTTTCCTATCTAGGCTCCCCTACATAGAGGCACTTTTCACTGCCGCTACCGCTGTTGCTGGTGCAGTTTTTGGTTTTATTCTATCTCTATTTTATTTTGGTTGAGAGAATGGAGGATTCTCTTCATGATCTCTAACAACGTCTTTCACCGGCTGAACAGGAAAGTGAGGAGATTGTGGTGGCGCTTGAATAGTTAACATTATTCTATTCTCGGTGGTGATAAGTGTTTGATTATGAAGTTATTTACTGAGAAGAATTATAATAAGGATGTTTTCAAGAGTACTATGAGGAAAGCGTGGCGCTTGATGCTGGGGGTTAAATTTTGTGATTTAAGTTCTCATCTTATACTTGTTGATTTTGAAGATAGGAGGGATAAGGAGAAGGTTCTCCGAGAGGGTCCTTAGTCATTTGATAAACATTTGGTTTTGATGAAGGAGGTTGATGGCAGGGAACAAGTGAAGCAGATTCAATTCACGTTGGCATCTTTCTAGGTGCAGCTACATGATTTACAATTGATGGTGCGAACTGCTTTTGTGGGTCGTTTACTAGGGGAAAGATCGAAGTTGTTGAGGAAATGGATGTAGACGAGGGTGAAATCGCATGGGGAGATTTTTTACAAGTTTGTGTTAATTTGCAGATTTCTAAACCATTGCTGAGGGGTTCCATGTTCTCAATTGGGGAGGAGAATTTGTCTGGGTTTGTTTTTCTTATGAACGACTACCGAAGTTTTGTTATCTTTGTGGTTGTTTGGGACATGGGTAGAAGGAGCATTGTTATGAATACAGTACCGTACCGGCCGGTATTTTTTGTACAGGCCACCGGACTGGTACAGGTATACCATATGTTCTGTACCGGTCGATATTTCGGCCTTATTATTATTATTTTTTTATATTTTCAAACTACAAGTTCATTTTTTGACTCATAATCAGACTAGGTTATTTATAATTTATATATCTATGTATTTATATATAATTTATTTATATATAGACTATTATTTTGAAATATAATTTATATATATAATTTATTCATATATCGAAATGTTATCCCGAAACGAACCAGGTACCGAAATATTTCGTTCTAGTAGCTTGACCGGTATGGTATTCAAAACATTGAGAAGGAGTGCATTGCTACGTCACAAAATTCAAAATTATCTGTTAAGAATACTTTGCCGTATGGAATGTGGCTTCGTGCAGGGGGTATAATGAGCGTCTCTCAGTGGGTAAGAACAAAACTCAGGTAAATCGTAACTCATTTCCTGCATCTTCTCCTGGGGAAATGCAAATGCGGGAGTTATAGAAGTGTAGGTCCAAGAATGAGAGTGGTGATATGGAGGCGATGATGGCTAAGGACAGTGTAGCTTATTAGACAATTGCTTCACTTGCAACTGCTTCGAATGTAATTGCTTCAACTGCTCTGGCTGAAACTGTCGAAACAGTTATGCAGATGACAGGTATTCAATCTGAAGTAACCACTGGGGAGGTTGAGGGGGAAGGGAAGATTGATAAGTGTAGTAATGGGCCTACTGGGCTGCTTTTAATGATGCCAACTGCCAAAGGCCGAAGAGATGATAAGCCTGCCGTTAATAAGCCCGATGGACAAACTAGCCAAAAATGGAAACGAGTTTCATTTCACCATGAAACGACTTCCACCATTTCCCCAAATGTCAAAATATAGAGTGGTCTGTTGGAAGGGAGTGAAAGGAAACAAAAGGGGCTAAACAAGGAAGGATCTTTGCCAGGCAGGTCAGCAAAATGTGTTTCATGTCTCGAGTAATCCACAGGATGGGTTTGAGTCTGAAGATTCTGAGGTATCAGCGGTGGCTGTTGTATAGCACCGCCGGATGCCATAAAAATGCTCATTTGGAATGCCCTTGGGCTTGGGAACCCATGGGGCATTCGAACCCTTTGTGATCTAATCCAAAAGTAAGGTCCCGATGTGGTATTATTTCAGGAGACTAAGCTTTCTTCTTGGGAGTTTGATTTCTGTAAGTACAAACTAGGTTTCATTAATTGTTTGGCAGTTAGTTTTTGTGGTCAAAAGGGAGGGATTACACTGTTATGGGGTAGAGAGGTAGATTTGTCTATTATCTCGTATTCATCTAATCATTTTGATGCTGTTGTAAAAGATGAAAATTTGGATATGGGGTAGTGGTTTCTAACTATTGTACCTGGTTTTCCTGAGACCAATCTAAGGTTTAAAACCTTGAATTTGCTCAGATCTTTATGGAGATGAGATGGGGATGCTTGGTTGGTTATGGGCGATTTTAATGAGTTATTGCATCAACATGAGAATAAGGGTGGGAAACTGAGGTCTTAGAGACAATTATCTGATTTTAGAACAATTGTTGAAGATTGTAATTTGAAGGATTTGGGATATTCTGGTCATAAATTCACATGGTGCAATAGGAGAGCTTGGAAACATCGTGTCAGTGAGAGGATTGGCAAATTTCTTGTTAACTCTGCTTGGTGGAATTACTTTCCTAATGCTAGAGTTTATCATGGCGTGGTGGCCTATGCAGATCATTCACCAATTAGTGTCATTCTGGAGGGTGAAGGGGAGCATTATCGGTTTCCAAAGCCTTTTAAATTTGAGGCCATGTGGGTGGGAGAGTCAAATTGTGAGGAAATTGTGAAAGGTGTATGGGATAGGGTTTCTAATTAGACCTATATGGGAGAGGTAACAAACTTGATAAAAGAAAGTGGGACACGGTTGGGGGCATGAAATAAACACTTTTTTGGAAATGTTCAACAACAGCTTGCAAAAGCACAGAGGAACTTGCAGAGATTGGTTGAGAAGGATCCATCTAGTGATGAAATTGAGGCATTGAATTTAGCAAGGGATGAGGTTCAAGTTTGGTTGGAAAAGAATGAGGTTATGTGGAGACATCGCTCTAAGGCTTTATGGCTTAAAGAGGGTGACAATAACACAGTATTTTCTCATGAAAGCTTCACAGAGGAGAAGGAAGAACAAGATTTTTAAATTCAAGATGAACATGGATAGTGGTTAGAAGGAGATCAGAGGGATAGGGTTATTCTATCTTATTTTTAGCAACTGTTTACTACTTCTAACCCATCTCTTATCAGGAGATCAGGAGTTGATTAAGGAGTTTACTGCAGATGAAGTGAAGATAACTTTGTTTCAAATGGATCCCAAGAAGGCCCCTGGTCCTGATGGTATGCCTCCAATATTTTTTCAAAAATTGGCATGTAGTTGGGGACTTTCTTACCTCAGCAGTCCTTCCAGCTCTAAATTCAGGTTTCTTCCCATCTTCTTTGAATCTTACTTATATTTTCCTCATTCCAAAGAAGAAGTGTCCCTCTAAGATGAGTGATTATAGGCCTATAGGTTTATATAATGTAGTTTATAAACTCATTGCAAAGGCCCTCTCTAATATGCTAAAAACTGTTTTACCAAGTGTTATTAATGAGAGCCAAAGTGTTTTTATCCCTGGACATCTTATTTTTTATAATGTTCTAATAACATATAAGTTGGTTCACTATCTCAAACAGAAAAGGAATGGAAAACATGTTTCATGCCTTTAAAATTAGATATGAGTAAGGCTTATGACCGTGTAGAATGAGGTTTTATAAAATCTGTTATGGAGGTGATAAGATTTCATCAGAAATTTGTTGAGTTGATAATATGCTGTGTAAGTTTTTTCTCCTTTTTAGTTTTAATTAATGGGGAACCTAAGGGTCAATTAACACCAACTAGAGGCTTGAGACAAGGGGACTCATTGTCCCCTTATCTTTTTCTACTTTGCACTGAGGGCTTGATCTCTTTGCTGAATATTGCTAGGATGAGAAAGGAAATTTCTAGATTGAGAATCTACAAGGGGCTCCGAATATAAATCATTTGCTATTTGCAGATGATAGTATTATTTTTTATCTAGCCAAGGTTGATGAAAATAGAAGAGTCCAAAATCTGTTGGAGAGGTATGAAATTGTCTCTGGACAAAGAATAAACAAGGAAAAAACTACTATTATTTTTAGTGGTAATGTGGAGGTATCTACTAAGATTGAGATTAAGAATTTATGGGTCAATTGTGAAATTCAGCAGTATGAGAAGTAGCTTGGCCTTCCACCTATCATTGGGAGGAGCAAAAAATGTGCCTTTGAGCCTATCAAACAGAGAGTGTGGCAAAAATTATAATCTTGGAAAGAGAAATTGTTGTCACAAAGTGGGAAGGAAATATTATTGAAGGACTTGGAGGGAATGATGTCTCGGTTTTGGTTGGGTCAAAAGGGGAATGAGAGGAAGATTCATGGGTTGAGTTGGAATAAAATTTGCCAAAGAAAAACTAAAGGAGGGATGGGGTTTAAAGATTTAAAAAACTTTAATTTAGCCTTATTGGCTAAGTAAGGGTGGTGTTTATTTTAGGATGAATATTCTTTGATGCATAAATTATTAAAGGTAAAATATTTCCCTCAAACCAGTTTTCTGAATGTTGGGATAGGTAGGTGTCCATCCTATACATGAGGGGTAT
Source organism: Cyclocarya paliurus (assembly GCA_029856935.1). Classification (NCBI taxonomy): domain Eukaryota; kingdom Viridiplantae; phylum Streptophyta; class Magnoliopsida; order Fagales; family Juglandaceae; genus Cyclocarya; species Cyclocarya paliurus. The sequence goes on along the minus strand of CM056959.1, from coordinate 7,266,159 downwards.
TTGGCAGGCAAGGAAGTGGCTAATGGCAAGTTGTAGGTGGAGAATTAAGGACGGAAGATGTGTGAATATATGGTAGGATAGGTGGATTCTAGGGCATAATTCTCTAGAGGATGAAGGGATTGTGGTGAGGGATGATACCAGCTTGCTTTCTGTGGCTTCTTTGTTATGAATAATGACAAACAATGGGATATTTCTAAACTTGGTTCTCTTTAAGCCAAATGTGGTGGCCAATATTGTCAAAGTGCAATTGTGTTCTACTGTTGGTGGGGATAAGAGGGTGTGGTCTTATGAAAGAAATGGTAATTTTAGTGTTAGAAGTTGCTATCGGTTCATTTTTGATCAGATTGGTTTTCAACTTGCAGAGCCCTCGAATGTACAAGCTTAGAATGTATTATGGAAGCACATGTGGAAAATGAAGGCACCGAGTAAGATAAGAATTTTTGCATGGCGTGCATGTAAAAAGGGTCTACCTTCTGGGAAACATTTAGTGCAGAAATGTTCTGACAGTGGCTACATGCAGATTCTGTTTATCTGATACATAAGATGATACTCATGCAGTAGTGACCTGTAACTCTTTGCAAGGATTGATGCAAGTATATTTTCCTGGTTTGGTGTTTGATAGAGGTAAATCAATTTGTGAGTTTACATTGGAACTATGTGAAAGGAAAATCCATGACAAGTTACCAGTCTTTTTTGCTTTGGCTTGGAGTTTTTGGTTTCATAGAAATAAACATGTGCATGATAAATTGCTGTTCCAACCAAAACATGTAGCAAATAATGCATTATCTATGTTGAGAAGCTATGGTCAAGTAAAAAAAGAAGACAAGGGTTCAGTTAATGCAGCACTATAAGTGGCAACCTCTACAATTTGAGTGGTTGAAATTAAATGTTAATGGTGTAGTTTTTTCTGAGTTGGGGAAAACAGGTATTGGGGCTGTATTGAGGGATGTTTCTGGTAGGGTTGTAATGGTTGCAAGTAAAGCTGAATCAGATATGGATGGGTTAGAAGCTTTAGAATTGATGGCAATTTTCAGATGATTGCAATTGTGTGCTACCATGGAAATTTCAAAACTTGTTGTAGAAAGTGATGGTTTGATTTGTATTGAAGCTTTACAGGATGATAGCATGTGTAACTCTTTGCTTGGGGAAGGGGGGGGTAATACTATGAAGTTAAACAGCTTTCCTTACACTTGGAAAGTCGTATTTTTTCACATATGTATCGGGAAGGAAATATGATAGCTCATATATAGGCTAGAAATGTTTGTCAAGTTGATAGTATTGTGTTATGGTGGGATTATGTTCCAGACTATATTTCTCAAGATTTATGGCTTGATAATTGTCTGTAACTATTTGTTTCCATTGATGAATGAAGTTCTATTTTTTATCAAAAAAAAAAAAAACCTATATAGATGCTTCAGTCGGTCCAGTATGGTATGAACTAGAAAAACCACACTCTAGATCGGAACAATAACCAAAATTCTATGGTATATATGAACCATTAGGTCTGGTTGGAGTTTTCGATCTGGACCGAATTACTTACACCCCTAATTGGTACAGTTTCTAGTGGCCAAGCATCATATATAAGCCGTTGTTTATTGTAGAAGAATATTAGTGAATGTAAACGAGTCAAACTCAAGCGAGTAATGATTAGTAAAGATTGACTTGTTTGTTTAATTATTATTTGAATACGAGATGAGTCCGAGCTCTTTATTGAGTTGTATTTTATGTTCATAAACAACTCATTTAATACTCAAGCTTGTTCATAAGCTATTTCATTTAAATAATATAAATTATTTATATTTTACTTTATAAATTTAGCTACAAATTTTGACTTTTTGTTAACACCTTTATAAAATTTATATATACATATATCAATGATTAGAGTTATAAGGAACCAAGTAACATGTTAAATATTATCAACATGATTTTCTATAATCTATTTAAATACTTTAAGTTAAATATTATGAACATGATTTTCTCTAATCTATTTAAATATTTTCATCATAAATTCAAAAATAATATTATGAAAAATAATAAATGCAAAACTACTAAAACCATTTAACTATTCAACCAAATAATTTTGATTCAAAATTCTTATGGTATAACTTTTTTATAAAAATAACTTATAGTTATAAATTAAAAGAATAATATACAAGATAAATATAATAAACTAAGCTATTTAATACATATAGATAATATAATAAATCAATAGTTGTAGTTGTATGATATATTATTATATAAATTATCCTATACACATTTTGGGAACATAACACACACATATATTTATATATATATATATTAAATAAGGTAAACTATAAATAAATTAATAATATATAATTAAGTATATAAAATATAAATATATATAATATAGAAAACATATTACGTGCTTCAAAATGAGCTCAAACGAGTCAAGTCGAGCTTTATCCAAGTCTAGCCGAGTTTATACGAGTTTTGCTCGTTTAATATTCGAACCTATATTAGTGTTTATGAATATCTCATTTATTAAATGAACCGAGTATACACTAGCGGTTCATGAGCTGCTTTGTTCATTTGCAACCCTATACAAGCTTATACGAGTTGGGCCGTATTTTATATGAGTTGTATCAAATAATAATCAATCATAATTTTGTATTTACGAACAATTAATTTAATAAACAAATCAAACTAAATTTGAGCGGCATAGCGAATAGTATTATTTATTTACAACCCCAATCTTAAATACTTGAAATATGCAAATACCATCGCAAGTGTGACATGACTTTTCGCATGACGAGAATGTTTTTTCTCCCTTAAGAAAATTATACACAGTTCACTCTGATTACAAATATTGTGTAAAAGACTAAATAAAAAAAAACAATGGATCTTGAAATTAGGGGTGGCTACTTGGGTTCTGGTTTGGGTGCTCGGAATCCGGGCCCTGAATCGAGTTTCAAACTTGGGTCGAGTTTCAGCCAGGGTTAGCTTGGGTTATAACCCGAGTTGGTAACTAGGTGAAACCAAGTTCATGAAACTCGAAAATCCAGGTAACGGGATGTATTCAGATTTAATTTCTTTTATAAAAATTATATTTTATTAATTTTTTTCTAGAAAAAATGATGTTGGAAAATAATGTTTTTAATATAAAGCCCATATTTTATTAATTTTTTTTTATAGAAGCTGTCATGTTGAAAAGCATAATACTAATACACTGAACATTGTCCATAATAGTAAAATATATAAAAATGAAAAACTAAATTTTATGTAAAAAAGAACCAAGGCCTCGTTTGGATGGTGAGATGAGAAATTTGTGAATAGATTTCTTCTATTCACGAGCAACTATAATGATCAGAGATTTCTTTTGATTGTCAATTGACATGGAAGACATACTTTTTATATAACTGATATAGTCAACAGAATTTTCTTACAAACTAAAATTTACTATATCAATAGTGTGATATTGATTTTCAGTACTTACAAATATAATTTTTCCCACAACCTAGGAAAAAGGCCTGCGCGCGCGCGCACACCCACACATATATACACATTACACAATTATTTAAAGAAAAATCTCCACAACCTCCTACTATTCACACAACCTCCACACACCACACTTTTTTTTTTAATTTTTATTATTTTTTTCTTTTATCAAATATTTATTATATGAATAATGAATAGAAAATTTGAAATAATTTAAAAAGAATAAACTCAAAATTTTTTTTTTAAATTTAAAAATTAAAAAAAATGTGGAGTGTGGAGTGTGGAGGAGGTTGTGTAGCAAAACCCTTATTTAAAAGAACTAAATAACTGTTAATCACCTGGTTAAATCACTTTCATATGCTATTAACCATTCAAATACATATTATTACACCCTCATCTACTCTCTTACAACTTGGTAATTATATTTGACCAAAACAAATTTAATTTGGACTTAACCCTGGTCGAAACCCTAAACGAACCCCAAATTGAGCCCACTTGGTTAAGCCCATCTTTGGCCCACCGAAACCATCACCTAACCCAAGCTTCTTCCTCAATCCAAGGCCACCCTATAGTTAACATGCCATATCATGGCTTGTCTTAAATAGTGACTTGATGGAAATAAAAAAAAGCTACACAAAGCAGCCCATCATTTCGGCCAGACAAGCATCTAGAAATCAGTTGTTGTGCAGCCCATTTTCTGCCACCATGTTAGCTGCCACCCTCTCATTGCTTTGTCATTCCACCACCCACCATGTTAGCCCTTCTTTATACCCCACACCCTTCACCATTTCAGCACACAACTAGCCACATTTCACTTGTTTTCTAGAGAGAGAGAGAGAGAGAGAGAGTTGAGAGGCAGTTTATAGGCAACATTTTGGTTGCTTCATTCTAGCTCTTTGTGAGTATTTCCTATGGATTAATCTTCTTGTATCTTGTTCTATATTGAGTATAGTTTATTTGAGTGTGTGTTGTGAAAGTTTCGTGGTGTTTTGGTTGATGAAAATTGAGTTTGGGGATGCAAAGATTCTATTTTGATTGTTTTTTGCGTTCATTGATGAACCTTGAAAGTTTGGTGTTATTTTGATGAAATAATGTGTGGATCTTGACTTGATGAAGTGAGTACTTGATTTATATACATCTTAGGATGTGGATCAAAGCATGTTATTATTTTTATAAAAGAGTTTTGCACAATTTCAGAGTGAAAGAAACCATATGGCTCAAAACAATTTCTGTTATGGCTTAGGTTGTATTTTGGTTCTAGAAACTTGATCCTAGAACTTTGGTTTTCATGTATGAAGTTCTTAAGGTTTTTATCTATGCGTTAAGAATTTATTTTTGAATATTTATGGTTTAGATCATTGATGGAATGTTGTTATACATGCCAGAGTTTTTTTTAAAATTCAATCTAGAGGCTCTCATATATGCTTTTGATGAAATTTTTGCCAGGTCATGCTAGATTTAATGCTTATATCAACATAGAATGTGAATGTGACGTATATGGTTGTATTTATTGAATATTTATTGCATGAGAATCAAGGATGTAGTGATTTTGTTCTAAGTTTAAAGCATGCCATACTTGGTTTCATGGTTGTTGTGCAAACCGAATGTGTTAAGTGGTGATTTATGATTTTTGGTTGTTTAATCAAGCATGCTATCACTTATATTTAAATAATGAACATGTTATGAGAGTTACTAATAGACTTTTAGAGTCCTTAGAGTTGATTTGAAAGTATTAGACCAAGAACATCAAGGGTTGGTTCTATTTGACCTATACTTGGTGTTTTGGCATTTAACTTGATGTAGTGAGTTTGAATTTTCTTGAAAATGTGTAAATTGGTGTCTTAGCTTGATTTTAGAACTAAGGATGTGATTCTTGATAGTTAAGAAATACTGTTTAAGCATGTTAGTATGTCAGAAGGCCAAGTAGCATCAAAATGTATTTTTTTGGCCTAATACATGAATCGGCCTAAGCATGTTTGACATAGTTGTGGTTTGATTTAAATCCCTCTAACCTGATATTTGGATTTATGACAAAATTTACTTGAGAAATATAAATTATGGTAAGATTTGGAGTTTGTATGCAAAATCCTTATTTTAGGAGAAAATTTATAATTTTCCACATGTGAAGGGGTGACTCTGCAAATTTAGCTCTAAGTTAGCAAGTTTTACGTTTATAAGAAATTAGTGAGATATTGTAACATTAGAAAATATTTTGTTTCAGTTCACGCACTTTTACGCTTGCTTTTACATTTCGTTATATCTAGTGGAACTCCTTTGTTCAAGTTGGAGTGTTTAAACGAATTGTAGAATCCTCTAGTTAACGAAATACAGTCAATAGGCTTAAATGGAACCTAAGTCACTGGTTCCCAGAGTGAACTTAGTCACCCAACGTCAGTGGTGCCAACTGCACGTTTAACAATTTTTATCAGTTCAGTTATCATGACGTACTCATAACTGATGCAGATGCCTGTGATGTGATGCTGTACTAGCAGGAGCACATGACCATTGGAGAGTCATGGAGCTTCTGACAAACTTTTGAATACCATTCCGGTGACCATTTCGGTCATGGTACTAAAAAGAAATATTTCGGTACCGGTACCTTTTCGGTGTACTGTTTTGGGATAGTCTATATATGAATAAATTATATATATAATTATATTCCAAAGTAATAACAATATAAGTCATAAACTCAATAATAATTCTCAATAAAAGTCTTAACATTACACATACTTGTAAACTCAATAATACTTCTTAATAAGCTGGAATGATGCACTTAAATTCATTTCTTAAAATTAATCACATATGGCATTTTAATTTTCAATTTGCTTGACTATAGACATGAACATCAGAACATGAGTTGATTGAATATGCTGCATGAAGTTGAACATCAGACATGAACACCAGATGACTAGAATACACATCAGAAGATAAGTTTATAACTGGATCAATTCGAAACACTGCATATATATATTATTTACAACAAAAATAAACATCACCATCAAATTTCAAGATAACTAAGAACGTGTGGGCCTGGGGCTTGGGCATTTACCTGTAATGGAGGAGCAACACTGACATGAGCTGAAGGATGCGACGACGACAATGTGGAGAGTTTTCCTCTATTTGGGTCAGGGCGGCGCTAGGGAGAAACAGACGGAGAAGAAGGGGAAAGGCATTGGGTGGGGTGGGGTGGGTGATTGCTTGGGGTGTAAAAAAAAAAGGGGAAACCGAAATGGAACGGACCGGCCGAACCGACCAAACCGGTCCGATTTTGGACTGGTCTAGTTCGGAACTGGTTTTCGCAATGGCAAAACTGGTCGAAACTGGTCCGGTTCCAGTTCTAGGCTTTTTAGGCTTGGACTAGACCGGTTCTATATAATATATATTTTAAATTATTTTTTTAATATTATATATAATATTATTTATATTATATATAAAAATTACATATAATATATATAATAATAAAAATTAATTTAAAAATAAATTGAAATTGTTAAACTTTAAACTGAAATTGATAAATCACATCAATTGAAAAAAAATGCTAAATATGAAAAGATTTGAATTTATATACCAAAGTTGTAAATAAGATTACTAAAATATTATTTACTGAAAAAGAAAGAAAATCACTCAAATATTATTATTAACATTAACATCATGAAAGTTGTTTACTGATCTAAATGCTTCTGAAGCAGTGAAGCAGCATCACATGCCTGGGAAATAAGAAACCATTAGAAATGATTAAGCCAAAACAGTTACAATTTCCATGATATTTTTCTTTGTAATGCATGACCAGGGGGTTGCATGTGAAGGGGAGGCGAGAGAGTACAGACGAGAAATTGTTGAATGTTAAATGCATTTCTTGAAAATAAGATTTGTTTTTTTTTTTTGTTACATTTCATGAAATACCAACTCATTGCTGCGACCAACTCCAGGCTATTTGCCAAGTCATGTCACTAGGGGTGTAAAAAAAACTGGTGAAATAGTAAACCAAACCGGACCGGACCGAACCGGTGGGTTTGGTCCTATACCGAATTTGGTTCAGTTAGGTACCGGTTTTATTTTTCTTAAAACCGATCATAATCGGTCTAGTTTTGGTTTTTCTTTTTCTAAAACTAGATCGGACCAATTTATATATATTATAATTTTTTACATTGTATATAATTTTTATATATAATGTATAATTATATATAAAATAGTTTTGTATTATATGATAAATTACTAATTAATATAATATTAAATTATAAAATCTTATATCACTATAGTCTATTGTGTTAATAGTTATACTAATACTATATAGTGCGTATTGATAGTTATATTAATAGTATACCACTATATATTATAATATATCACTATAGTCTATGATACAATTATAATAAATATTATAATAAACTACAAAATATTATCATTATAGTATTATATACTATAATATACTATTATATATGTTATATAATATATAATATAGTATATTAAAATTGAAAAATAAGACGGAACTCGACCGGAACCGGTAAAACAGGAAGTATCAATTTAGGGGGGTAACCAGTGCGGAATCGGTTCTTGAAAATGCAAAACTGGTGTATACCGGTTCAGTCCCAAATTTTGTTCAAAATAGCACCCGTTACACTTTTACATGTCATGCATGTTTATGTCCATGTCATGAAGCATAATGTCATTTATTGTCATGCATGCCTATTCATACTGTTGGTAGTTTAGGATCCTTAGTTGTTGAGATTTAATAATTTCACTGTGGTAGTCTCAACTGTCATTCTTTCCTGAATAGTAGACGATGTGTCAGGATCTGGAGAACCCACAGATGGCAGATTGGACAAGGTCGAATAGACCACAAAGCAACGGGGAGGAACTCATTGCTTTGGTTATCCACTTTATAGGTATGATTTTGAATATCGTAGCCGAGCTATATGAGTGGCTTAGCGATTTAGATCAATATTTTTTATTTTAAGTCTGTATTTATGAAGTGTTGTCTCCAGTACTTAACTTTGTTACAGACATGTTGGGCAAGTGTTGTAACATTTTGGATATTTGTTTATCATGGAAATATAAATCAGGATTATATTTTTGGGATGTAGTACTTTTGATATATTATGTATTGCTAAAAAAAAAATTCTTTGCAAATATTACATATTGTTAGATGCATGCTAGGTGCACTGCATCCTTAACAACATGAACAAGGTATGTAATCTTGTGTTGCATTTTCCGACGCTTCAAACTCTATCAAATCCCAAGCGAAGCCTATGGGCGCCACAATATTCTTGGGTGAAACCCTTGGATACAAGGCATGCCTTATAGCATTTAACTGATCCATTTGCCTGAGTCTTGTTCTTATATATCCACTTACACCTAACTACTGTTTTGTTAGGAGGTAGGTTCATTAGGTTCCAAGTATGGGTATCTAATTAGGGCTTTAAATGAACCAGTATGTTCGATGGCCTGCTTGATACTCTCTCTGCTAAACTAGAATCAAACTTGACTTGTGAAAAAAAGCTTGTTGGTGAGAGTAGATACCCACTCGATTAGTAAAGACACATACCTGACTAAACTCAACCTTACTCGGTTAAGACTCGTTAAAACTTACTCGTTTATGCCTGAGTTGACTCGTTTGCTTGACTCGATTAAACTCATTCATACATTAATAAATGTTTATGTACACACACACACATATGTATTGGTTGATAATATAAGCATATCAAATTTTATAATTAAATATATAGTATATAACCTAATAGCTTATGCTTAGTCACTTGTGCCTATATATTGAATATAATTTGTAAAATACTTAGTTAATAACATTTAAAAATTTCATATACTAGTATGTATGAATCATATATGAAATGTTGATATATACTATCATATTATCACAATGTATTAGTAATTTATGTCTATGAATAAATATTAACTAGTTACATATTAATTATTTATAAATTTTTACAAGTTTATAATTCAATAGAGGGTTCACTTGTCAGTTGTAAAATTTTCATTAAATTTAGATTTTTTATTTATCTAAGTTCTTAATTATTAAATTTTATTCAAAAAATAAAAAGTAAACAACTCGAGTCGGCTTGGGTCCACTCTAACTCGAGCTCGAACAAAGATTAGGATAAAAATCTTGAGGTCGGGCTCGAGCTTGAATTTTTTTCGAGAATCGAGCATTACCTAGCTCTGCCAAAGGGGGTCAATACGAGCTTCATGATAATTGCTTAACAACCTAAAGCGTAAAAGGAAAGGAAGCTGAAAGGCCTTTGGGACGAGAGTTGGTGAAGGAGGGCCTTCAAATGCGTTAGCTGGACTCAGAGGGACCGTCGTAGGGCTTTCTGAGGAGCTCTCAGTTTCTATAGAGGAGTCGAAGATAAGGCAAGGGAGGGGTAAGTGAATATAGGTGAATGTGTGGAGGAGGAGGGCGAGAACAAGTAAAGGCTCATAAAGGGTCTATGTTCCCAAAACTCTGCATGACGGGAGACTCATAGACGTTTGGTTATGGGGCCATAGCAGTAATAACCTTTTTGGGTTAAGCCATAATCAAGGAAATAACACAATCGTTCATGGGAGGAAGAGTGACAAAGTAGACACAATCAAAGACTTGAAGTAGAGAGTAATCAAGAATTTTTTAGTGAAGAAGCTCAAGTGGAGATTTTTTGTTGAGTGTGAGTGAGGGTACTCGATTGATAGTGTATACAGCAGTAAGAGTAGCTTCACCACTAAGTATTCTGGTAAAGAAGTGAAAAGTAAAATTACTCGTACTATGTTAAGAATGTGACGATGTTTTCTTTTGGCATGTCCATTGTGTTGAGAAGTGTAAGGACATAAGCTATGAGATATTGTGCCTTGCTAATCAAGAAATCAAGACGAGACTTGTCATTATATTCCACAACATTATTAGAACGAAACACTTTAATGGTACATGAGAATTGTGCTTGGACCATTTTGTGAAAAGTTCAATAAACATAAATGAGCTAAGATCGACGCTATAACAGATTGAGCCATGTTTATTGAAAGTAATCATCACCAAAGACCACAAATAACCGGACCCCCCTCAATAGGAATGGGAGCGGGACCCCATATGAAAGTAATGGACTACATCAAATGGTGCACAAGAAAAAGACTCACTTTTATTAAAAGATAAATGTGTTTGTTTGCCAATTTGACAAGATACACAATCAAAGGACTTGAAAGCTATAGAACCTAGATGACCTTGAGATGCTAAAATCTGGACATGTGGTAGAGAGGAATGACTCAACCAAGAATGCCATAGACAAGAAGAAGTGATGAGTGCAGCAACAAAGGGAGAGGTAGTGGTAGGGATGTGCAGAGAAGAGAGCTTGAAAAAAAGTCCAATGTTACGGCTTGTCCCAATGAGCTATCCATCTAAGGATCCTACACATCAATGCCATCTTCAGAAAACATAATCTTAAGGCCTAATTCACAAAGTTGACCAATAGAAAAGAGATTTAATGATCATTTTGGAACTAGGTATGTGTTTTCAATGGACAATTGGGTGATAGAAATAGACCCTAGGTGATTGACATGCAAATGAGTACCATGAGTAGTGTAAATGGCAGGGGTGGGTGATAAAGAGGGTTGTGGGAAAATAGTGTGGGATTTGAAGTCATATGGTTACAACATGCAGAATCAATAAACCAAGGAGGTGTACCTGAAGTGGTAGACAAGACAATAGAAGATCAGGATAAAATCTGATGGATTAAGACCTCAACATCAACAACAATGAGAGTAATGGACTGTTTAGAAGAAGACTTAGGCATAAACGAAGCAACTGAAGCTACAACGACATCTTATGAGAAAGGGGCCCGTGACTAATTCTTGTGTTGTAGTTTATGACATTTTGTAACTGAGTGGCCTGGACATTTGCAATATTTGCACATGACAGTTTTAGAAGAGGAATGAGAAGTGGTTTGTCTAGACGAACTTCCAAAAGTAGATCTGGAAGTTGGTGAAGAGGCAGTAGCAACAACATAATCAAATGGTTGTAGCTTCATAGTGAGGTGTCGGTTTTCCTCATAAATGAATTTAGCAACAACATCCTATATAGAAGGAAGTGGTGTTCAATGCAAGAGAGATGATCAAGTTGGCTCAAAATCCTCACAAAACTCCATCACGAAATGAATAAACTTTTGGTGATCACGATATGTCGTGAACAAGTCAAGATCCTTAGAGCATTCAGTTGAGGATCTTTTGCAAACATTTGTTCCCAAAGATTAGTAATAGAATGACTTGGTTCTTGGCACATCTGATAAGCATCGTCTCAAGTTGAAACTGTTGAGGAGCCTCATGAGTACAATTCATTTAGCAAGAAAATCCTATGCAACATAAGAGTTACTAAAGTTTGAAAGCAAACTATGAATGGACGGAACTAATGTGTTAATAAACCAATAAAGAATTTTATAATACACGTTATCCCAAACCATTGAGCCTATACTCTAAAAGAACTAGTTAGTGATACAATTGGAGCTCAATTGACACAATTAGAAAGAGCAAGAACTTCTCATTTTCAAGTAATATGGGATCTCATACACTGCTTATACTTATTGTTTATAAGAATGTGGTGTCGCAATCTCCCCTTTCTATTCCTGACAAGTTGCATGGAACTAGTAATTACCTAGGGCCAGTGAGTCGAAGCACCACACCGACAAAATTATTGATCTCCTTGCTACGGGTAAGAATTGAGCATCACTCCTCCTAACCTTGCCATATAAATTTATATGCGCTAACAAATTTATTTCATGGGTTTTATCCCGATAAAGTCACTCATTTTTATATGAAACTCTAAAGGAATGGAGAAATGGAAATTGCGGGGTGGGGTACCCCGTCCCAGATAACGGGGTGTAGGTGGGGGGGTCAATCCGTCCGCCCCCCCGCCCCTACTGGGCCTTTGGCCTAGAAGCAATTTCTGGGCCATTTTTGGCCCAGAAACCACTGAAATGGACCTAAAGTGGCTTCTGTTCTAGGCTATTTTTGGCTCATAAAATTAGAAGTTAAAAAAAAGAAGTTAAAAGAACAAATTAAAAAAAAATTACATGAATAAAAATAATATATATATGATACAAATTTACTAATTTACTACACTACAATAGAATAGGCCTTTCCCAGCGCTTTAATCCCTCGCAATAAGTCCTCCAAAACGCTGCAAATATATAGTTGCGACGATTTTGGGTTCGACGCAGATTGGACGCAAAAAAATCGTCGCAACTGCACAAACTCGCCCGTTCTTGATCATCGTAGGAATAACACACTTTTTTCGGAATTTTCACTCGCAAAAGCAGTTTAAACTCGCCACAATTACTGTAACAAAAATGTATAGTTTTCGCTAAAATTATCTTTTTTCATCGATTACATATGCCGCAATTAATGAGTGAAAACCGCAGCAAATAACTCACTTTACTCGACGATGGACTGCATTGCTGCAAAAAAACTACACTAGCAGCGATTGGTTTTGGCCGATAAAATTCAATATTTCGCCGGTATGAGTTTTCTCAACTATGATTATAGTTACCATAGTTTTCCCTTTTTGCGTCAGTGGAAAATTGCCGTAAATTGTTTAACAGACTTTTCTCAACAGTCTCGATATTTGTCGCAAATATTAGTATTAGCCGCGATTTGATGCTGCTACTAATACTGATTTCTTCGCCGCTAAAAAGCTTTCTTAACGATTTTAAGAGCAACAAAAATGCTAAGAGTTAAATTAATTTTTTTTTTTTTTTGCGGCTGTCAAAATTCGCCGTAAATGAGGAACTCCCGAAGCCCAGTTTGATTCCCGGTAAAATCTTTTTTGTGTCGCAATATCCATAACTAAGTAAATTGTTGCAGTGAGTTTTTGTCAAGGGGTTTTATTCATTTCTAGCGGAAGTGCTTATTGACGCAATTGCAGTATATATATATATATATATATATATATATATATATATATATTTATTATAAATAGATATATATGATTATGGCATACTTTTCCAACCATCCAAAGCCATATCGCCGCTATACCATAATTTTAGTATGTACTACATTTCGCCGCACAAACTCTTCTAAATTACTGGTAACATAAATTTTCCTAGTACTTTCTTTTTGTGCTGCTACATTTTTCTTCTAGATATTGATGTATTGCATTTTAGTCCTCAATACTCACAACTTATATATATGAAAAAGAATTTTGCCAAAATATAAGTAAATATTGTTTCTGAAAAACTTACTAATGTCAAATCCTACCTTATATATTTTTCAAATATATTCTTCATAGAAATAAGTATTTTTCTAAAATAAACACAGCAGATATATGTTCACCCAATTATATAGGGAGATAAATAATCACCCCTGTCAATGCATTGACTATAAAATCCCTTAGACAACATCATACTCATGCACCAATGTTCATTAAAAATTGGAATGAAAAATAATCAACAAAATTCCATGGATTTGACAATGAAATTAAATGATTCTAAATCCTTGTGTATAGCATCCATCTCAAAATGTACCTGTTGCTACCCAATAATCATCTATAGTAACATACAAACTACTCATTCATTCGTCTAAGGGGTGAAACCAGTGCCATAGTACATATTAAATTACATGGTGGATGCACAATTTTTGGTGCATTCAGCAACTGCCCAGCCTACTAATTGGTTTCCATCCCCACAAAGGACACATGTATTTAAGCCCTTAGATCATCTATATATACACTGGTGCATTCATGTAATTGTCATGTAGAAAGAGAGGAGAGACTGATTTCTTACACATTATCCCCTAACTGATATACTGACTTTCCAGGTACTCAATGAACTGGCCCATGCCCTTTCACACTGTCATTTTGCTAAGCTGCATATCCGAACACCTTTATGGCAGGAGTGGGTGGAATTTTCAATCAAAAACATGCATTAGCCCTCCAACAAAATCACCTTGCATTGCAGCCCAGTTCACTAAAAATATAATCACTCTCTAGCTACTCCAACTACTTGCATTCCAGTAATTATCATAACATCACTAGAGATACATTGGAATATAATAAATTTTATTTCTGAAAGGCATGTATGGTAAAATATGCTATCACTATCTACTTAGAGTTTATATCAATATATATATATATATATATAAAACTTGGACAACCCTAAGAATTTGGGTCACTCACTAGACAATAGTGATGTAGGACTTAATCGCCTCCCATTTCGCCTAATATATTTTTTGCAATAAATACCTAATTCAGTTGTGGTAGTATGCCAATACCCCACAAATTTGAGACACCATGCTAAATTTACCTCTAGCAAGAATATTTAACCAGTTTCTACTCAGCATATTCTAGTAACCTTAATTTATTAAGATGGACAATGACTTAATTGAAAGCACGTGCCACTTATCAGTTTCATGCTACAAGACACTAGAATCTTACAAGTGTCCAAACATATGTGTTTAAAGTAAAATAAATTCAGAAGATAAAACAAATCAAATACACTTTTCCACCAGTCTCTAATCAGTGTATCCCTCCGGTGCATAGGCGATTATTGTTAGTCCTTAAACAGGTGCTGCCCTATGTTTGTAGAAGCTTCCATGCATTAGCATGGGAGGATGAAATTAGAGCATAAGTTCATGCTAATGCTTCATGACAGGAAAAGGCATTCTCATCACATCTCCTCTTTCATTATATGTTTGCCATATGAAATTTTCAAACTACAATGCAAACCTAACATTCAACACCAGTTTCTTGAACCATTTAACAAATATATTATACCAAGCCCAGTTTAAAACAGTTATGTACATAACTTTAATTAACATAATGAAAAAGTCGAGCAGCCATGTCAGGTAAGAATCAACAAAAATATCACACAAGATTAAAATCAATGCACAACCATCCCACAACTGCATAGACTTTTATAAAGGAACATCAAACCTTGTCTGAAATCTCTGACTGACTACCAGACATCTCCAAACTGCCACTACACTTGAACAGATGTTTTGCAATATTGGAACCCACGCACATGTCCTATAAGTCATCTGGTTGCACAAAATCTAGAGAGACCAACGAAAAGCAACGGGGCGCTGTACCTACATACCAACAAATCCTGTCAGTGCGCATGGCAAATCCAACTAGACAAGTCAATGCTTTAAACCTCAATAAACTTGGATACTTAAATATTTCTAGTAGTTTTTGTCCACTAACCCTTTTTGTTTCCCCCTAATATTAAGTTAGGAGCTGAAAACCCCCTACTCTGTTCATAAACCAGTAGAATTGGACCAGACAATATCCATTCCCCCCCCACCTTCCCACACCTCCCATTTTGGAGTCCATAAACAGAATTATATAGTTCCCTTAAACAAAAGGCTATGTTATAAATTTGAGCAAAATACATATATTGATATATATATCAACATACATAACCCCCAGCCACCTTCTTTTCCTTTTCCAAAAAGCATGCACTAATATTGATATATAATAACTACCAAAAAGGCACCCAAAATTAGCAAAAAAATGCTACTTCTGTCCTTGCATGCAGCTCGGGGGTCACTGTGTCCTCTAAGAGAGTCTCTCGCATGTGACTGAAATGATGTCATGAAACTCCTCAACATATTCTCAGTTTCAATTTTTCTTTCCACAACCATTCTCATTTCTTCCCTCACACGCTCTAGTTCACTCTTGTAGTCGTCCACATCTTTCTTATATCTTTCCACTAACATTGCGTACTCTTTATCTCGTTCACGGTCCTTTGCTCTCGTGGACTCTGGTATCACCATCTCTCCGAGGCCTTGTGCATATCCTGGTCTATGACCAAGCACCTCCCGAAAGACAGCACTAGTTGCCTCATCAGTACGATACTCAGGGGCTAATTCATCCATCTTTCCCGCCATCTCCTTCTGCACACAACTTAAATTCAGTATTTAGAGTGCCATGCAACAAACACTCTATGTACTTATTTTCAGAATGACTATCCAGCTATTTGTCTATTTGGGCTGAAAGGTATCGAAAAACTTACATATATATCTTCGGTGGCATCTGTGACAAATTTATCCTTTTTCTTCGACCAGCGGACTTCCTTGTAGAAGTCTGCCAAGTTTGCTCCTTCAGATCGCTATTATGGATGAAGAATGACAGTTTAGTTGGATGGTGAAGGCATGATAATCTGAAACTAATGAACAACAAATGAACAACAAAAATCTGCAGTTCAGGATAAAGTGTGCAGCCACATTTAATAATTTTATTTCCCCTAGTTATGTGTGCTTTTGATTGTGGCTTCCTCAACCCAACACAGTGCTTTCTCTATGGTTTTAATCCGGTATATGCCTAATCTAAAAAAAAAAATTAATAATTTGACAGTAAAGTTTCAGGTTTATGTTTTTAAATATCGCATGTGACATATTTAAGTTAAAAAGTACCGATTAGGCATAAGGTGAGCACAGATGGAAACAATATGCAAATACATGATAACATTTTTTACGCCACATGCTAGTTACAGATTCCTCAATTGATCTATCCCCACACATTCCTATTTCTGTGTGGCTTAACCCCTAACCTAACTTGTATGTGGTCAGCCAAGAAAATATATAAGTATTACACATGCCCATGCATTGCCCTAACATCTATGTCTTTGCTTGATAAAACATACGATACACTGACCACATAATTTACTCAATTTACCACAGGATATCAACGTTAAAAAGCGACTTTGACTGTTTTGTAGCAACTCACAATTACAACCTCCAAGTAGCTACAAACTAACATTAAGACTAAGTGTTCAAAAATAAGTTTGTACAAACTATTAATGTACTGCTTAACATTACCATAATCCCTATGAAATGAAGGGAAGCAAATATCATGAAGCCCTATACCTTTTCCTCCAGTACCCTCACAAAAGATTTGTGCCCTGTAGTGTGATTAATTTTCAGCTTCTTACGATTCTCCTTATTTATGCTTGAGATTTTCTGCCATCATGAGAACAAAACGTTAATGGGAATGCCAACCATATAACTACTTTCACCCAACTGTCTAAATTGCATATAGCATATGGTATAATATACTCCCCAATAACATACCTTGAATGCATCACTTCCCCATCGGCCACATAGCTTAGCCCATACTATGGGGTTGACCAACTCTACACGAGCAACCAATGCCTCATCATGGCTGGCATATGCCAAATACTTCTTATGTAGCTCATGGTGGAAGGCATTAAATCTCTTATGTAGTTGCTTCCAAACTGCCAACCGATGGATCTTCAATTCCCAATCTAATTCGAAGTCACCCTACAAATATACAAAATTCTAAATTGTCATAAATTGCTGCGGTGGCCTTTCTTACAATTGACGAATTAAGGATTAAATGTCTTACCTTGACCCTGCCAATCAACTCATCCTTAACGGACTTGGGTACATCCATCCATCTAGCATAGCTCATGTCTGCATGATGTTTCAAAATCCATGTTACTCGTGTTGTAAACATGGAGGCATTCTCACAGCATGGTGCTGTTTCGCCATCATTTATTTTCAAAAGTACCTTCCCATGCCTCCTCAGCTTCTCGAACTCGGTGCACTTAGCAGGCCCACTCCCACGTTTCTGCTGTGCAACGTTTGTTATGGGAATTGTTGCCCCATTCACTAAAGCAATAAGATGGCAAACCAAACAGCCATGAATTAATTTTGCACTTCATATAATTTAAAATATATTCTAATATCAATAAATATCATGTGCATAGCAAAGGAATCTATATCAAGGTGAATAAACACTATTTCTACTTACCAATATTGTCTCCATTAGAAATGCCTTCTGATATTGGATTATGTACTTGATTATTTATTTCTATGCTTTGTTGCTGTGTTGACTCAGAAATGTTCTCGCCTTGACCCTCTCGCTCACTCCATCGCCAAATAAGTGGAGGTCGTGGTCGGCCTTTAATTGAATATGGTGCAGGTCGTCTTTTCAACTTCAACACTCAGCCTCCACTCATTCGGACCCCTCGTGTTTGGTCCATCTGGTTATCAACACTAGGTGACAAACAATGCAGTAAATTAAATACTGACTTGGGCCATATAACAGATAATGACAAGGACACTCAATCAGGTCATGTATCAAAATAGAAAACAATAACTTCCAAGTGGCATAGCTGATTCTATTAACCACACGCTTCCCTCAATTTATTTTTATTTGTATGTAATATCACACATTAAGGTAAAGCATTCGATGTACATATATAATATTATATATGTCTGAAGAAGAGTCGTTGATTATAAGTTGAATAATGCAATGGATCCCCAGGTTTGTTACTCATGTTTCTCAAATCTCCCTTAACAGAAAATTTTTGCATTAAAGATTTAAGTTCACCACTTACGTAGTTCCTTCCACCTAGATGTTGGGCAATGTCAAAATTAAATACGTCATCTATTTTAGGTAGGAAGACACTTCCAATTACACCATGCAGCTTAATACCAAATTTCAATAATAGTCTATATTTATCCTCCTATTCACCACATGCTTAAATCTGAATATTGTTTCCCATTCCTAACCATTGTTGCCATGTCTTAATATAATTAGTTAAAACAACTAAATTTGATCACCATAGGTCTTTAATGTTACACCATCAAGTTTGGCAATCTTCCTTAACCTATGCAATGCATAAGTGACAAATATTTGAAAACTATTTGTCTGCAATTCATACAATGCATATTAATTTACTCAATTTTTGCCAGGACCAACACCTACAGTTTTACCTGGGCTAATGACAGTGCAACCCGTAGCTTCCCACCTGACGAGGTTGGTAATCCAAGTGATAGACATGTAGACTATCTCCTATGACTCAATGGCTGGTTAATGGGAATAGAATCACCTGCACAATATTAGACATTCGTCAATTCACCAAATGAGAAGGCATAAAATATTGCCCGACCATAAATTACTAGATTTCAGCCACTAGGAAGCATACTTTACTATGAAATTGGAAGCAAATTATCATCATATGCATGGAGTACAATGCCCATTTCTTTTATCTTAGCACTCAAGTATGCTGAGATAAAACCGTTCACCTTCATAATCCAGGTGGCATCATAAACCGTTCACCTTCATGCCTCAAATGTAATTCCTTCTTAATACCCAAACTCTCTAGGTCATGCCGTGCATTGATGTTATCTTTGGTTTTACCAGGAATGCTCATTAAAGTACCAAAAATGTTATCAAAAATATTCTTCTCAATATGCATAACATCCAGATTATGCCTTAGCAAAAGGGCTGGCCAATAAGGTAACTTGAAGAATATACTATTTTTCGTCCAGTTCAACTCTTCTGCAGTGTGTTTTCTCTTCCTACCGGATTTACCAAATTGCACATCCCCAAACCTCTGTAGTTGACTTACAATTTCTAATCCAGATAACATCCTTGGTGGAATGCGGTGATCGACTTTACCATTGAACAACCCTTTTCTCGTTCGCCAAATGTGGTCTGGCGGTAACCAACGACGTTGTCCCATATAATACTGTT
The DNA here is from genome assembly GCA_029856935.1 of Cyclocarya paliurus. Lineage (NCBI taxonomy): Eukaryota > Viridiplantae > Streptophyta > Magnoliopsida > Fagales > Juglandaceae > Cyclocarya > Cyclocarya paliurus. Next base: position 7,246,235 of record CM056959.1, on the reverse strand, counting down.
TACGGCCAAACTTCAATCAGCCTGATTCTGTACTGGCATTACAAGATGGACATGCCAATTTTCCTTTAGTTGACCAGCCAGAGAGATTACCGTAGGTAGGAAAGTCATTAATTGTCCAAATCAAGACAGGATGCAACCTGAATGTGTCCTTAGTGGCGGCATCATATGTAGCCACCCCATGCTCCCAAAGTTCCAGCAATTCATCAACCAATGGCTGCAAGTAAACATCAATGTCATTCTCTGGTGATTTAGGACCAGGGATAATTATGGATGTCATGAAGTATTGGTCTTTCATGCATGACCATGGAGGCAAGTTATACGGCACGAGGATCACTGGCCAAATGCTATAAGATTTTGCCAAAATGTTGAAGGGATTGAAACCATCACTGGCTAGACCAAGCCTAACATTGCGAGCATCACTAGCAAACCAACTATGGTCTTGATCAAATGTCTTCCAAGTCTTAGAGTCCGCAGGATGCCTTGTAATGGTATCGGCTATAAGTCGTTGGTCTTTATGCCATTGCATATCAGCATATATCTTTGCATACATATATAATCGTTGAAGTCTTGGCACCAATAGGAAATGATGCAACACCTTTTGAGGTATAACTCGTCTCCTATTTGTATTTGACATCCACCTCGAAGCATTACAAACAGGGCAGTTAGTCTTATCAGCATTTTCCTTCCAGAATAATATACAGTCATTTGGGCATGCATGAATTTTGTGGTACTTGAACCCCAACCCTTGCTCCAATGACCGTGCATCTTCATATGACAGTGGCAAAGCTGCAACAAGTCAAGCAACATATCAAATGACTTGATTGACCAACCACCAAAGGATTTAATGTGTAGCAGCTTCACAACGAAGGAGAGTTTGCTAAATTTTTTACACTCGGTAAAAAGTGAGCTTCGAGCATCCTCTAGTAGCTGTTCAAAAGTAGGTAAACATGAGGTTTCAGGTACGGAGATGGGTGAAGGCATCGAAATAGTGTCATCCTGGCTATGTTGAGGGACATTATGGAATGTCTCTGCCCATATGTCATCTAACATATGGTCCATGTCATCGATGTATTCGTTCTCATCACTGAGATCGAGATTGGAATCGACGTCATTCACTGGGCAAGTTTCCTTCTCCCCATGAAATATCCATTGGGTGTAAGTAGGATTGAAGCCTTTTATGAATAGATGAGTCTCCACCTCTCTGAAAGGCAAGAATAGGTTATTACAGCATAACCGACAAGGACACTGGATTCGATCTCTTCCCATAGCATGGCTTCGTGCTAGTGTGAGGAATTGGTTAACCCCTTCGGCATATGCAGGTTCTCGAAGTCTATGAGGCAAGTTCATCTAGCTTTTGTCCATCTAAAAAAGGGTTATACAACAATAATTAGTTAATCGCAAAATTTGCAATTAAATAGAGAGGGAAAAGTGCAAAGCTGAGAACCCAGGCCATGCAATAGACTAAACATAATGGTCGGAGTTAGTTGCAGAAGGATGTATAATGAGTGAGTGGAAAGCATTGCCGGACTGTCGTTAGGCAGGATTTTGCAATCGGTGGACTAGCCCAAAAATGTCTATCAAGACTTCAGTTCAAACGTGGCATTGAAGCCAAGATTTTAATACTGTGATCTCCACTAACATTGCGAAATATAGGATGGACCGTAGTACCCTACACTAGCCAATAGTAAATGGATGCAGCAATATACTGATCAAAGATACAAAAATAGTCTAAACTACAGTTTATACGTTGTAGTTGAACTGAAATTTAATACAGAAAGATTGGAGTGCGCAAGACCATATCTTGAATAAGAGCATCATGTAGGAAGAAAAAGTGATAGTATGCAAACCCCTTTAAACTTTATCTAAGGGGGAAGGCAATTGCCTAACAAGAATAGGTTGCTTATTCTGCTGTACATAGAATAATTAGGGAGAAAGAATACAATATTAGGCCATTAAAATAAAAGAATGACGATGCAACTGCAAGAATAAAGGATTTCTATGGGGTATCTCCTATCGTACCTAGATTGACAATAAACACATGATGTAAAGGGGGTTAAAGATTTTCCCATTACTGTGCGTGTAGTGAGTGGATGTGTGTTTATCACCAATCTGGCATTGTTTTTTAGATGTTGGTAATCAACAGAATAATTAGTTCTAGAACTATATATAATAATATTCTATGTCAATATTGGCGATCCCTTAAGGATATACCATGCCAACTGTCAGTTAAGGATATTAATCAGTAGAGAAGCAACCCCTACAATTTCTATATATTAATTGGGGACAAAAGATCGGTTGAATTTGGATGGCATCCAATTCTGATCACCCAATTCCGAAGTGACAAATTATCTACATATGTACAAATTGTTGCACTCCTTTTGTTTTGGGTTTTTTGGATACGTCAATGCATGCATTGACGGATTAATGCTGCATTACTAGCAGTACCATAGGATACAGAAATTAAAACACAACAACAGCAACTTAGTTTTAATTTACTATATGTTTCATGAGTTTTTAAACTCATGAGTACTATTTTTAATGATGGGCCTAAAAGGTTGTTATATTAAAAAGGGAATCGTCACTTTGGACCTTGGTTATATTCATCTGGTATATATAGTGACAATTATCTTTATATATAATTGTTGAAGCTATCGATCTACAATAACCCGATACATATGTATATGAAGGTCAACACGTACGTATAGCTAACTTCCCGATCATGATCGAATGGAGAATGATTGGGCCGTTAGGGTACGAAAGAGATTAAGTGTGTTAGGCAGCCGTCTCCCTCGGCCCCGATCCATAATTCTGATCGGGCCTTCACTCATGATTATATAGTGACCATCTATAGGTCAAAAGTGAAATGCTGGATTTAGTTTCTAATATGTACGTAGTGTCGTACTACACTAGAAAGCAACATCACATGGAAAAGTAATGCAAAACAAAGGTACTATAAATATATATAAGAGCATCAAGACCAGGAGGCAGCATACGTGACTAAGTACACATATAACATATGTATATGGTGCATGAAATATGAGATGATTTTCACAGCTAAAATATGCATTAGCATGGGAAGCAATGCATACTTACCATTCGCATTAAACAGTCATGAATAGTTCAAATTTAGTTTGACATGATTTAGCCAAAATTAAGAGACATCCCGTGCTAATTAGCTAGGGACCAAGCAAAGTGATATGAAATTATTAGATGTTCTAAACTAACTTAATAATATTATAAGTACGTCGAGAAAAATCTCCAAGACAAATAATCACAATAAAAGTGTACTACGTACTACCCTCTAGATAAAGACTATTGATCATATGCTGATTTTATTGTTTATATAAATTAACTTATAACTTCTTTGGACATCTATGATTCTATAAATATATATGAGAACAAAGTATTTTCATGGGTCGAAATGGAAATGCATTAACGTTCCCCACTAGACTTCTTGCCCAATCACATGACGTTCAATTTGCACATCTTATGCTACCAATAGTAGGATTTACTTTATATTACATAATATCCTACGATTTAGTGGATAGAATATATATCATCTCTAATGCACAAGTCTTTTCAAATAAATTATCAATACCCAAGTTTGTACGGTTTCAAGATCAAATATTTAACTTCACTTTAATTAATTTTCAAGAGCTGAAATAAATAAAAAAGCACCAAAACATGTGAAAAAACGCCAGAAATTAAAGTCGAACGGTTAAGACTTGATGAAATGCGTCCTTGCCAAAATCTTTAGTCATTAATTGCTCAAATATAAGTCCTCTTCGAAACTTGGCCGGTACTATTTTCTTAGATACACACATTTACACATAACATGCAAACCATCAGTGTCGTTTGCGTGGCAGAGGCAACAATTCGTTCTATCGGTATATTAATGGGTGGAAAGAAATTAAAAAGATATAATTACTTACTGTTTTCCATGTATATATATATATATATATATGAAAAAGTCTTTGGATATATCCATGCATGTACTTGTTCCAACCATATGCTATCATGTGTACGTACATCCCTATATTTGTTGGAATAAACAATAATTAATGAAAGTTATAAGGATAATTATAACCGATCGAGATATATATATATATATATCTCTATATATAAAAAATATCTATCTAACACAAAATTGTTGATTTAACGGTTTTTTGTTGTTTTCCGTTAAAGTTAACAATTTGTCAATCTTGTTTTAACGGAACTACAATCATTTTAATTGTTTTCTTGTTAACTTTCAATCCGTCTGGGTTATCGAAAGGACAAAGATCTTAATAGCTTGAATCCATCTCTTCATCTTCTCGTCCAATGAGTTCCACTCAATCCTCTGAACCTCTTCAATGCTCAATTTCTCTATCCCCAAAATTGCAAGACTGCTCGTGGTATGGCTGGGTGGCACTACGGTCCTCCTTGTTGAAGCTCTCGAAATCCTCGTAGATTTCGCCATCGTTGACAGGGAAGGAAAGCGCGGCCCGGCGGATCGTCGTCTCCCTCTCCAAACCACCTCTGTAAGTTTCTGCAACTTTTCTAATTCTTCATGCTCTTGTGCTTGATATTATGTTGTATATTTTCCTTACGCTTTGCTCTGTGTTTTGTTCTGGAGAAATAAGAAGCAGCGTTTGATATTTTTTTGTAGAAGTGGATTCTGGGTTGTGATTGAAGCCATGAGAATGTTGCTGCAGAAGAATTTCTGGGTTATAGTGTTATTGATCATAGGAGTTGTTGGAGATAATCTGTATACTGTGAAGGGTCGTACACATCGAATACTGTTGGATACAGATGTCGATACCAATGATTTCTTTGCTCTCTTGTACCTCTTGAAGCAAAACAGATCAGAGTTTGAGGTGGAGGTGAGTTCATGATTAATCTTTTTGTTGTGACATCAAGTGACTGAATTTCTGCCATTTTGTAATGGTGATCCAAAACTTATGAACGACTTTAATGTTAATTTCTAATTTTGCATTATAATTGAGTTCGTTCTAGCAATACGAGTGAGTGCTTTAGAATCTTGATTATATCTGTAGTTTTGAAGACGCGGGATTTTTTTGTTAGATTGCTTTGGTGGATGTTGCAGTTCATACTTTCTTTTTGATGTTGATGAACTATGACTTGGTAGACTGTTCCTTCCAGAAACTCAGTAGTCCAGCATTTTAGTTCCAAAATATTATATTTCCAAGGTGAATTATGATATGTTAGCGGTGTAAAATGTGTGTTATGTACACGGGCTTGCAAGTAGAATGACTTATTCTGAAAGCAACTAATCCATTTCAAGTTTTAAACGCACCAAGAAATGTTTATGACTGGTACAGCAGATAGTGATTATTGAATAAACATGCTACAGGGAGTCACTATCAACACACTATGACATTCTTTACATGATGGGCCGTGATGACATTGCTGTTGGAGTAGGAGGTGAGGGTGGGATATTAGAAGATGGTACAATTCTCCCTTATGTTGGAGGGTATCTTCCTATTATTGAACAGGTGCGAAGAAATTTCTGTGATCATTTTGACTAAATGGCTTGCTATATAGCTCAATGTTCTAAATCCCAGTCTAAAAGCCATAATGAGTCCACTTATTAATGATATAATTGTACACTACTTGTTATGTGAATGGTTCTAATTTGTGTTTAACATATCAGGGAATCACAACTGGTGGGTATTGTAGATATAGACAAGCTATTCCTGTAGGCCAAGGAGGGCAACTAGATATTAATGCCAACTATGGAATCTGGAAAGCTTTCCTACCTCAGGTATGAACTTGCACAGTAATTGCAATCTGGAATGAAATATTTGTTCCTTGTACTTGTTGGTCCAATTCCCCATAAATTGTAACATGTTGATATACTTCCCATAATGATTCCATGGACTTCTTTCCTCTAGAAGTTGACAGTGGTCCTCAGAAATTAATGTACACTATATTAGCTGAAGTACTCAATTCATTTTTCGGTTTTTATAGCAACTCACTTCAAGCTTAGCAGATAATGCTTCTTTCCCCTTTTTTTTTGTTGATTAAATAATTAGCTAAATAATTAAGCTTAGCTAGACCACATAATACAGATTGGTTAATTAAATAATTATTAATAAAAAATTAGTTCTTAAAAAAAAATTAAATATAAACTAAGCAAACGTGCGTTGCACGTTGCTTTCAACTAGTATATATATATATATATATATATATAGGAAACTAACAAGGGGACAGGACTTGGATAATTTAGATATGTTAGTTAATATAAGTAGCTCTATAGTCAACAAAATACCACATTAAGGCAACTATTGTGTAATTTTTTACAATAATAAGAATATTGTGGGCCACATTAAGCCTACATAGACTATCATTAGCCAAACTTGAGTGATGTACTGTTATTCTAGATGGATCGACAACTAATGATAAATTTAATTTTCAAATGGCAGGAGAAATATGTTATAAATTAAACTAAGAAGAAACATACAAAGCAATGGAAAGTTATATTATTACTTATGAATTAATTAAAACATCTCCAGATTAAGGTACACTAGGTCTTCCTTCTGTTTTTGTTTGCTCTGCAGTTAAAATTAAATGTTATTCTCAACCAATGTCATTTTATAACGGCAGATTGGGACTCACACATGAGTGCTCTTTAATTAGACATGAAACTCTATAACATGGACTGACCAATGTAGGTATTCGGAAGATCTCCTATTTGGGAAAGCCTACTGGTTTTCCAAAATCCTTCAACTAGTTAATGTTGTCGGTGTTTTTAAAAAGTACCATTAGTTAAGGTTTATTATGATTTGTGAATAGACCGAATAAATTAGGTAGTGACGAAAAGTATGATTAGATCATCTGTACCCTTCACCCAGTTTGACAAAATATAAATTGATTTAAGCTAGGAACATTTTGTACCTATCCCTAGTACTTCCCTACACATTAGCTTCACGATCTCCAATCTGAATGAAATCTTATTCATATTAATTGCATATGTTGGTAATATATGCACATAGAAATACCTTTTATGATAACATTTATTTTAGTTTTTCTGAGTAGTGTTAATAATTTGTGAAAGTGGAGGGCCCCGGGGTGTGTGTTACGAACGCGAGTGATTGAACGAGTAACTGGTGGATCAATAGGAAAAGACGCAAGATCAACCCAACGTGCTCTACCTATTGTGGATAATTTATGATAAAAGATGTGGGTTGTTTAGTGAGGATCCCACCTCTGCAAATAAATTGCTTGAATATTTTCTAGATACCTCCATTCATAGCATCCTTCCAAACTTATAACCATGGGTTTACAAGGAAAGTATTACAATGAAAGTATTACTAGGAAGGTATTCTGACATACATGGAAATTAAGCAAAAATCAAACATAATTGTAGCTAATTGATTTATTCCCAACAAGGCAAGTCAGCCCTTGCAAACATTTATTCAAAGCAGTAAAATAGTTGCCAAAGTTACGTAACATTCCACCCCTCTTCAAAACTTTCCTTGTCCTCAAGGAAAAATTTCGGAAATTGAGCTTTGATCACCCGTAGTCTACTTCTTTTTCTTCGTCCTTCATTCCTTCTTCTTCAGAAAAAATTCCTTCGATTAAAAATAATTTTTTGCAATGATGGCTGGGCACAAAGTTCTCGTCGCAATTAAAGCAGAGTCCCTTTCTCCTCCTTTCTTGTAACTCGCCGGGACTAAGGCGCCGAATGGGTGGTGCTTTTGTTCTTGATAAACTTGCTGAAGGCAACGGGGGTTCCTTTGGTTCCATGGACTCAAATTGTTTGGCCTCTACTATCAATGGTTTCTTAGCATGTCTTGCTTCAAATAATCGGGCAAGGCCAATGGTGTCCGTGATGGAAGTTGGTCGAGCAGCCTGTACATCAGTTCGTACCGGTTCTTTGAGTCCACTTCTAAAACACCCCAGTTGATGAGTTGGGGCCAACTCTCCAACACGGCTCAGTAATTGCTCAAATTGCAGTTGGTACTCTCGAACTGTTCCAATTTGCCGCAGCTTGCTCAACGAACCAAAATGATCCTCGAACATTGTTGGTCCATACTGAATATGAAGTCCTCTTTTTAGCGCCTCCCAGGATGTGATTTCTTCGGTATCTTTAAATAATTGGTACCACATCTGCACTTCCCCCTCCAAGTAATAAGCAGCTAACGGTAATTTTTCAATCTCCTCCGTTTGTTAGTAGTCAAAAAACTGCTCCACCCGATAGATCCAACTTATCGGATCGTCCATGCCATTGTATCTTGGAAAGTCCAACTTGGCGAGTTTGGGAACTGCAAAGTTGTTTCCACCACCATAGTTCCTTCCATTCCTATTCCTTGACCCCGATCCTTCTCCATCACCCGAATTCTTGTTGGCCAAAGAATCCACCTTCGCACTTGTCTCCTCAAATTTTTTTATTAAGCGTTCCATAAGGCTCTCAAAATTAGCCATTTGTTGTTCTAAACGCTCAATTTGAGAGTCTGCCATGACCTGCTCTGATGCCAAAATGTTACGAACGCGAGTGATTGAACGAGTAACTGGTGGATCAATAGGAAAAGACGCAGGATCAACCCGACGTGCTCTACCTATTGTGGATAATTTATGATAAAAGATGTGGGTTGTTTAGTGAGGATCCCACCTCTGCAAACAAATTGCTTGAATATTTTCTAGATACCTCCATTCATAGCATCCTTCCAAACTTATAACCATGGGTTTACAAGGAAAGTATTACAAGGAAAGTATTACTAGGAAAGTATTTTGACATACATGGAAATTAAGCAAAAATTAAACATAATTGTAGCTAATTGATTTATTCCCAACAAGGCAAGTTAGCCCTTGCAAACATTTATTCAATGCAGTAAAATAGTTGCCAAAGTTACGTAACAGTGTGAATATCTCCTCTGTCTGATTTCCCTCTAATTAAGACTAGGCTGTATGGTGAGAATTGCCTGTTTGTGATCTGCAGGAGACAAACCCAACTCTATAGCAACCCAACTCTACAAACCCAGGCCTGAATCATTACATCACAAGAATTTCACAACAGCTTCTTGATCTCTAATGACGTAATGGTTTGATAATTAACCCCATGCAGGAACAAATATCGTGGATGCACGATGACTATCGGCAATATACATTCATCAAAATTCAATGTTGAATTTAATGGAAAAAATACCTTAATGCAGGACCTAATTAACTCTCCTACTCGGCTTTCTAGCTCCTCCGACAAATAGAGCTGCTGGCTAATGGTGGGACGTTCCTTCCTCCAAGTCAGGATTCTCACAAGAATTGAAGGATAGCTGTGCCGAATAGAGTGTAATTAAGATAACAACCCCAATTTCGTGAAAATAACCCATAAACCCTAAGAATTTTTCCCAAATTTAAGACAATGGAAGGAAGGAGATAGCGGTCGAGATTTTCTTGTGCCTACCTTATGATTTGGGGAACAAACCTTCAGGATCTTTCTTGGCAGAAGTGGTCTTCTGATTTGGGAAGGGAACATCGAAACGAAAAAAACAGAGGGAGGAGGATGATGGTGGGAAGCAACGGGAGAATGAGCAACGAAAAGCGCAAGGGGAAAACAAATAAATGTAAGGTTTATTGCGGCGATTTTTAAAAAATCACCGTAATAAATCCTCTTAAACGAAGAAAATGTCCGACGGTATAGATGTCAGTCAATCACGGTGAAATAGCCGCCGTAATAACTACGAATTTCATCGCAACTAGTTTTAATCACTGTTCACTAGCGTTATGTTCTAGTCTCCGCGCTTTTATTCAACAGCGACTTCGAATCTGACGGTAAAAAAGACTTATTGCGTCTTTTTTTTTGCAACAAATGTAAAAACGCTGAGAAAGGCCTATTCTGTTGTAGTGCTACTACATACTACTAATCTAATAAACTAATAAATTAATAATAATAACTAAGCTATTAGAAAATTGGAAGGCTAAACAATTACAAAATTATAATTTACAAACATAAAAGTGTTAAAGGGACATTATATCAGCATTACAAATCATTAAATACATAATAGAGACTTGAGGCTTGAGCATATATTCATATTGCAGCATATTTCAGGCTCTGAGTCATCTCATGTGTTGCTATAATAATAAATATTAAAATTAATACTGATAAAATTGAAATGAATATAAATAAATCAAAATATATTAAAATAAAAACAATTACCAACTGGTGTAGATCTAGACTGATCACCACCCTCCTCCTCGTCGGTCTCCTTAAAATCCAAAACATCCGGAACATGAATATTCTTTTCCAATGTCCAACTCTGCGTGCATATCAATGCTTCCACAGTTGAAGGAGACAATGAATTACGGAAATGATCCAATATGCGCTCTTCGGTAATAAAAGCTGACTTTGAGGCAACGGTACTAATAAGGATGACCAAGACACAATGGGTTATCTCAGAAAGGATGAGATATTTTTTTGCTGCTGCCTTCCACCATACTAATATATCAAAATTATCATCATCTTGAATAAGATCCCCTTACAAATAGTTGTCTAACTCCGAGACCACCTCCGTAGATTGACGGACTAGTATGAGATTCTATGCAAGGGTCTTAGTCCACGCTAATCTACGCTTCTTTGTTGGCCCAGTGTCTAAAAGAGACATTGGGGTAGGTGTAGGTGTAGTAGTAGATGCAATACCACCCTAAATTACATTAAACTCATCATACAATTTAGTCAGGGTATCTCGGGCCATATCACCAATAAGACTAGCCCATGCCTAATCATACGCAAGTCCCAAACTGTATAACATGCCTGAAATTTTCAGGTGGGGATCTAGAATACGTGCCACATATAATAAAATATTTAGTCTAGTCAAATCTCCACAATATTTGTCATATTTGACCCTCATGATCAATGACATCCCTCTAATCCTTATATTGGAACCTCTACACATGTTGTCTAATCCTTCTTTTACCCTATATATTTATTGACAAAACTCATGGAATGTAGGGTATAAAGAACTAGATAACTTCAATGTGATATCGTGAAAAAACTAGAGAAAATCAACAAAAGTAGAAACTACTTAACAATCATCATCATTAGGCTTTCCTAAGCCCCCGTGCTCATCAAAGTATTTGACATATTGAATGTCTTCATCACCTAATAATTGAAAGGTTGCCTAAATTTTAGGGTATCAGATTGAACCCCTAAATCAATTTAGGGGTTCAATCCGAAACCTTTAAATAAAATTATAAATAGATTTAAGGTTTCAGATTGAACTCCTAAAAATTTGAAAGCAATTGAAACTCCTAAATCAATTTATTTAGAATTTCGGATTTGGACCCTAAATTAATTTAGGGTTTCAAATTAGGAACCCAAAAAAAAAAAATTCAATCACAATGAAGAGGCGATATCAATTTCAAACACATGCACAAACTAGAATCCATGGCACACAAATTCAAAATATTCTTATCCTCCATCTTCGATTCAACCCATCCTTCCTCCAATCTCGAATCCAAAATCCAAAAAAAGAAAAATAAAATCCATTCGAGGTATTGACTACTGAGTAAGGACTAGGAGTCTTACCTTTGGTCCTTTGGAGTTTGGCGCAGCAAAAATGCAGTCGTGCGAGAGAGAGAGAGAGAGAGAGAGAGAGAGAAGAGATCGAGAGAAACTGAGAGTTCGAGAGACTGAGTGACCCACTGGGGGGGGAGCTTAAGTTTCAGATAAATGAAATGGCGCCGTTTCACTTATGGGTTTTTTTTTTAAATATATAATATATATTAAATATATATATAAACGTGCGGGATGGGGGAAGCCCACGGCGGGGCTTAGCCCCATTCGTCCCCCACCTTCGCTTGCTTGAGGGGGTGTGAGTGAGGCCCCCCGCACTTCGCTTGTACGGTACAAACGGGGCATGGCAGCGGGGTGCGGGGCCCCGCTGCCCACCCCATTGGAAACTCAGAGATGGACAAGTGGATAAGTGTCATTTCACTCATTGATCTTATGTTATTGACATTTCTCAAGTGCTTAAGCTCAACCATGAGTCCCAAGACATGTAAGCAAAGCAGAAAGGAAACACAAGAAAAAATTGGAAACAATAGTTGAATGGCCATGATTTGCTTCCCTCAAACTCAAATATTTTAATTTTATCTTCACTAATCCGTTTAGTTTTTGGTGAACACTTTTTAGCTGTTGGATGGGCGAGCCTCCTGCCACAGCATTGGGTTGAACGCAATGGTCAAGTTCGCCTCACATTGATCTTGGTTGAGTGCTCCCAATTGATACTTGCTTGATGCAGCCCAACGACAAGCAACGGTTGAGTTCGCCTCCCATTGATCCCGACCGAGTGCTCCTAGTTGACCCTAGCTCGATGTGGCCTTAGCACCATAAGTCTCAGCGCCAAGCAACGTTGAGTCCACCTCCCATTGATCTATGAGCCTTCGAGCTCCAAAATGGCCTCTAGCAGGTTACATTTGAGAGTAAGCCTCCTAGTTCGATTACCACCTCGTATGTGTTACCTTTGAGAATGAGTCTACGAGTTCGGCAACTGCTTGAGATGACTCAAGGGGGTCAACAGGCTCCCTAACCATTTAATTTAGGTTACAACAAATAAACTCTAATCTCAACACCAAAACCCTTTTATTGAGCAAATCAACCTTAAAATCGCTTATATCTATTGGTGATAAAGTTGCCTGAGTCCAGCCCATTGAAAACCTATAACTAATAATAGGGGAATAGATGAGATCAATAAGGGATAAGACAATGAAGAGTAGAGGGAAGAAAGAGATAATCCCTATAGTCGAAATGAGTTGACTCAGAAAATGTTTTATAAGGCAAGAATGACTCAGTGACTCCAAGGAAGGAAAGAGATTCCTATAAAGGGAGGGAATCTCCTCAGATTTGAGAGACTCCACCATGCACAATGACTCCAAATGATCTTCTCTTTTAAAGGAGGCATCATCTTCAATTTTCAAAATCTCTAAATTCCTCCATTGTATTGAAAGATGAATAAGGCTATGAGAGACTGTAAAATTACTCATTATAGTGGATTTTGCCCTCAAACGACTTGTGGACGTAGACTTTTACGATGTAAATCCGTGTATCTCTCTTTATTTATCTTTTATACACTTATTTACTATTTATTTTTATGGATGAACGACAAGAATATCGTATCAATGCTTGAGTCATCATTGTGGGCCAGAAATGATTCTTTCTTCTGTTCCAGCTTGTTGTGCAAATTTATGTATTAGCACTTTCATGCCACAATATAAAATGTGTCACTTTTATCACCATTGGATGATCCTTATTTTTAAAAAGAAAATATATAAAGATTAATGGATATTGTCACCTCATTATCATAAAAATTAGATGAAAGTCGAATGTAAGTGTGATGTATATAATTTTTCATCTAGAAAACCATGCTTGTATCTCTCTATATGTGTTAATGAAGGCTGTACGTGTTTGGATACTCAAAATATCTCATCTAATATAAAAACCTTTCATAAGTTTTTTCTAAATATTCCTCAAACACAAAGCACTATTTAATCTCAAATATTCAATTTTTTTATCTAATTATTATATTTTTTTTCAAATTTCCAAACAAAACACTAGTACAAAGTTTTTTGAATTTCAAAATAAAAAGTTATTTTCAAACAATATTTTAATCAATTTTTCTCTCTCTCATTTTCTAAAACTTAATAAAATATCTTAATTTAAGCTATTTTATTACTATTTACAAATCATTTTATTATCATTTACAAAATTTTTATCTCAAATCTTTACCCAGCATACCTAAATTAACCTGCCACAAAGTCAAAACTCCTTCAGATATATATATTTTACGGATTGCAAAATATTATATTATTATCCTTTATTAGATATATAGTTTAATTCAGTTACTCTATTAATATAGATAATAGAGCTAGCATGATTATTTATTAGGTTCAATTTGAAGTTTGGACTCTGGCCTTTTCACTTATGCCGATCTCAAAATTGATTCGTACATTTGACTTTTGGACTTGCAACCATATCATACTCTACACTTTATATTTTTTTTAATTTTTTTCTTTTATCAAATATTTATTATATAAATAATAAATAGAAAATTTGAAATAATTTAAAAAGAATAAACTCAAAAAAAAATTTTAAAAATATTAAAAAATTAAAATTTTAAAAAAAATATAGAATGTAAAGTGTGGTGGAGATTGTATACCAAATCCCATATATATATATATATATATATATATATATATATATATATATATATTAGATGGAAAACGCGTAGATTCCGTACGAGTTGCCTGATTACCCACAGTGCCTCCAGCCTGCTAGCCTAATTATAGTTACAAAAATTCTACTCAACCTCTTACTATTCACACAATCTCCACACACCACATTTTTTTTATTTTTATTTTTTATCAAATATTTAATATATAAATAATGAATAGAAAAATTAAATTAATTTAAAAAGAATAAACTCAAAAAAAAATTTAAAAAAAATATTAAAAAATTTAAAAATTTAAAAATTTAAAAAAATGTGGTGTGTGGAGGTTGGGGAGGTTGTGTAGCATTTCTGTTATAGTTAATCTTTCTTTCTTTGTTATTGCTTTCTTTTACCATTATAATTTATATATTGCTTCTAATCAAATATAAATCTGACAATAAGCTAGAATTTATTAATTGACAGTTCATTCAGCAAATTATAATGAGAAAGGAATTAAAAATAGGATAATTATAGGGTGGATGATGATGAATCCTCGCTCTCGATTAGTCTTTCTCCGCTAGTTTAACAAATATAAATGAAAAAACAATTAGAATACATCATTGATTAATTACTTCAAATCCATATACAATTAGAATATAGAATATAGTGTGACATAACTGATAAAAAAACATAAACAATAATATAAGAGAAGTGTTATAGTTACAAAGAGATTCTATAAAAATAAAGTCACAAACTGATATCATGATTTCATATTATACGTTAAATTTATTTTATAATAAAAGTAGTTAATTTATAATCTAACGTGCAACGTTATGCTACGTTAGTTAATTTGTGAGTTTATTTTCATGAAATATCTTTATGATAAAAGCATTTCTAAATTATATAATATAATATAGTAAATGATAATGTATTATATAGTGCATAGTAATTAAATTTCAACTTGATCAAGGTTGTACTCCTTTTGATCTGCAGTCTTGAATTTAGCAGAAAAAACGCAATTTTGAGTTCTGAGGTCCTGATCGAAAGAAATAGAGAAGACCTTTGTGGCTTTGTGTGTGTGAGAATGAGATTTGAGTATGTTAGGACTTTCAGTTAAAGAGTAATGTTATGAACAGTCGCAGAATGCGTAAGTACCGTGTAATCGTTTTGAAAAAGAGTGATGAGGTCTATTATTAATAAATTATTATTTTTATATGAGTCTCGTATTTATTCACTTTTTTTAAAATGATTGCATGTCGCTTGCACACTCACGACTTCAACTATCATTTCTCTAATTATTATTTTATCATCTGATCCATAAGACTTTTTCAAACCGATTGAATAAATTAAGTTTTTGATGTGGACGATTCTTCGTTTTTTGTTTTTTAAATCAGCTTTAATTCTTCTTCGATCTAGTAATCTTTTTAAGGTTCCCAAAATTGATTTCTAAAGAAAAACTTAAAATGCATGCATCGATCCATCCTTGAGTATATATACATAAGGTTTTTTCGTGGCGTTTCCTACCTTCACGAGTTAATTCCTTCTTTGTTTCTGCTTTCTACTCCTAACCCATCAAGCATATATATAAATATATATATTACTTGAAACATTTGCCACTGTCAATCAGCCACCTTATTTCACAGTCGGTGTAGACTGTAGAGGTTAAAAAAAGGAAAATTCTTTACATCAGCCTACTGTTGAGGAGCAGCCACAACACACCTTATATGTCATCATCTAAACTACTCACATCATCTAAATCACTCACATCCAAACACATCAGGTGTGCTATGCATCAGCCCGTGAACAGAGGCTGATGCATAGCACGGCTCTTAAAAAAATATTGCAACTTGGCGAATCTCATTAAACAGTCTCTGCTGTCATACGTCGCCAGCATTACTTACTTTGATCAGTCTTTTGGTAATTAATATAATAGGAGTAATGCTATATGTAGTTATGGAGTACATAAATACTATGTAGTCGCTTTGAAAAAGAGTGAAATTCACTATAATTTTTTTTTTCATATGGGTTCCATATATATTCACTTTTTTCAAAATAATTGTGCAGCACTTACGTAGTCACGACTGCAATTATCATTTTTCATATAATAGTACTAAACACCAAAAGTCTTCTTCTATATCACCAATTCTATATTTATAAGTACCGCCAACTCTAGATCTGTAAACCCGCATCCCCTGATCACCAATTCTAGGGTCATTGTGATAAGGAATTAGATAGCTCCGAATTACTGGCCTGCCTGTCCCTGAAAATGAGTATTGTACGTCGTTTCCAAGAGTTTTTCCTCTGGATTTACACACAATCGCTTTTGCATTTTCAGAGATTTCTCCCCCAACATCATGATGTCATGTCGCTGCCACGGCCTCCGGTAGTACTACCACCAAATGACACAGAAGCACAAGCAGTTGTAGCTCAACTGGTACTTGTTCTGGAAGTGGGTAATCAAAACAACAAGGATTGGGTTACGATAATAGTGGCATTTTGCTTATCATCTGCCATTGGTGTAGCTCTCACATCCGCCCAACTTCACCCCAACTTCTCTCCCACCTTTAACCTCTTCTCTTTCACTGTCTCATTATGCTTTACTTCCTGTTTTGTTAGCCACTTCATTAATTTCAAGTTCCCGGTGATAGCCCGTGTGCTGTATGAAGTTGGCATCTTCTTTGCAGTCACAGCTTTTTTCATAGCCATTACCATTCCCTTTCCTCTGTTCCTCAAACTTACAGTCTGGCTGCTGTATGCCGTTTCCTTCCTCGTTATTGCTGTTTCCAAGTTCTTCCATGTGTAGTACATATATGTACTTAATTTATGTTGGAAAACTAGCTCGACTCTGTTGTAGTACTGTCTCCTGGCCTTTAAATCACGTGTACACAATATTAAGGGTGCCAAACTAATAAACTAATTTGCTGTGTTCTCCATCTAATTTCACTTTATATATATATGTTGGTTTTCGATCGATCAGACCATCATTAAACCCATACAACGAAAGTTTACTTGGATCATGCATCATGTTGATCATGATGAACGTGCAAAACATCGATATTAATCCTTTTTTTAAATGCAAAAAGAGTTTTGTTTTTGGCTTTTCCGTGAAGTACTTGAATAGAAAGCAAATAACATGATCACTACATACATAACTCATAAGATATCTAAAAAATAATGCTAAAAATCTCAAAAAGCTAATTTTATTTACAACTATGAATTAAGAAAAAGAGTCAGATATATTCATAAAAAAGTTACCAATTAATAAACTAATTTTTCTTTTCTGTAAGATCGAGGGAGATCGAATTATATATAGATTCACGTAGCGTGCATGCATGGCATATTCCCTCTCCGCGTGAGTACTTTCTGCCAGATTCCCTTGTGTTTTTTGTTTTGTTTTGTTTTTTTTTTTTTTTTTCTGAGCAAGGTTATTGGGTCTATCTAGCTTACGTACGCCCAACTGAAACGTGGACAAATCTAAAACCACCGAGACATTATCTCCATGAATTCTCCCGATGTTGATTTTATTTTTTTACTTGCTTAATAGTTAAGGAATTATTATTTAATGAGTTTGTGATTTTTTTTAAATGATTAAAGTGATTTAAAAATACTTAAAAAAATTACACAAAATTAGAAAGTGCAATCGGTGGGCAGTGTCAGAACACCTCTTGGTAGCCTTAGCACTGCCCATTGAAATTTGTGGTTACTTAGGTCGGTTCGAATGTTAAGAGTATTTTAGATTGATTATCTATGAATAATAGTGAATTAGTGATAAATAATTCTTGAATAATAGTCTATTGTTTATGAATAATAATGAATTGTTTATAAATAATAGTAAAGTAATATGAGATGATCTAAGCAGTCAAATATAGTCTTATTAGTAGTTTCAATTAGGATAAATAGAGGAAAGACAACTTAATTACTTTGTCAATAGACAATTGCCTGATAATTGACGATCACATTGATCAGAAAGTTCAACCATGCATGGCCACTAATTTAGTAGCTTAATTTGGATTATGATCAAATCAGGAAAATCAAGGTGTATCGGTCACGCGCGCGCGCACACACATATATATATAGTTAATTATGAGTAATTTAATTATTTTTTTATCAAAATAATAATAATACTAATATATATATATATATATATTAATCTACAGAGTAGTTAATTATGGTGAGATATTGGACGGTCCAATATATCAAATAATGACAACTCAAGGTATTAATATATATATATATATATATATATATATATATATATATATATATATATATATATATATAATATATATGGGACCACTTTTGATTCCCAAGGTATTATTTAATTAGATGAGGTGATCAGCTTATATAAAACAACGAAAATACCAATTCTACACAAATTAATAACTAAGGTTATTTTATTTTATTTTATTACAGGAGATTGAAACGTAATTCTCCCGCTTTGAAAAATCAGAATCCTACATTCAAACTAGGGCTGTAAAAATCAAATCAAGATGCACATATTAATATGGGACCACTTTTAGATTCCCATGGCGGCGTATAATTAATTAGACGATATTCCTAGGTGGCACCGCTAAAAGTCAACTATTAGGTCTGGCTTGGATAGATTAAGATTATGTTTGGAAGGTAAGATGAGAATTTTGTGTTTTGTTTTAAAGTTTAAAATATTATTTTTTAGTTTTGAGATTTGAAAAAGTTAAATTGAAATTTGAAAAAGTTGTATTGGGATTTGAAAAAGTTGAATTATTTATTATATTTTATATAGGAATTTGAAAAGGTTGTAATGATGAGATGAGATAAGATGAGAATTTTATTGAAGATGAATCTTCCAAACATAATCTTAATACTTCCATTTCATCTTAATATTCAAATACAATAAATATAAATATTTTAATTTTAAATCTTCAAATTTTTTTATAATGAGAAAAAATTTCCAAAATTTCGAAACAAAATATAAAAAAAATTCAAAATTTTCAAGTTTCAAAACAAAAATAATATTAAAACTTATATTCTAACAATATTTTAATTTTATAATATTTTTATTCAAATTTTTTTCTATTCTTTTACAAAATTTCATAAAATATTTTAACTCAAACAATTTCTAATTCATCTCATCTGATCAATTCAAATATTTAATTACTATTCATATACCTTCTCAATTCATCTCATCTTAACATCCAAATTAGACTAAGTTTCCTTTTCTCTTATCCAAATGAAAGGTCCGAATTTTAAAAGTAACCTTTCTCCCCAACGGCTACTTCCCAACAAAACTTCAAAAAGATAGCTGCTAGGGCTATAAATGAACCAGTTTGTTTGATAGCTTGCTCGGTTAAACTTGAATCGAATTCAATTTATGAAAAAAATCTCACCCATGAAAACAAATACCCGCTCGATTAGTAAATGACACATACTGGACAAAACTGGACTCGACTCGATTAAGGCTTGTTAAGACTTGTTTGTTCATGCCCGAGTTGACTCGTTAACTTGACTCAATTAAAATTTATTCATATATTGATAAAAATATACATACAACTATATATGTATATATACATATATATGTATTAGCTAATAATATAAGCATAGCACTTTTATAATTAAATATATACTATGTAACCTAATTACTTATGTCTATATATTGCATATATTTCATAGCTATATTTTATAATTTCTACAATAATTAATCGATAAAATTTCATAATTTCATATACTAGTATGTGAGAACCATAAATGAAATAGATATATGCTATCATATTATGTGTATATATTAAAAATGTATGTAGGCATATAATATATTATTGTTTTGGATAAATATCAACTATTTATATATTAATTATTTATAATTTTTTTAAAATCTTATAATTCAATAGATGTTCTACTTGTCAGTTGCACAAATTCAATATTAGATTTTTATTTTTTATTTAGCTAATTTATTAATTATTAAATCTTATTCAAAAAATAAAAAATTCGGGCCAAGCTCAAACTTGGCTCGACTTGAGCTCGTTTGTGGAGCGAACTCGAGTTGGGAGTTTAGCTTTCCGAGTCGGGCTTGAATAAAAATTAAATAAAAATCTTGAGCTTAGCAAGCCAAAGACTGGCTCGGTTCGGCTCGATTACAGCTCTAACTGCTGCTATTGATACGCATGAAAAATGCAGTGTCTTTTATGTGCTAACGTGGTGGTGATACCTGTAACTGTCATGTTCTGAAAAAAAACATTGGACGTAACATTTATTTTCTGGTTAACCATTTCAAAACACGCATTTTCACCTGAAACTTTAGACTTGGTATGGATAGTGAGATGAGATTAGATGAGATGAAAGTTAAAAGTTGAATAAAATATTGTTTAAATATTTTTTTATTTAAAAATTTAAAAAATTTGAATTGTTTATTGTATTTTATTTGAAAATTTTAAAAAATTGTAATAATTAAATGAGTTGAGATTGTTTCATTATCCAAACCAACCCTTAGTCGATATGTAAGAAGCTTGAGGTTTTCAACTAGAGCAATTAATATTCGACCGGCCAGTAGAAACTTGGATCGAGGTTTTAAGCAAACCGACTAGCTTTCAACTCTGGTGAACTTACATAGGTTTGAAGACATATTTCAGCTTTCAACTCTAGTGGGCAAGATTATAAGGTTGCTCTATTCTCTATTAACTACAACATTTACTGGTTTTACCCAGGAATTATTTTGGTGGCAAAACACATAGTCTTTGTGAGAAATATTTTTATCCCACCAACTCATGTCGTGGGAAGTTCTCGGAATAAAATTGTTGTGAAAAGCTATCTTTTTTCACGATAGCTTCAACTCATGGGAAAAAACTTGTTTTTCCCATGAAAACATCTGACGGTAAATCTTAAATACTAGCAAAAAATAGTTTGACAATTTTGGTGAATTAGTGGAATTTAGTACTATTTGCCCCGAGCTCTGTTTGTGGGAAAAAAGGAGATCCATGAAGATTGTTGGTGGAAAATTGATATTCTTTGCTACAGAAAAACATATTTTCATAAGTCCATCTCGTGGTTAAAAGCTTTTTTTCACATAATTTTGTTATAAGAAAAAATTTTGATTTGAAGCTTTCCCCACGAACTATTACCATCACTATTTGAGCCATCTCATTTTTTTCCTCCATGCACCAATGAAGCCACTGTACAATACTAAATAACTTCAAATCATGCAAATCATATATATACATATAAGAGAATGAACCATTGGAAATATGTCCAGTAATTATTATGATGAATTTCATAAATAATTCGTGGCAATATGTCCCAAGTCAATCATATACAATGAAATACATCATGTTCAGAAGTGAGAAGTACAATAGAGAAGCCTACATGCATACTCAAGTATTTTTCATAACATATATTAATATATGTTATGAAAAATAAACTGTAACCCACTACAACATATATTGCCTATAACTTTGTATATACAAATTCATAGCACTAGACACATAGTTTTAAAGAATTCCATGCTGCTGAGACAAGCTCCAATTCATCTCCCCAAAGTCTGAAACCACATAGCCTCTTCATCCACATATATTAGGGGCTGAGGAGTATTTGGAAAAAGAAAATTCATACATTAATTAGCATCTAAGAACCAGTTTCTATAGTACTAGGACACACACACACACACACACTTCAGTTATGTGCTTAGAGGTCTTTATCTCAAGAGGAATCAAACTATTTCACAATGTTTTTTCAGTTAGCATTTTAGGATGATTTTTTCTTAAAGTTAAGTTGGGGGTTGAAACAGAGAATAGAGAGAGCCTATAGGATAATAAGAGTCTTTGCATTTTAACAATTTCCCATTTTTCTTTTGTAGTTCATGACAAAATAGTTGGTGCTGAAATCTTTGCTTTGTGTTTCATTTTCAGTGGGACCAGTCAAATTGTGGAAAAAGCCAAACCCAACTCATCAGCTAGCATTGTGTCCTTAGACAACAATTATACAAAGTGAATTGAACATGAATGTCCTTTAGCAAATAATTAGTACCAAGTCAAGTTGTATGGACTTTTGCTGTCTCCATGAATGCCCTTTTGACCATTTCCAAATGTGAAATACTCAGTTTCAGTTCTTACCATCTTCATTAAGAAGAAATTACACATTGAGTCACTTAGTTAATTAGTTGGGACATCAGAATTAGATACAAAAACTCCAACTTGTAAAAATCAAATTAAGAAGGGGGCATTCCGAGAATCGAACTCTGGACCAAATGCCCTCCGACTCTATGAGATTGAATAAATATGATAGTTAACAAAGAACTTGGCAATTCTCATGAGAGAGCCAGGGATTATTTTTTTTTTTGTTTTTTTTTAAACAAATTACTTGGGAAGGCTGGTTGCAGCTTCATTGATAGTAGAAGTAAGTTTTTCCTGGTTGCAACTTTGGACTTACGGTTCACATTTGAGTTGTTTTATGGTGAAATAAAAAAAATGTTATCTTTCCTCATGTTCTCTTTGCATTTGGTTGGATATCAATATATCATGCACTTTATTAATCATGATTAAAGGTGTAAATAAGTCAAAGTTTGAGCAAGTAATGGGTGGTCAAAGTCGAGCCGTGTATGATCCGAGTTGTCTTATTTAATTATCAATCATAATTTTGTGTTTATGAATAATTCATTTAATAAACCAATCAAGTTGAACTTAAATTTAACCTATCCGATCTCGAGCTGCTTATGAAATAGTATTTTTATTTACGGCCTTGTTCCTGATTTACTCCCCCACCTATGAGGTTATCTTGAACAACAATTTGTACTGCATGCATCTTAATGCAGAAGTGTCATCAAATTGTCCCCTCTCACTGGGAAATAGACATATCATCAATGCAAACACCACCAATGTCACAAATTAGAACCAAAATCTACTCAACAACAGACAATTACAGTCTCCTCCAGAATTTTATTTCAGGTTTTCTATTTGTGTTGGGAAAGATCTCCACCTATTTCAAAAATTTGCATATTCTAAAATGGAAAATGCTATGTAGCTTCTTGATTTTGTCTCTTCAGTTTAACCGCTCATGTGTTTTAATTTTTTTTCTTAATAATTAAGAAAGTGAATAGTGTATATTTTTTTAAATGTTTAAATATGTTTAAAAAATATTTTAAAAAAAAGAAAAAAGAAAAAAGAAAAACTGGAAATGCGCTAAGGGGCATGTCCAGTAATATAATGCTGGGCGCGCAACACCCTAGTATTGTCCATTCTACAACTTGACATTCTCATAATTCTATACTAGTAAGCAGAAAGTGCCACAGGAGACAAATCGACATAACCTTGTAGGTTGGGCTTAAAGATTTCCTTTGAGCGAATGCCTGCAGCTTCTCACCGTCTAGACCTTTTCCTGTTTCATTCCTTGCAAATAGAGTATTACATTAATAATTATGCTCAGTTAGAGAAGCCATTACAATTGCCTACCCTTTTTATTAGCAAAAAAAAGGAGAAGACCAACGTTGCCTTATAAGGGAATAGTTTATATATATATAGCCTGATTTGGATAGTGAAACTATCTCATATTTTCATTAAATTTTTTTCAAATTTTCAAACAAAATACAATAAACAATTCAAAATTTTTAAATCTCAAAACAAAATTAATATTAAAAAATAATATTTTATAATATTTTATTTAATTTTTAACTTTCATCTTAACTTACTATTCAAACTAAGCAGGATTGTTTGGAACATGAAGCAACTGAGCTCGTCTGAGTTGAGTTCAAATTTAAGTATAACCCAACATACAAATACACAACTCTCAAATCACTAAATATCATTCAACTCAAGACCTCTTTATATGTAGGACTCACAACTTTTTTCAAAACTCAACACCTCTTTACATGTGGGATCTACAACCTTTTTCAACTTCCCATAAATACATATAAACTCATCTTAATATTCAAACACATCTAAACTCATCTTAGGTGGGTCCCACAAAACTCATTCCACTATCTTCTCAACTCACTATTATTCATAAAGAACTTAACATAACTCACCTCAGCTCAATTCAACATCCAAACGTAGCCTGACCCGGTTTAGATTCAAGAATCATTCCAACTCATCTCATTTCAATATTACAATTTTCTCAAATTTTCACACAAAATATAATAAACAATTCAACATTTTCATATTTTAAAACAATAATAATATTAAAAAATAATATTCTAATAATATTTTATTCAACTTTCATCTAAAACCATCTCATTTCATCTCACTATCCAAATCTCACCTAAGATGATTGCTCTGAAACATCATCAGACTCAGTAATCTAGCAGGCAACATCTGACTGCTCTAACTATAAAATTGCAGAAGAAGAACCATAGCCTTCCCCAAGGTGAGTCTCTAAACTCGCACGAATCCTTTGAACTTGGAGGAGAGACATACCTCAGGTCAGTGAGAATTGACTTCCCTATCTTTAATGGTGAAGATCCTAATGAGTGGTAGAGCATTAACATTGGATTGACCATCCTATTCTTCAAATTTTGACTAATATGTAGTTTTTTCACTTTTAGCTAATCATTCAAAAGTTGAAATTTACATTGGATTAGTCATCACACACTCTATAATAATAAGAATATTATTATTTTTTTAATTAATTCTTATTTTATTTCGATAATCTTCAATAACCTCCAACAATCATATTCATTTTTCATTTTTACAATCCAACAATCTATAATATAATAATCTCATATGTATATAGATGGTAAAATCTCATATGAATAAAAATATCATATCTATAATATAATAATATCAAAAAATACTTTTAGACTTGCTATAGTTATTTTCATATTTGAAAAGAAGAATGAATTTACTGTAATTTATATCTTAGATGAAAACAATTTAGCTAATTCAATGTGGAGCAAATATGGATGATATTTGCTAAATTTGAATATGAAAAGACATTTGGCTAATCCAATGCCAATGCTCTTATAAGGCCAACCATTGCTTCACTTTCTTTAACACCTTACCACAACAAAAACTAAGACTAGCCTCCTTTTATATGGAAGGATAGACCCTGATATGGTTCCAAGACTTGGAGGAATCAGGGAGCTCGAGTAGTTGGGAAGAATTTACTTATAAGGCCTTGTTGGCTAGATTTGAAACAAAATTGGATAGAAGAGGAGTATAAGTCGAAATTTGGGGACTTGTTCAATCGTCTAAGAGGTCTATCTGATTCCTACAAGTTGAGCTACTTCCTCAGTGGTTTAAGGGATGACATTCAATTACGCGTGAGAATGTTTAGCCCTGAAAATTTACTCATTGCTTATAGCTTAGCTAAAATTCACGAGGAACACATTTGGGTTACTAGGAGAAACTAGAAGGGGTTGACACATGACCCTGAGTAATGTTGTTAAAACATCCCTCTACAACCTCTGCAACAGCCCTTAAGGGAGTTTCCAAGGCCTTAGTGCCTACTAAAAAAAATAACCTGCACCAGATGAAAGAAATAAGAGAAAATAGTTGTTATTATTGTGATTCTAAGTGGAATCCTGATCATAAGTATTCCGATCCTAAATTGTTCTTAATTGATGATGTTAAGGAAGAGTTTTAAGAAGAATCTCAGGTAGATGAGAGCCCTACAACTAAGAAAAGGGGGAGTTGAGATAGAAAAATAGTTAACCTAAGATCTCCCTAATACCTTAATTGGTTCTTAAGGGACCAAAACCATTAGAGTTCAAGGTAGGGTGGGAACTCAAGAAGTGACAATACTTATTGATTCTAGTTGTACCCGCAATTTCTTGGATCCCTTAGTTGTTAGAAAGGCAAACCTACCAACTAATAGTATTGAGAGGGTAAGAGTTAAAGTTGCAAATGGGAAATAGCTAGCAAGTGAAGGAAAATGAGCTGGGATGAGGTTTAATGTGCAGGTCATCATATTCTTCACAAATGTACATGTGTTGGTTCTTGTAGGGTGTGATATGGTGTTGAGGGTTCAGTGGTTGAGAGAATTGGGACCCATTATGTGGAACTTTGTAGACCTTTTAATGGAATTCCCAGTACATTGGCATAGCAGTCAAACTCAAGAGATTCAACCCTTCTGCTCATATTGAAAAAGGGGGCCTCAACAGGCACAATAAGTAGAAAATAGGGGATTATTGCTACAATTGGTGGCGGAAGGGAGCACACAGTGGCCTAAGAATGTATCCTAGTCCTTTTGTGAATTGCTTAATCACTACTATGATGTGTTTGGGGAACCCAAAAGTCCTCCTCCCCTCTGTAGAACCGATGACCATGCAATTAACCTCATTCCTAATACTCCACTTGTATCAATGAGACCCTTACAGATATCCCTACTTCCAAAAATATGAAATAGAAAATATAGTGAAGGACCTACTGCATACATGGGTGATTCAACCTAGTGAAAGTCCTTATTCATCTCTTGTGTTATTGGTAAGAAAGGATGTTGGGTCTTGGAGAATGTGTGTGGACTATTGAGCAACAAATAAGGTGACTATGAAGGATAAATACCACATACCAGTTTTGGAAGAATTATTGGATGAATTAAGTGGGGGCTGAATTGTTTTCAAAGATGGATTTGCGTTTAGGGTATCATCGAGTCAAGGTTAACTCTGAAAACATCCCTAAGACTACTTTTAAAACCTGTGAGGGTCCCTATGAGCTTTTGGTTATGCCATTTAGGTTAAGTAATGCCCTCTATACTTTCTAAAGTTTAATGAATAAGATTTTTAAAACTTACTTAATAAGGAATTCCATTTTAGAATCCTTTGACAACATTCTAATGTATAGCAAGTTAGCTGAGGACCATGTTGAGCACTTAAGGTTAACTCTGGAGATCCTAAGGTAGCATATATTGCTGGCCAAACTCTCTAAGTGTAAGTTTGCCAGCGTAAAAGTGGTTTATTTAGGCCACTTAATATCTGCAGAAGGGGTAAAAGTTGATCTAGAAAAACTTAAGACTATGGAGGAATGACCATTTTCCACTTTCTTAAAATCTCTTAGGGGATTTCTTTGTTTGACAGGGTCCTTCCCGTGGGCCTAAGCACAAGGTTTGTCTGAAGAGGCACAATGCTTGGCTTGGGTTGAACATGTACAACCCTTGCATGTGGGCCGAGTAGACACAACACATTGGGATGAATAAGCACGTGAAAGTATGCAATGTTCTAAAATTAATTCACAAGAAAAGTGCCATTGGGGGACTCCAACCAATGCCTTCTCTTCCTAAAGTGAAGCACCTATACATGAGACTAGGCATGTCCTTTGGTCTTTAAGTGAAACATTATGTCCTTTAAACTACTAACTACCAGTTGAAAAGTCATAAATTAAGAATTGTGATCTTTCACAATATGCCATTTCATTCTCTATAAATAGAGGATGAGACCCACAAACTTATTCCCATTCTTCCAT
Source organism: Cyclocarya paliurus (assembly GCA_029856935.1). Lineage (NCBI taxonomy): Eukaryota > Viridiplantae > Streptophyta > Magnoliopsida > Fagales > Juglandaceae > Cyclocarya > Cyclocarya paliurus. The sequence goes on along the minus strand of CM056959.1, from coordinate 7,218,736 downwards.
ATTTTCAGTCTTATATACAAATTTGTAGAGAAACTCTGAAAGAAAAACTTCAAAATTGTTATCTGCAATTGATGACTTTATTGTATCTTGTAGGTAAATCGCGTGTAATCTAGTAGCAAAGTCTTTCGAGTGAGAGCAATTATCAATTTAAATATAGTGTTATACACGCCTCAAAGTCACATTTATCTTTTTCAGATTACTGTATGTGCTCAAATTGCTTCAACATGTACGTTGGAGATAACCCAGTTCCACCTCCAGCTCCGACAAACGACATCATAATTCACCAACGTTCTCTCCCTTTTCGTAATCTCTCTTCTTTTCCCTCTCTGTCATCCTTCTCGATCTAACGGTGTCGAACTCATTTTCACTACAATACTCCATCGTCGACTGCCACAAGAGGAGTTGAAAGTTGTCGGATAGCATAGAAACAGCCGACCGAACACTTCCTAGTAAGCCAGTCCGTCTCTCTCCTTCTCCTTCTTTGTTGTCTTCTCGGTTTAACAGCACCAAACATTCTCTCTCTCAGAGCTCCTCCATTGTACGACAGGAGAAGCTAATTAGCCAACCCCCCTCCAGCTATGTCGCATCCCTCTCGCTCAGTGAGTCCTTGTCTGTCACACGGTCCCCTTTCTCTAAAGTGTTCATTTCAAGTTTGAAATCCTTTTGAAAAATGATAAACACACATAACTTTTCACAACACATTACACAATCATGTTTTAAAATAATGGTATTCGTGTAAAGTATCTTATAAAAGTAACATCACTTTACAAAAATGCCCTCACTTTAAAACATGTATTATGAAATGTGTTGTGTGGATATCATTACTCATTTCTTTTTCTACTCTTCCTAAGTCTAATACCCGTATAGGGTAGACTTTTTAAATGTCATTTACATTTATGCTCCTTAGTTTATAAGCCATGGCAGAATGAAGTTTGGGCTTGTTTTTCCGTTCGGTTAGTATTTCGTTGGGCTTGTGTTTACATTGGTTTAAAACATTTTGGGCCTGTTTTACGTGGATAACTGTCTCAATGGTTTTAAACTAAGAATCTGTTGCTTTCTTGAGAGAGGCTAGCCCCTCCTACAGTTGATTCATGCGAGTCCCCTTGGCCATTTTAGCTATTGCTTGGATCAAAATCTCTTAAACTAGAAATTGTCACACCCCCAAGATGGATGGATCCTAAAAATTGTCACAATTCGAGGGTGAGCTCCTCGAGAAGAATGCAGAAGAAAGAGATGGAGAGTGATAATAGAATTTTTGTATTAATTTGCTCAAAGATAACATTCATGTAATTTGGTTCCCACATGTACGGGTAGGAACATACCCACCGAGCACTCCCAATGACAACCAATGAGAGACTCCAATAATAGAAAGAAGGTAAAAGATGTAAAAAAAAAAAAAACATGACATGGAGTAATACTGAGCCCACAATGGGCTTAAATATAAGTAAGATAACTAATGGGCCACAGGCATCCAACAGACAAATCAATATGGGCCGAGCCGAAGAAGACGAATTAGGAGCAACGGCTGCTAGACCAACTCCTGGCCCCCGATCCTCTTCCCCGTCTTTACCCCGGCATGTGACATGTTCATTAGTTCAAAAACAGCGTTGCCCAAACTTCATCAATCCAAAATACAAGAGAAGTAAGAATACAAAAGCAGGCCCATATTTGCTGTATTTTACAAGAGAAAAATATTGCAGCCCAAACAGAGCAGCCTCATTATCTCTAACCAAAGTATATGATATTATTATTTCACTAAACACATATAAGAGCACTCTTAATGGATTAACGAAAGTCAAACCCAAGTTTAGCTAATAGTAGATAAATTTGGCTTTAGCTATTTCATTTACATCAAATGTCTATATTGAAACAGTCATTTATTCATAATATAATAATAAAATAATATGAGATAAATTTGACTTTGATTATTCCATTCACATCAAATCCCTATATTGAAGTATACATTTAATCATATAGTAATCAAATAATATTAATTTAATTTTTTAATTATTAATTAATTTAATTTTATCATATTTTACCATTCTACTTATTATATGTTAATTAGTAATCATATTCTAATTAAATTATTGGTTAAAAAAAATCATATTTTCAATTGTCATTTAATCCTAGCTGATAAACCCTTTGGTGTAGTGAGAGGTTGTAGCTAAACATGAAATTTTTTTCAAGAACCATATACATATATAGTTAGAAACCTAAACATACACCTTAAAATATGAAGCATCGCATATTAAACAAGCAGCATGCATTTTGGAAAAGCACGACTTTATTTAAATGATTGATAACATGACCAGAACGTGGCCACTCAACAATTCCCACAGGATACTACTAAAGTTTTAGCTAATATATATTAATATTAATTTAAAATTTAAAAATTTTAATTTATTTAATTTTATCATATCTTACCATTCTACTTATTATATATTAAATATATTCTAATTAAATTATTAGTTAAGAAATCATATTTTTGACTAATGTGGATAAGAAGAAGAGAGAGAAAAATAATAAAGTAAAGATTTGGCAAAAAGTACCCACCAAATTTGATCTCATTTTTGAAGTTACTGTAGCAAAGTCAAATTTTTTGACTTTAACTAATCCATTGCAACCACTCTTTCTTCTATAATAGCTAAATGTAGGATGAATTTACCTTTTAACTAATCTATTGATGATGCTCTAATCAACATAATCTAAATTTGTTTGGAATCTTATTTAGCATAAACTAATTCTCATAAGAGAAATGCTATTATGCCGTCCCTGGGATACCTCTCACTTTGCCCCCATTGACATGGCACCACATGGTGGTGCTACGTGATTTATTAAAAAAAAAGTAAAAATAAATAAAAACATAAACATGAAAGGGGTAGAGAGAACCTAGGATTTCAAACTTCTTATTTTTGCATTTTCAAACGCCATTTTGTTTTGAATGTATAAATATATATATATTTAATAAACTAGGTGTCACGTCAATAGGACAAAGTGAACGGTATAATTAGGGCGGCATAGTAGCAGTTATCTTCTCATAAAGCACTAACAAATTCTAGAATCTCATAAAACATCAACAAAAAATAACATAATAATTGGATCCATTATAACGACACATTTAGTGATTTCTCATTGAATTTATTCTAAACTCTCCTGTCTAATTTGTTTTTGTCATTAAGTTTGGAAAATTTAACTTAAATGTTTCTCATCGACCTATAGTGGAGAAAAAACATGTTCACTAAACAAGAAAGTGAAGAGGTGTAAAATGTTTTCTCATGGAACTATAGTGGAGAAATTCATGTGTAGATAGCATCTGATTTTGATTGTTCAATAAAATTAATGTTGTGAGGGGGGCCCCTCTAGGAGAAATCAAGCCACAGAGACCCTTGACGGAAGCCCAAAGTAGACCATAGTCCTGAACAGGGAAATTGCCTACCTAGTCCCAAGCAGGGAAATTGCCTACGACTCCATGGTCATAGGCCCATCCGAGAGGTCATGAGTATTGAGCCTTACAGCGTGGGGGAGCCTGTTACTCGGAAGTAATTGAGTGAGGAGGAAGGAGCTCGATGAACTGCCAGGTCCTACCACGAGGTATGCTGCAGACTGTAAACTGACTAGCGCATACAACAGGGCATGTCTGATAGCGACCACAACGAGCTCGTGGCATGTCGCATTCAATGCGTGTCGGGGAGAGTGGAACGCAACGACGTACAACTGCAGGGCGACTTAGTCACGACCTGACACCCTGCCACGGTAAGAGGGTGGCTGCAAGCTTGGCTCAAGCACCACTTGACACACTGCTAGGGCAAGGAGGAACTAGCAAGTCTGACCCCAGCACGACTTGACATCCCAAGATCTCCCTCAGCAGTTGGGTCCAAACCAAGTATAAATAGTAGCCATTCCCCTTACAGGGAGGCTTTTTGAACTATTTTACTATCTTTCCATCTCATACAATCTCCTTCATACTTCACTGACTTAGGCATCAGAGTGACCCTAGATGTCATCAGAGCCTACTCCTCATCTTAGCTGCAGGTTACCAGAGGTTTGGCTACTGTGGAGTTGCTTGGGCTGCGAAACATGACATCAATAGTGACGCCGTCTATGGGATCTTTTCTTTTCCCATAAAAATGTGTACTTCACATGTTGGCAGTGACACTGTCCCAAACTGCATGAAGGGAGGATAACCAGAACGAAGCAATGGAGGCGAGACTCATGGACATGGAGGAAATGATAAGGAAGTTAACAGAGAAAACTAGGACACTCCGTCAGGAAAACGTGGCTCTCAGGCGAACCAACGAGGAGCTAGTAGGGGGCGGGGAGCCCAGTGGCAACGAACACGCGGACTCGCAGTGAGTTCTTGCGAATGTCGCAGCAGAGGACGAAAGGCACAAGATGCACATCGTACTCCGAGAACTCGGGGACAAATATGCAGAGATGGCCAGGAGAATGGGCACGTCTTCTACCGTAGACCAGCTACTCGTGAGCACCGACCTCCCATACAGCGTGGGGGTCTTGGTGGTACCACTCCCGCCCAAATTTAGAGTTCCCCAAATGGAGATGTACGATGGGTCCAAGGACCCATTGGAGCACTTGGAGACGTTCGAAGCACACATGACCCTACACAGCTACTTGGAGGAAATCGTTTGATGAGCCTTCCCCCTGACATTGAAGGGGTCGCCCGGGCCTGGTTCAGGTCACTGTCATTAGGCACTATAGAGAGCTTTGATGAGTTGGTTCGCCTCTTCATGACACAGTTCTTGGCTAGCCGGAAGAGAAGGTGGCCGGTTACGTACCTCCTTACAGTCAAATAGTGAGACGACCATAATCTGAAGTCATACCTGTCGCAGTTCAATCGGGAGTGTATGACCACCGACGACCAGGACGAGAAGATCATGTTGGAGGCCTTCTGGGAGGAATCTGGCCTAGAGTTATGACGAAAATAGCATGGAAGACCCCCACCACATTGAGGGAGTGTGGATTGAGTGAACGGGTTCATCAACGCCAAAGACACCCTCGAGGCCTTAACGACCTCACGACGGTTAGAGATGGAGCAAGGGGATCGGAAGGCAGCTGGACAACGAGGAAGCCATGGTTGCGAAAGGGGGGAAAATGGGAGCTCCTGATATGAAGAAAAAGGCAGAGCAGCCGGCTCGGCCATAGAGAAAACTGCCAGTACTATGAGTACCACATGACTAGTCAACATAGCACCCGGAATTGTTACGCCTTGAAAAGGAAAATGGAGGAAGAGGAGCAGAACTAGAGGATCGGGAGGATCGACATAGAAGGGATAGTCAAGGCCCCCGACGGGGGACGAGCCCTAGAAGGCAGGAAGAGAGAGAAGCTCGAAGGAGTCCCCCGGTGGAGGATAGACCAATTGGGGAAATACGCACTATTATGGGAGGATACGCCAGGGGGAGTCACTTCGTCGACTTGGAGAGCCCACACCCGGAAGGTGCAATATGAGGAGGTATTCGCCACAGGAAGGATTGTTGTCAAGGCGCTGTGGTGCCCGGGGAGCACCACCATAACCTTTAGCGAAAAGAAAGAAGGTATCCTCCAACTGCATGATGATGCGTTAGTAGTAACAACAAACTTTATAACCCGGAGGATCCTAATTGACAATGGCAGTTCGACAGACATCCTGTTTTGGGAGGCTTTTGTCAGGATGGGAATTAGTCCAGCCTGACTAAGCCCAGCCCCGATTTCAACCGATGGGAGCCATTACCCTATTTGTCCTAGCAGGTAAGGCGCCCAGGACCGTCGTGACCATAACCGATTTCTTGGTTGTCAAAGCCCCATCCTCCTACAACGCAATACTGGGCCATCCCACCCTGAATAACTTAAGGGTGGTGACATCCACCTATCACCTTAAGATGAAATTTCCTACCAACTTAGGAGTGGGAAAAGTCCACGGCGAGCAGGTCTTGGCTCGGGACTGCTATGCAAGAGAGCTAAAGCACGAGGTCAAAGTAGTTGCAACCATTGAAGGAACTGGAGAGGCGACCGAGCCGGGCTCACCACCAGCCTTGACCAAATGGGATAAAGAGGTCCATGATGAGTAAGCCTTGTGGTAGGCCAAACCTAATGAGCCCCTGGAGTTGGTATCAGTCGACGAACATAGATCAGAATGAAGAGTCTCAATAGGAACTAAGCTGGATTCGAGGTTAAGAGCAGCGCTAATACGCTTCCTCATCGAACATCAAGACGTGTTTGCTTGGAGCCATGAGAAGATGCCAATCCGAGAAGATACCTGGGATTGGCAACTCCATCATTGAGCACCTACTTTACGTCAACCCAAGGGCTTGGAAAGTCAAGCAGAAATGGCAAAGTTTCAGCACTGAGAAGTATGGGGCGATAGCGGAGGAGGTGGACCGCCTATTGGCAGTGAGATTCATCCGAGAAGTCCATTACCCGGAATGGCTCTCTAATGTGGTCTTGGTGAAGAAGGCAAACAGAAAAGACAATTAACGTTGACTTCACCGACCTGAATAAAGCTTGCTCGAAGGATAGCTTCCCATTACCATGAATCGACCTGATTGTGGAGTCAACAACGAGACATCCCCTCCTCAGTTTCATGCATGCCTATTCAAGGTATAACCAGATTAGGATGAGTCCAAAGGATGTAGAGAAAATTGCATTCGTGACAGACCAATGCCTCTACTATTACAAAGCCATGCCATTCAGCCTCAAGAATTCTGGGGCTACCTACCAGCGGTTGGTCAACCGGATGTTCAAGCAACAGATCGGCCGGAATATGGAAGCATACGTAGATGACTTGCTAGTAAAGAGCAAAGAGACTAGGCAACATCTAGCAGATCTCTGAAAAGCCTTCTCCGTCCTCCGACGGTACCAGATGAAGCTCAACTAGTTGAAATGAGCATTCGGAGTGGAATCTGGCAATTTCCTGGGATTCATGGTCTCCGAGAGGGGAATTGAGGCAAACTTCAAAAAGGTGGAAGCAGTCATGGGAATGCCTTCACCCCACAACCTTCACGAAGTATCGAGGATGGCTGGTCGGGTAACAGCCTTGAACTGTTTCATTGCCCGATTAGGTAGCTGGCCAGTCGGTACCTCCCCTTCTTCAAAGTCTTGAGGAAGGCCCAAAAGTGGGATGCAACCTGCGAAGAGGCCTTCACTGACTTGAAGAAGTACCTGAGTCACTTGCCATTGCTAAGCTAGACAAAACCCAGAGAGAACCTGACTATGTACCTAGCTGTGTCCCCACACATTGTATTGATGGTGCTAACTCGGGAGATGGAGGATGGACAACGGACCATCTATTACTTGAGCGGGGCTTTCCGTGGAGCTGTAGCTAGATACCCGCAGATGGAAATGTTGGTGTTTTCCCTGGTCATCGCCGCTAGAAGAATAAGGCCATACTTTCAGGCCCACCCGATGAAAGTACTCACTGATCTTCCTCTCAAGAAGGTGTTGCAGAAGCCAGACACCTTGGGATGGCTCGCCAAGTGGGCAATTGAGCTCAGTGAGTTTGATATGGAATACCTACCTCGCTTCGCTATCAAAGGATAGGTGCTGGTAGATTTCATTGCTGAATTCACCAGCTTCCCGGAGGAAGTCCCCTTTGAGCCCTGAGGAAAATCCTGGCAGGTCTATGTAGATGGCTTGTCCTTCCAGGCTGGCGGAGGAGTGGGGGTGCACATAGTCACAGAGCAGGGGGAGGAGCACAACTACGCAGTCAAATTTGCCTTCAAAGTGACCAACAACAAAGCCAAGTATTAGGCACTCTTAGCCGGGATGTTGATCGCCCGAATGTTAGGAGCAGAAGAAATAGAAGTGAGAGCTGAATCTTAAGTAGTTGTCAGTCAGGTACTGGGGCAATTCGCCATAAAAGGAGAGAGGCTGAAGAAGTATCTCCAGCTCGTCTACAATGAGTGGGACAGCTGCCGATTCTTTTGCATCCAACAAACTCTGAGAAGGGAGAATTAGAGGGCAGACCAATTGGCAAAAGCTACGTCCGAACAAGAAGAACTTCCCCTTCCAGAACACACCTTGGTCAGAATGATCGAGACCCTATCCATCAGGGGGAGGTGTCTGTTGCGACCCCAGCAACCCCTGAGTGGGCGACAGATATCTGGAAATTCCTGGAAGAAGGGCATCTACCTAGTGACCTGAAAGAAGCATGAAAGATTAGGAATAAGGTAGCACAGTTCACCTTGCTGGAAGGAACCTTGTATAGAAGAGGTTTTTCTGAGCCACTCCTCAGATGCCTCTCTCGGATGAGGCACAATATGTGCTGGCAGAAATCCATGAAGGAATTTGCAGAAGCCATTTGGGGGGAGGGCGCTAGCCGTGAGGGTTACCTGAGCGGGGTACTACTGGCCCCATTTCCTCAAAGATGCAAAAGACTGCCAAGAAATGCCTAAGGTGTTAGGAGCACGGGCCAGTTCTGCACTACCTGCTAGAAGTGCTGACATCGATCACGCCCTTCGCCCAGTGGGACCTGGACCTAATTAGCCCATTCCCAGTAGCCAGAAGAAGGGCCAAGTTCGTAATCGTCGTAGTCGATTACTTCACGAAGTGGGTGGGAGTAGAAGCCCTCACAAGCATCACCTCCCGAACCATCACAGAGTTCTTGTGGAAGTCAATAGTCTGCCGGTTTGGCATACCTCAGAGCTTCGTATCGGACAATGGAAGACAATTCGACTGCGCACATTACCGGGAATGGTGCGTAGAGCTCGTAATTAAGGTGAAGCACTTCTCGCCAGGACACCCCGAAGCCAATGGCCAAGCCGAGGCGAGCAATAAACCTTTATCTCCACCCTCAAGAAGAAGATCGGGGCACACAAAGGAGCATGGGCTGAGGAGCTGCCGAGCGTGTTATGGGCGTACCGAATGACTGTTTGGACCCCCACCTGGGAGACCCTCTTCACCCTCACTTATGACAGTGAAGTAGTAATTCCCGTGGAAGTCGGGATGCCCACACTCCACATTCAGCACTTCGATCTGGACACCAACGATGAAAGGCTAGCTGAGAGATTAGACATTTTGGAAGAAAGAAGGGAGGACGCGGCCATGCAAGTAAAGAGCAACAAGTGGAAGGCAGAACAATACTTCAACAAATGGGTCAGACCACGCTCCTTCAAAGTAGGCAACTTGGTGCTGCAACAGACCAAGGTAACCACCCAAAAAGAAGGAAAACTAGGACCACGGTGGGAAAGTCCATACGTAGTAACCACAAGCAATCGACCCAGCTCTTACCGCCTTAAGGATAGCCAGGGGCACGAGCTCCCCCACCCCTGGAATGCCGAACATCCAAGAAGTACTACGTGTAAGAATGTAAAGCAACACCTTTTTGGAACGCTATAGACTTATTTAATGAATGAGAATGCCTGGATATTTATTCCTGAGCTGTCGTTGTTTAAAACTTGGAATCAAAGCCATATCCCTCAACTTAGTCTCTGGACTCGCTGCGGGGTAAGGCGAAGTCCTCAGACTTGACGCCAACTCCCAGTTCAACAAAACTGAGTCCCTAGACTAGCCATGAAGTCGGGTCCTTTGACTCGCTACATGGTAAGGCCAAATCCCTGGACTTGAAGCTGACCCCCCGTTCAACAAAGTCGAGTCCATACACTTATGAGAAGTTGAGTCCCTTGACTAGCTGTGAGGTAAGGCCAAGTCTCTGGACTTGCCGCTGACCCTATGTTCAACAAAGCCGAATCCGTAGACTTGCCATGAAGTCAGGTCCCTTGACTCGCTGTGGGGTAAGGCCAAGTCTCTGGACTTGACGCCGACCCCCCGTTCAACAAAGTCGAGTCCATACACTCACGAGAAGTCAAGCCCTTTGACTTGCTACGGGGTAAGGCCAAGTCCCTGGATTTATCGTCGACCCCCCATTCAACAAAGCCATGTCCATACACTCGCTAGAAGTCAAGTCCCTTGACTCGCTGTGGGGTAAGGCCAAGCCTCCGGACTTGCCACCAACCCCCCGTTCAACAAAGTCGAGTCCATACACTGGCGAGAAGTCGAGCCCTTTAACTCGCTGTAGGATAAGACCAAGTCACCGAACATGAAGCCGATCTCCCTTTCAACAAAGACGAGTTCCTAGACTTGCCATGAAGTTGGATCCTTTGACTCGTTGCGGGGTAAGGCCAAGTCTTTGGACTTGACTCCGACCCTCCGTTCAACAAAGCTGAGTCCCTAAACTCGCCATGAAGTCTGGTCCTTTGACTCGCTGTGAGGTAAGACCAAGTCCCTTGACTTGACGCCGACCTCCCATCCAACAAAGTCGAGTCCCTTGACTCACGAGGAGCTAGGTCCCTTGACTCCCCGATGGGGTCGGGCTTGGACGTCGGATCAGGAGCCCTAACCAAGGTCTCACAAGCAAAGGGCAACAAGATAAAAAAAAAGGCACAACAGTTGCAAGAAACACATTTTCATTTCATCAATGAAAGTACAGATTTACAAAAGTGAAAGCAAGGGAAGCGCTATACAAAGCCCTACAAAAACAAAAAGAAAGGGGGGGAGGGCCCATCACTGGGTAGGAGGAGGCGGATGAGAGCTCGAAGAAGGAGGTGAAGGATCACCTAGGGGGAACGAAGGATACCCTAGCTTCCTAAAGTTCTTGACGTAAGTTGCGCTTCGGCATTTGGGGGAAGGGAAGCCAAAGACAGAGTGTGTAGGTCTAGCCCAGGATTCTGTAGCAAGTGTTGGTGCACCTTCTTAAGACCACCTCGGCAGCCGTAAGACCAGGCCTCTTCCCGAACGACGTTGGCACTCGCGATCTGAGATCGGATCTCCCTGGAACACTTGGCGACATTGTCCAGACAAGACTTCGAATTGGTGATCTCCATGCCGCAGGCTAGAAGGTCGATGTCCCTCTGGATCCCTAACTGCGAAAGTTCATCAACACGAGTCTTTGCCAGTCGCAGTTGCTCCCTTAAGTGTTGGGCCTCCTGGGAGAGCCTGAAGTGCCCAGACAGCAGCTTTGTGCACTGTCCAGCGATTGAAGCCCAACCCAGTCGAGACTCCTCCAGCTCCTTCCGAGCGGATTCCACCTCCTCCCAAGCCTCTTGTAGTTCCTTCTGGGAAGATTCTAACTGCCCTTGAGCAGTCTCCAGCTTCGCCTCCTGAGTGACCAGACTCTGCTCGGCCCAACACGAGCCTTTTCGAGGTGCTTGTTCACAGATGACCACGGGTAAATTTTCTCCTCGGTGTCGAGCAATAGGCCTTTCAGAATCTTCTTCCTTTCCTTATGCCTCGTGGTGACCATCTCCAAGTGTTGGTTCTGTTCCTTTAAGAACACAACCTCATCGACCAGCTCGTTACACTTGGTTTTGAGGTCCTTTATTTGCCGGGTAGCTTGCTTCATCTTGAAGAAACCAAAGCGCCCTAAGGTCCCGAGCTCCCGGTTGGCCTCCTCGAGCTCCCCCAACTCTTCCCCGATCGTCGTGGCCAACTGGTCTGCGACCTGCAAGAAGGAAAAGAAATTTGAAGTTAGAGGCAAGGGGCCGAGACAGTTCGACAGAACGAGCAGAATACAGGAAGGGCCTACCTGGGTGAAGAAAGGTTGCAACATCTGGCCATAGCATGGGCTTTATCCAGGTTCGAGGCTGGAGCTTGAATCCCCTCACCTGGGAGGAAGAAGAAGGCTCGGCGACCACGAGCTGCCAAGAAAAATCTGGAAGTGACTCCCAAGTCTCGCTATAAGGCCTAGGCGCGACTGGAGATAGAGTCGCAGAGTCATCATCATCACTCAGCTTTACGATGACATGAGGGTCTGCATCGTGACTGGTCTCGCTCAGCCTGATGGACAAAGAAGGGGGAAGCGGTCCCCATGTCCAGAGAGTTAGGTCTAGCGGCCATCCCCGGGTCTCGAGTTGCAGCAGAAGAAGCCTCGGGCCTTCTCCCTCTCCATCAACTTCTTCTCCATCTCCTTCTCCTTCTTTGTCTTGTCCCCCTTCAGCATTGAAGATGAGTCCTCCGATCATTTCTTCCTAGCTTGTAGCCCGGGAGGGGCTTGGCTGTGCTTCCAGCGGTCCGGCCTGGGAGGTCATCTCAACCTCTTCTTCAACTTCTACCTCTTGTTGGCTTGCGCCCTGGGAGGGAGTCCGCTCTACTCCCTGGAGCCCGGCCATCGAGTCGGTTTGTGGGACTTCATGGGCCATCTCCTCCCGTAGAGTGTCTTCAAAAGATAAGGGCTCGAAGGTGCTAGGGTTGTGTGGGGAGTGTGCAAAGGAGTCGAAGAAGGTTGCCTAGAGGTTGCACGCATCCAATTCTTCCTTGGAAGGAAGCAGCAGGTCCGGGAAGGATCTAGTAGAAGCAAGCCTAGTTTTTGTTGAAGAAGGAGGCTCGGCAATGGAGCGGGAATTGCTCTGATATGAGGTAGAGCTCCCCCACGTCGAAGGAATCGGTATCTCCGGGCGTGTGGATTCCTGACCATGAGATGCATTGGCGCTGCTCCCTGACGGAACTGGACGACCCCAGGAAGAAGAAAATCCCCCACTTCTTAGGTTCCTCTAAGGCAGATCGTGATGCGCCTTTTGCCATTTCTCTCAGCCACCAAAGGAGCTCGAACCACGCTTCCACCCCCAGGGTGAGGGAACCTCACCCAGAAAGTTCCTACCGATTGCGTACGAGTGATCGGGCACGAACAAGTGGTCCCGAATGTTCTTGTTAGAAAGGGCCAAGTCTGTATGAGACACGTCAGGATGGGCCCTCACCCAGACCATCACTACTTCCAGTCGAGCCTCCTCCCTTCGATTCAAAGTAAGGCACAGACTCTGCGAGGATGGGAGGAACCCCCATGTCGCCTGAATGGGATATTCCGGTCGAGCCGCCTCCCCCTCGAGGAACTCCCACCCCAAGCCGGACACAAAAAAATACTTCTGGGACCACTCCTTGATACTCGAATGGCGTAGCTTGAGCATAGGGATCTTCCGACCTGGAGCCCGAGCCTGGAAACTGCATATACTCCCTGGCTGATGATTGATGCGGTACACAAAAAGGAATTCCCAGGCAGTCAAGTCGGGATACTCCTCGCAGGCCTCATTCAGGAACCATTGAAAGATGATGCAGCTGGAGGCCAGAAGTTGCCAGGCGTTGAGGTGGAGCTACATCGGGGCTAGCCAGTGGTAATTATGAACCTCACGAATCGGGCGATAGACTGGGAGACGGAGACCATTGGCGAACATCAGAGGGAAGAGGGCCCCCCGAGTTGCTTACTCCCCATGGGGATCTCCAAGACGACGGAAGAAGGAATGTTGTACTTGACTCGGAATGCCCTGAGGTCGTCACTGGTGACCGACAATACCCAACTTTTTCCTGCGAAGTAGGGAGCAGAAAGACCTGGGAAAAGGAGGAGGGAAATTCGAAAGGTCGGCAGTGGTGGAGAGGAAGAGGAGAGAAGGTTGAGGACGGTAGCATAGGAACAAGGAAGAAACTATCGAAGAGGAAGCTATGGAGGTTCGAAGGAAGAAATGGAGGAAGAAGGTGAAGGAGAGGGCCTATTATAGCCTGGGGAAGCACATTGAATCCCCACTGCATTATTATGGTAGGGATTCACAGGGTACTATGAGGGGGGCCCCTTTGGGAGAGGGGCCGAGGCCCAAAGAAATCAAGTCATAGAGACCCTTGACGGAAGCCCAAAGTAGACCATAGTCTTTAACCGGGAAATCGCCTACTGACCCCATGGTCATGAACCCGTTCGGGAGGGCACGAGTATCGAGCTCTACAGTAGCTTGGGGAACTGCCGGGTCCTACCACGAGGTATGTCGCAGACCATAAACTGACCAGCCCAAATAGCAGGGTGTGTCCAATTGTGGCCACGACGAGCTTGTGGCACGTAGCATTCATGCGTGTCAGGGAGCGCGGCACACAACGACGTGCAACTGCAAGACTGCTCGACCATGACTTGACACCCTGCACAATAAGAGGGTGGCTGCAGGCAACATTGCCAGCGCAAGGGGGAACTAGCAGGTTTGACTCCAGCATGACCCGACATCCCACGATCTCCCTCGGTAGTTGGGTCCAAACCAGGTATAAATAGCAGCCATCCCCCTTACAGGGAGGCTCTCTGAACTCTTTTACTCTCTTTCCATCTCATATAATCTCCTTCATACTTCACTGACTTAGGCATCAGAGTGATCCCAGACGTCACCGGAGCCTACTCACCCTCTTAGTTGTAGGTTACTAGAGGTTTGGCTGCTGTGGAGTTGCTCGGATTGCACACGACATCAACAAATGTTTTCTTTCTTTCTTTCCTTTTTTTTTTTTTTCCTATTGGATTTCACGTTTCAACATGGCCTCCAAACCGGGCATTCATGTTTTATGGTCATAGCTTTTATGATTTCCCAGTTTGAAGTAAATTACAAGAAGAAAAAGTCTAGATTCAATCCATTTTGTGGACGAATCGCGGACAAACTCAAGCTGGCATGCTAGCTCAAAAATGAAATGCGGCATTTCAACGGATGGACGGGAGAGGAATTTGTGGAAAATCGAGAGAGACAACCTAAAATGGAAAGGTTCGTCTCATTATTTTTCCAAACTATGAGTTTCATGAACATAGAGATTCCTCCATCCCAATTCGTCCGCACCTTTCTCCTTCGAGCTCCTTCTCCTCCCCCATCTACTCCCCCATCATTTATGCCACGAAACTATGTTTAATAACTCAGGTCAAGCATTCCCAAATTTTCTTTCTTCCTTTCTTCTTCTTCTTCTTCTTCTTTTTTTATTTTTTTTTTACTATTATTATTTTTAAATAAACCAAGTGCTGCCACGTCAGATTTTGTGTGCAGGTTCGTGCGCCAACCCATATGTACGCAGAAGGATTGTTATAAGAATAGAGTAGAGATTAGCTTCAAGGAGCTGATGGGTAAAATCATTGTCTATGCTTTCCAAGGCAATTTGAAGATGTTGTGAGGTCTTTAACGGTCTTGATTCTTGAATTCATGCCTTGTCTCCAATGATTCATATTCTTATTAAATTATATTACTAAATTATAATAATTTATGATTAGATTATAGTAATATATTACAAGGACTTGAATTTTAAGTATGATAAAATTTAATTATTGAGACGAACTTGCGCTATTTATTTTGACAAATTGTTTTTGATAAAATTATTCTGTTAAATTTATAATTAGAAAATAAAGACATGTTATGGGGATTTAGTTAATATTAATATTTATTAGATTTCTTGTAAAATTGAATAATTATGTTCATCATAAGTAAATTAAATTATTTTCCTGAATATAGTATATACTTAATTAAATAGAATATTATGACATGTTTTTCTAGAAAATTAGTGATATAAATTACTTCATATAGGTGGTGAGTTATGAAGTGACATTTTGGAATCACCACTACGAGGTAACTAGCTTGATCGTAAAATTAGGATTAGCACACATTAGTTAGTTAGATAGATTATTATTAAAGTCAATTCTAGAAGTCAATTTTTATGTTCCACATATATCATGATATTTGCAAGCATGCCATTCATTGTAACACATGATCATATTTAATTTTGTATTTTTTAGTTAGATTTGTTATTTGTATATCATGCATCTCACGTCGCATAAGGCATATAAGCTTTCATATGATAAAGTGTAAGATGAAGATCAAGATTCATAAGATGGCCATAGAAATGCATGGTATCAATGCAGTCATGGATAGATGTGCAAGTCACAGACCTATGCGTGGTCCACCACAATATATTATGATATGATCAGAGCGGTGTATTGGCTAGTCAATTAAGTCGATAAAAGAAGATATTTCTAAGTCATGCATGTCATGAGCATATGTTTGAATAGTCAAGATTTTAATTCTCTTAAGCATGGAATATTTTATGAAAAATTTTACGTTTACTATGTTTACTCTTTATTTGGCTTCGGTCTTTGACTCATTTTAGTTTTGTTTTATGTTTTTAACCACCCAGTTGATGAAGATAATGAGGACGAGCAAGTGGTCCAGGTTTAGATAGAGCAGTCTGATGTAGTCTAGTCCCAAACATCTTAAGTGGAGGTTTGGATAAGGAGTTGAGTAGAGATGAAGTGAGATAAGAGCTGAAAGTTGAATAAAATATTGTTAGAATATAATTTTCTGATATAATTTTTGTTTTGTGATTTGAAAAAATTGAATTATTTATTATATTTTATTTGAAAGTTTGAAAAATTTGTAATGATTAAAAGAGATGAGATGAGATGAGTTGAAATAGTTTTTGAATCTAAACAAGGCTAGATTTACATTATGATAATAATTTTACCAATTTAGTTTGCTTGGATAACTTTATGACAGTTTATTTAATAAGTTTTTATGAGAAAATGGCAATCTCTTGACTGGTTCATTTAAGAAAGCACGTGACATTTCTAACCTAAAGGAGTTACATGTTTATGCAAAGTGGGTTTCCATTTTCTCATTGGTATTTTCAAATGAGATTTGAAGAGTTTTTATGGGCGTTCCCATTTTGGCAAGTTTCCAATTCATTTCTTTTATTGGGCTCTCAGAAAAATGATTTGGGTTAAATTGCATATTGTTGAACTTGTTGCTTGGCTTCATGTCAAAGAATAAACCAAGAACACTGTTTGTTGTTATTTGTACCAGTCCGGCTGGTTCTCCCTCCTTAGTCAGTCCTTTCGGTCGATTTTGGGCAAATAAAAAAACCGGTTGCTTGGTTTTGGATTCGAATTGAAACTGAGCTGATCTGTTCAGTTTTCAAGCCCAACTTTCTATACCATTTTTGAATGTATAAAGTGAAAGATAATCAACTCATCTTTGTAGAGGGATGGTAAAGATAATTTTAGAACACAAAAAAAAAAAAATGTTCGACTTAGATATATACATCCAATTAAGATAATACATCTCTGTTAAAAAGATTGTTTCTGTGAATAATTCTTACATATATTTCTTCTCCAAGTCAGGAGGCAATATATAGATAGAATTATATCCTACAAAGAAAGGAAACAACCTATTCTAACGGAAACTAAATATTCCTAAATTTAAACACAAGATTGGTCAACTAACCAGATTTCTAGGAATAATTACAAAATCAATCTACCAATTACACCTCACATACAGCTCATGCAGACACTCCCCCTCGAGTTGGAGCATAAATATCTATCATGCCCAACTTATCGATTATACTATGAAACACCTTTCCTGAAACTGCTTTTGTGAGCATCTCCGCTAACTAGCTTTCAGACTGAACAAATGAAAATTGTATAATCTTTTGATTGAGGTTCTCCTTGATGAAATGATGATTAGCTTCAAAATGTTTGGTGCGGTCATGTTGTGCACGATTCTATGCAATCTCAATGGCTGCCTTACTATGACAATGAATACTCATAGGTTTTTCATATTCAATTCCCAAATTGTTTAGTACACTCCTAATCCACAACAATTTGCATATACCATGAGCTATACCTCGAAATTCAGCTTTTGCACTTGATCTTGCCATGAATTTTTGCTTCTTGCTTCTCTAGGTGATGAGATTACCTTTCACAAATGTAAAATAACCAGATGTGGACCTTTTGTTAGTTTGATCCCTTGCCCAATCGAATCCCTGTATCCTTCAATGTTGGAAACATCATTTTTTGATAACAACAATCCTTTTCCTGGAGCACCCTTTAGGTATCTTAAGATTCGATATACTGCATTCATATGTTCTTCACTTGGTTTATGAATGAACTGGCTTACCACACTCACTACATAAGATATATCCAGCCTCGTGTGTGACAAATAGACCAACTGCTGATAACGACGCTTGTTTGTTGGAACTTGATCTGGAAAAACTCCAAGCTTGTGATTCATCTTTATGGGCATTTCTACTGGTTTGCAAGCAAGCATTCTAGTTTCACTTAAAAGATCTAGCACATATTTCAGTTGTAAAAGGAAAATCTCGTGTTTCGATCTAACAACCTCAATCCCCAAGAAATACTTAAGTTGTTCGAGATCCTTCATTTCGAATTTAGTAGCCAAATACTCTTGTAATGCTTTCATTCCGCATGGGTCATCTCCTTTCAAGACCATATCATCAACATACACGATTAAGGCTGTTACCTTTCATTCTTTGTGTTTTATGAACAAAGTATGGTTTGAATTACTTTACTTATAACCGAATGCCTTCATTGTAGGAGAGAACCTCCCAAACCAAGCTCTGGATGACTGTTTCAGCTCGTACAATAACTTCTTCAGTTTACAAACTTCACTTCTACATGAAGAACTACGTTTAACTCCATGTGGCAACTCCATGTAGACCTTTTCCTCTAAATCTCCATTGAGAAAAGCATTTTTTACATCAAATTGTTGCTGAGGCCAATCCCTATTTACTACTATAGATATGAGAATGTGAATTGCATTGATCTTGGCTATTGGTGCAAAAGTCTCTTGATAATCCAAACCAAACCTTTGCGTATACCCTTTTGCAACTAACCTTGCTTTATATCTATCAATACTTCCATTTGCTTTGGGTTTCATCATGAACCCCCATCTACATCCAATTGTCTTCTTTCCTTTGGGTAATGGGACAAGTTCCCAAGTAGAATTCTTCTGTAGGGCCTCCATCTCTTCGTTCATCGCCTTTGTCCATTTTGGATCCATTAATGCATCCTGCACACTACTAGGAATAGATACAGTGGATATTTGATTAACAGTAAATGCATAAGATTTAGACAATCTATGGGAGGACACATGGTTGCTAATTGGGTACTTGACCTTGGCTTTAGGATCAGGTTCATATTGTTTCTTTGGAACTCCCTTATTTGATCTTTGTGGATACTTGGGAGCTATATATTCTACAAGAACATGTGTTTCATTAGACTCATCAATAATGGGATTCGAAATTACTTGAGGAAGAACATTCTAAGTTGATTCTTCAGTTAATGGTGTAGACATGGGTAACTATGAAGGCATCGATGATATTGTCATGTTGGAAGCACCTGATTTATTTTTTGGTTGTACTGACAACTCACTCTCAATTTTAGAAATACTATCATAGCCTTGCTGAACACTTTTCCCAAAACGTTCATTCCCTTATTCTAACTCCATAAACGCATCTCCTCCCCCACCTTCTTGTAATACATTCTCTTCACTATAGCTCTCCCTTTGAAGAGAAGGTCCAGAGACTCCCCTTGAGTAATAAGGTTCTAATTAATGAAAAGAAACATCCAAAGTCATATGTAATTTCTGGGTTAGAGGGTCATATCACCTATATCCTTTTTGAAACTTAGAATAGCCAACAAAGACACATCTTTTTGCACATGGATCAAGTTTATTTCGCAGAATTTTTGGGATGTGAACCATTGAACATATACAGTACAACCGAAGACTTGTGGTTCAAGATTTGGAAGGTGAGGAATTGAAAGTAAGGAGTGCATCTTTTGTTGGGGAGTTTGAAAGTCTATCACTCGAGAAGGTGTTCGATTAATGAGGTAAACAATGGATTTCACAACCTCTCTCTAATAGAACCGAGGCTTGTTCATGCCAAAGAGAGAGGCATAAACCACCTCCAACAGTTATCTATGCTTCCTCTCTGCCAATCCATTTTTTGCGGAGTATAGGTGCAAGAGGTCCGATGACGAATCCCAAGATGGTTTAGAAACTTGCCGAAGGCTGCATTTACATATTCAGTACCATTGTTGGATTGTAGAACACGAATATGCTTTTGGTACTGAGTGCGAACCATATTATGAAATTCCAGAAATGCTGTACATACATCACTTTTTTTGTGAAGCAGAGACAACCAAGTCATTCTTGTGCATTCATCAATAAATGTAACAAAGTAACGGGCTTTAGAAATAGAAGGGATTTTTGCAGGACCCCAAACATTAGAGTGAATAACCACAAAAGGTACTGAACTTTTACTCAAACTTGGTAAATACGAAATATGATGGCACTTAGCCAATTCACAAATGTCACAATGAAATTCCGAATCATTCAGAAATGAAAACATATGTGGTTGTAACTTTCTAAGATAACCAAAAGAAAGATGTCCTAGTCTCCGGTGCCATAACCATATAGTTGCTCAAGCTTTATCTTTGCTACTAGTTTGATTTGCCCGACTGAATTTTGGTCCCCCATTTTTGTCAACTCCAAGTAGTAGAGTTTGCCCCGTCTAATACCATAACCAAGAATCTTCAGAGTTAGAATGTCCTGAAAAACACAAAATGAGGGCCAACAAGTTACAGTGCAAGCGAGAGTGTAGGTAATTTGGCCAACATACCAAAGATTATATTCAAGGGATGAAACAATAAGAACAATATCTAAAGTGAGAGTATTGGATAAGATGACAGATCCCTCTCCAGTAATAGGAGAGGTACTACCATTAGCTGTGGAGATAACAGATTGAGGAGAAGGAAAAACGGATTGTAACTGACCGGAGTCCCTAGTCATATATCGGATGCACCTGTATCAATAATCCAAGTACTATTCTTAGAAGTTGCAGAGAATATAGAAGCCTTACTACCAATTCCTGGGTGAGCAACGTTTGCTGCAGGTGGCGATTGGTCTTCCTCTGTAGAGGTCACCATAGCTTTCCCTGCAATCTTCTTTTGAGGTTTCTTTGTAAAGTCCCACCACTTAGGATAGCCAATTATTTCATAACATCGATGTTTCGAATGACCTATTTCACCACAATAAGAACATTCCAGTCTACCAGACTTTCCGGTTGATTGATTGTTATGATTTTTTTAAGAGCCCAATGACGGTCTTTGTCTAGTTGGATTAGCTACCATAGCCGGGCTTTCAGAGATTGGACAAGAGCCTCCCATTGTTTGTTTTTGTTGGTATTCTCCGAAGCCTAGCCATCGTAGAATGCAACTGGACCACCCCTTCAATTGTTCCTTCCAGAGAGATAGTCCTGTGGTCAATTTCCTAGAAAATAACAACAAGTTCATTATAGTATGTTGACAACAGTCGACCATTTTGCGTGGTGTGAAAGGATCTCTAGTTCAATTAAAAAATACATGTTTCATCTAATCCATCATAGAAGGTTTTTGATACGGCCTCCCATATCTCTTTGGTTGTGGAGAGATGAATAAATTGCTGCATCAGTGACAGACTCATTGAGTCAATAAGCCAACTTTTTACTTTGTGATTTTCGGTAATCCACTTTCCAAGATTGAGATCTCTAGGTGCTGGTTTTTTCGATTCTTTGGTGAGGTATCCAACTTTGTTGCGAGCACCAATACGCATCTCCATGAGTTGAGACCATAATGAGTAATTGGTCTCATCCAGTGTGATACCGGTAGAAAACACAGAATTGCCTTAGTGGACAACAATCTGTGGCGCTGGTGTTGGGGCTGGTTCAGTTGATACGCCTGAAGTGATGGCCATCATACTCCCAACAAATTTACGGTGGTGATATTTGGAATACGAACTTCACAAAAAAAAAAAAATATGGTTGATTATGCCATGTTAAAAAGATTGTTTCTGTGAATATAATTCTTACATATATTTCTTCTCCAAGTCAGGAGGCAATATATAGATACAATTATATCCAATAAAGAAAGGAAACAACCTATTCTAAGGAAAACTAAATATTCCTACATTTAAACACAAGATTGGTCAACTAGCCAGATTTCTAAGAATAATTACAAAATCAATCTACCAATTACACCTCACATACAGCTCATGCGAACAATCTGGTAAATGAACAAGATATGATGGCCGAACTGTGGCAGAAGACAGACACGTGAACGATAGCGTTGGAAGCCTATAGGGACCCAAAAAATGCGGACATGTTTGACAAATTGACATTTCCATCACAATGACCTCAATCAAAATTTCGGTAACATATATATTTTTATTTACACCCCTAGTCTGCACAGATTAATTGTCCCTCTCAAGCTGCCCAGTAGGAGCACTTGGAGACAGCAAGCTGCAATATGGAGCTTGGATGAGAGCCCCTGCTATGAAGGAAAGTGAATGCTCCAACAAAACATACGGCAATGGAGATACTCAGCAACAAGGTGAAGGGCATCCATGGAGCAAGGGAGGGGAGGTCAGGGATGAAGGCACAGAAAACTATACTAAGCCTGCAGGATACCAGGGAACATGTCTGCTGGAAGTGGACATAGTAGGTAAGGCTACTGAAAAGCTGGTCTCCCCCATGCTGTCCGAAAAAACTGGCCAGTTGTCTAATAAGGAAAGTAGCATTGAGCTTAATTTGGAAAGTCCAGAGCTAACTTCCCAAGATTGGAATGCACTTCCCAAGCAAGGCATGGAAGGGTGTACCACGCGTGCTGCTGCTACCTCATGTGAAGAAAGCACCCAGCAGACAGGACTGGGCCTTGAGAGCAACCAAGATTTGAGGGCCCAAGCTTCATCTTTAGCCCATTTCATCATTGATCAAGTGCAAGCTCTGGAACAGATCAAAACAAGAGCTACCTGGAAGAGGCAAGCTAGGAAAAAGAGCTTTGAAAGCCTATTAGCAGGGAATGAAGATCAAAAAGTAAACTGCTCAGGAAGCACCAAAAGAATTATAAGTAGAACAAGGGCTGGTGGGGCAACTCAGATTTCGAAGAAAGCAAAATAAGAAGCTTTACCTGAAGAAAATGTTAATGGAACTTATAGGGTGGAGGCTGTTGCACAGCCCCACCCTTTGCAATGAATTGTCTAAGTTGGAACTGCCGAGGGCTTGGGAACCCTCGGACAGTGAATAATCTGCATCTAATGGTGCAAAATAAGACCCCAAACTTTGTTTTCCTAATGGAAACAAAGTGCAACAGATTTAAGATTGAATCAATCAAAAGGAAGTTGAAGTTTGAAAATAGTTTTGTGGTGAACTCGATAGGAGCATGTGGAGGCTTGGCTTTCCTTTGGAAAGAAGATACCGAAGCAGAGGTCCTGTCCTACACACAATATCACATCTCATTGAGGATTAACGAGATGAGAGCAGGTGGTTTCTGGATCCTAACTGGTTTTTATGGTAACCCAGTCACAGCAAAGAAACATGAGAGTTGGCAGCTTTTACAGGCTCTTACACCTCCAATCACAACAGGTTGGCTCTGTGTAGGTGATTTTAATGAAATTTTGAGGTATGATGAAAAATGTGGGGGTCCTTTAAGACCATACAAACAAATGGAAGATTTTAGAGAGGCTGTGGATAGGTATGGACTTAATGATATGGGTTACTATGGTAGCAAATTTACTTGGGAAAATGGAAGGTATGGAGAGGCCTTCACCAAAGTAAGGCTAGATAGAGCTTTCTGCAACAATGCATGGGCAAGATTGTTTAATGACTCGAGAGTCAATACTCTACCAGCTCTTAGTTCTGATCACAGACCATTATTAATTGCCATGAATCAACTGCAACTCTGCTCCCAACGACACCAGAAGCCCTTCAGATTTGAGGCAAGTTGGATACTGAAGGAAGAATGTTTTAAAATAGTGGAAGAAGCTTGGGGTATGCCTAGAACAGCAACAAACAAAGTACAAAATATTGCTGAGGGGCTCCAGCAGTGCCAGCAGAAATTGACTCAATGGAGTAAGCAGCAGCTAGGCAGCACTAAGAGAGAGGTCAAAGAACAAATGGTCCACCTCTCTAAACTTCAGGATAGGAACACATGGCAGCTTAATGAGGAGATCAAACAAGTTAAGCAAAGGGTTGATAAGTTGCTAGAAGCTGAAAACATCAAATGGAAACAAAGGAAAAACAGAAATGGTTGAGGGAAGGAGACAGAAACACTAAATTTTTTCATCAATGTGCATCACAAAGAAGGAAAACAAATGGAATTAAAAAGCTCTTAGACAATGACAACCAAGAGATAACCTCGAGGGAGGGTATAAGCATGCTTTTCCAGGAGTATTTCTCTGACCTCTTCACCTCATCCAACCCCAGCAGCCCAACAGCTTGTATTGCAGCATTGGAAATCCGAGTGAATGAAGAACAGAACCAGATGTTGACAAAACCTTACTCAACTCAAGAGGTAAAAGATGCTCTATTCCAAATGAATGGCTTAAGTTCCCCAGGACCAGATGGTTTTCCAGCAATCTTCTACCAAAAACATTGGGCAGTGGTGGGACCACAAGTGTGTGAAGCAGTGCTTAATATCCTTAACTCTCATGGCGATATGGGAAGCATTAACAGCACATACATAGCCCTCATTCCAAAGAAGAAAGCTCCTACAAAAGTAACAGAATTCAGACCAATATCCCTCTGTAATGTTCTCTATAAACTCATTTCTAAAGTCATAGCAAATCGATTAAAAAAGGTGCTGCATGGTATTATATCTCCTTCACAATCTGCCTTCATTCCAAATAGATTAATTACTGATAATGTAGTTGTTGCCTTTGAGGTTTTGCACACTATGAAATGTAAAATGATAGGGAAAGAAGGCTATATGGCTCTAAAGTTAGACATGAACAAGGCCTATGATAGGATTGAATGGAGCTTCCTAAGGGCAGTCCTTTACAAGTTGGGTTTTTGCAGCCAATGGGTGGAACTAGTGATGAAGTGTCTTCAAACTGTCTCTTACTCCCTCCTTGTGAATGGTGAGCCTCAACCTGAATTCTCTCCCACTAGAGGTATTAGACAAGGTGACCCTTTATCACCTTATCTTTTCATCCTTTGTGCTGAAACTTTGAGCAGTTTAATTCATAAAGCTGAAGAAAGTAGGCTGCTGCATGGAGTTCCTGTTGCAAGAGGACAGATTCGATTATCCCACCTCTTCTTTGCAGATGACAGCCTTCTTTTTTGTAAGGCTAATGCAATTGAATGGGGTAGAATGATCCATCTGCTCAGGACTTATGAGATGGCATCAGGGCAACGACTCAATTTAGAGAAAACCTCTATTCTGTTCAGTAAAAATACAGCAAGACCCACTCAAGATTATATCCTGTCTATTGCTGGAATGAGATAAGCTTTGCCATATGAGAAGTATCTAGGTCTGCCTTCGATGGTGGGGAGGAATAGACTGAGCTCATTTACAAGCATCCTGGACAACATCAGATCAAGGCTTAGTAATTACAAAGTCAAAACACTTTCACAGGCAGGGAAAGAAATATTCATCAAAGCAATCATCCAATCCCTCCCTACCTATACCATGAGTGTTTTCAAGCTACCAAAAACACTACTCCAGTCCATCAACAGTGTAATTCAAAACTTCTGGTGGGGCCAACAAGAAAAGGAGCATAAAATCCATTGGATTTCTTGGAAGAGAATGGGACAAGCTAAATCAGAAGGAGGTTTGGGATTTAGGGATCTTGAATGTTTTAATACTGCTATGCTCTCCAAGCAATGCTGGAGACTAATCCAAGACCCCAATTCCCTCGCAGTTAGAGTGTTAAAGGCCAAATATTTTCCCTCATTAACGTTTCAGACAGCAAAGTTAGGGTCTAAACCATCTTATGTATGGAGAAGTTTGATGGCTGCAAGGTATGTTCAAGAGGCTGGATCATTTTGGAGGGTAGGCACGGGGTCTGAAATCTCTGTATGGAAAGATAAATAGTTAGACCATGCTAACCCAAGGAAGGTCACCAGTCCAATTAAGAACTTAGAGGAAAGTGCAAGAGTAGCTGAACTAATAGACCTTGTAACCAAAGAGTGGAAAAAGGAATTGATCCAAGATACTTTCGAGGAGAGGGAAGCTAAGTTGATTTTGGAAACTCCAATTAGTGCTATGCAAACCAGGGATAGAATTATATGGCATGGGACTAAGAATGGCTCCTTTTCAGTAAGAAGTGCCTACCATATGATAAAGGCTTGAGAGATGGCATCTCAAGGCCAAGCCTCAACCAGTACCAATCTTAAGAAAGTTTGGAACAAAATCTGGCAGCTGCAGGTTACTCCTGGAGATAAAACCTTCCTGTGGAGAGCATGCCAGGAGGCTCTCCCTACCCAATCAAACCTGTTTAAGAAGAAAGTAGTGAGTGACCCTCTATGTCCTATTTGCTGCAGGGAAGAGGAAACTGTTCAGCATGCTCTGTGGGGTTGTGTAGCAGCCATGGATGTGTGGAGTCAATGCTCTAAAAAACTACAGAAATGCTCTATCCCTCAATCCTCTATGGTACAATTATTTGACTCGTTAACTATGCTACTGAGTGCAGAGGATATTCAAGAATTTGTGGTGGTAGCAAGGAAAATTTGGTGGAGAAGGAACTCCTTTATATTCAAGAAGGAGTTTTCTCACCCAAACTCCATAGTAAGAGAGGCAAGATCAATGCTAGACATGCTGTCACAACAGTCATCAGAAAACTGCAGTAGCCTCAACCAGAATTCCTCACAAGTAGTTTCTTGGCAAGCACCACCAGTAAACAACTTCAAGGTGAATTGGGATGCAGCATTAGATAAGATGAATGGCATGGTTGGTGTTGGAGTGGAAATTAGGGACAGCTCAGGACAGATCATGGCAACAATGAGGCAGAGGAAAATGCTTTTTCCTGATCCATTACTAGCAGAATCCTATGGGGCTCTACAAGCTGTTAAACTGGCAAGGGAGATTGGACTACATCAGATCATACTCGAGGGTGACTCATTGCAAGTCACTAAGGCCTTGGTTGAAGATAGAGAAGTCTTGAGTAGCTCCAGCATGTACTGGAATGAAACCAGGGCCTATCTCTAGTTGTTGACTAAATGGGATGTTTCTCACGTTAAGCGAAATGGCAATATTATGGCCCATCTACTTGCAAAAGATGCTCTAACCATTTCTGATCTCATTGTAACTATAGAGGAGCATCCTCATTGTATCTCATCACTTTTATAATGGAATGGATTAAGGGTTTTTAACTCAAAAAAAAAAAAAATTGTCCCTCTCAAAAAAATAAAAAAGATTAGTTGTCTACGACTTTCAATAAAGAGTAGGTTAGAGCGTAAAAAAAAATAAAGACTAGGTTAGGACCTAATTAACTATTATTATTATTATTATTATTAGTGATTCTATTTTTCCGAGAAACAACCATGTCAAAGTGCAAGCTAAGTTCCTACCATCCAAGTTTGCAATCCATGTTGTCAAAGGCATACGGCGTAACACCCAAATCTCCAAAATGGAGGTCTCGGGTTGACCCCCTCCCCGAAGAAAAAAAAAAAAGAAAAAAAAGAGAAAAAAAAAGGAAAAGCAGAGAAGTTACAGAGTATTCAGAGTCTCACAAAAACAAATGATCAAGTGACACCACGCGCGTTGGTGTATTATATATGAACTCTTATCCGTTCATAATTTCATCACCGGCCACATTGTGTCGATGTTGGTGTCTCTTGTTTATTTACTGTTGTTATTATTGTTATTATATATAATGATCGTCTTCGTTTGTGAATCGTCGTCTATCGAGTACTATTTAACAAGCTATTTTTCTCTCCAAAAATTCTACTCAGCCTTCTACTATTCACACAACCTCCACACACCACATTTTTTTTTATCAAATATTTAATATATAAATAATGAATAGAAAAATTAAATTAATTTAAAAAGAATAAACTCAAAAAAAAATTTAAAAAAATATTAAAAAATTTAAAAATTTAAAAAAATATAGTGTGTGAAGGTTGAGAAAGTTGTGTAACATTTCTCTTTTCTCCCTGATCTGAACAAGTGCCCATCATGTCATTGAGACAAGGAGGGCAAAAATGATCACCATAATACGTGGCTTCCCAGAGTATTTTTGCCACTGGATTTACACGCAACCGCTCCTAACTTTTCAGAGATTAATTCACCCCCAACAGCCGCAGCGACCTCCTTCAGCTGTTGACATAGAAGCCACTGCTGCAACAGTTGCTGATCAGCCAGTACTTGGTCTTGAAGTAGGAAACAAAAACATTGACTGGGCTACCATCTTAGTGTCCTTTTGCTTATCTTCTGCAATTGGGGTAGCTCTCTCATCCTCACAACTTCACCCCAACTACAACCACTCTCTCACCTCCCACCTCTTCTCTTTTTCAATCTCATTATGCTTTGCTTCCTTCTTTGTTAGACACTTCATCAATTCCAAGTTCCTGGTTATAGACACAGTTCTCTATGGAGTAGGCATCTTCTGTGCAGTTTTGGCTTTTTTCATTGCCATTACCATCCACTTTCCCCTCTACCTCAAACTTACGACCTTGCTCGTCTATGCAGTTTCCTTCCTGGTTATTTCCATCTCAAGTTCGACCCGAGGGCTCGATTTAGATATTAAGAATATTTTAAAATATTTGTAAATAATAAGAAAATAAAGTGTAAAATAGTTTGAGTTAAGATATTTTATTGAATTTTAGAAAATAAGAAAAAAATTGAATAAAAATATTATAAAGTTAAAAGATTGCATGTTTAAATATAATTTTTAATATAATTTTTGTTTTAAAATTTAAAAAAGTTGTTTTTTTTTTGTAATTTGTTTGTAAATTGGAAAAATTATAATAATTAGATGAAAAAAATTGAAAAATTGAAATTAAAAAATGTTTTGTGTTTGAATAATGTTTAAAAAAAATATTTAAGAATATACGAGAACAGTTGTATTAGCTAAAGCCTAAACTACCATATTTTTCTAACTAAATAAATAAAATTAGTTTGCCTTGGCCTCCATCATTTAAATTAAGTCTTGATGACTAATTAATTAGAGAACAGTAGTACAAAAAGTATTCCTGTACGAGGAGTATTCCTGACTAATTACAGGAATATCATGAGGGCTTCAATAGAAAGTCAACTCGTCATCGATCTTTCTATTGAACTTCACTAAATTACAGGCATTAAAACCAAACAAAAATCTAGTAGGATGATGCGCCGCGCCAAATCTAGCATGACTTGCGCCAAATGTGGTCACCCAAGTGCTAGATTTGTCTCCATATCTGGCGCTGGAGAATTTTCAGCTACCGCTAAACTTTTTCCAATTGAATTCTAAATATTTTAGTAGAACATTGTATGATAGTTAATGTGTTATATAATATTAGCTAGGAAGATCAGAAGCGGATTCAACTTGTGATAAAATTAAAAAGAGTAGATAATTCCTGGCTTCTTCAATCTAGCTATTATAATATAATGACTCATAAAACAACTCCTGATCATCACAAAAATCACGCTATTGTATGATTATAAAACACAAATAATCTGTGCTGCATGCGTGGTCTTTGCGCGTTCAGATGTATATATGAACTTGAAAAAATTACAAATGATCAGCTATCTCTTGTAAATTAATAATCCAGATGATCGTAATAATTTGTTCATGCTAATGTCGAAGATCAGTATTTAATTCATGCCCAAGATCACTAGATACATCCATCTGGATTATTAAATCCCACGAGATAACTCATGAAACGATGACATTATAACTTATATACGGTCGGCGTAGACTCTGCGTGCATGCATTTGTAGTCCGTAGACGCCCTTGTCAAAAGGCAAAAGGCAAAAGGCAATGAGTAATATATCATTTCTTAAAGGCAATGGGCATACATGTATGTACTTAAGAAACAGATGACCACCTACATAATTTTATACATCGCTTTTTTTAGGAGAGAGAAAAAGATAGAGCAAACAATGCAAAAGACAAAAGGGAGATTTTTAAGTCTCCTCGTTCGAGGGACCTCGTGCCGTCATGGCCATTGCCATGACCAAGATAGGCGGTCCCATGCTGGCAAACAAAACAAGGTCCTTTGCTAACCTAGTCATGGTCGTTCCACAGCCATTGCCGGAAGTCAATCTCCCGATGAGGCCCCCTAAAATCATAGACGGTCAGGTTTGTTTCATGTTCTCAAAGGAGGAAATGACAGCATCGGCAGCACCCTTCCGGTTCTCTCTAGTTTTGAAGTTTATCAGGTAGAGGCCAACTCTTGATGCTATAAGAACGTTTATATGTAACAGATGGGGGTTAGGGGGCACTGTGGTAGTCTTTCCATGAGTAAGAACAAAAATGCTTTTGTGCGACTAACTACGGAGGAGGATTTCAACAAAGCCTTCTCCTGAGAGGTGAGTGAGATTAACGGTGTGCCTTATAGAGTGTTCCATTGGAAGCCAGGTTACACTGAAGATGAGGAATTGCTGATAGTATCGGTATGGGTAATGCTCCTTGGGTTACCACCAAATTTTTACCATGATTCCATCCTTAGGATCTTGACGACCCCGCTAGGAAATTTCATCCGGTGAGATAACTCTACTTGCTGTTCAACCAGAACAGATGGTGCTCGAGTATGCCTGGAAATGGATGCCTCCCGTCAGCACCTAGACTACTTTTGGATTGGAGCGCCGGGGTCTGGTTTTAAACAGGAGGTGGTGTTTGAGACAATGCCGGCTTTCTATTTGTCATGTAAAATGCAGGGCCATAAACTTGGGACATGTAGGAGAGGGAAAAGCAAATGAGGCCCAGAAATAGAAGGTATATTAAAGGCTACTAAGGAGAACCGAGAAGCCAGAAGGGGAACAAAGGAAGCAGAAGGGAACACAAACTTGGGGAAAAAAAAATGGAACAGAACTAGGGAAGGTGGAAGAAGTGGAAGCACCAGCCCGGGCTGGGAAGGAGAATGACATGGTGACCGAACGAGAAGAGGGGCAGTGTGCAGAGAAGGAAAAACAAGGAGTGCAGGGTGATCACGTGTGGACTGGACAGGAGCAGGGGTCTCCAATGGACAACATGAATTCCCCTGTTATCAAGGGAGATACACTGATGGAGATGTAGGAAATTGTTGTAGACAGTTTCAAGCAGATGTCTGGCGAGGTGTGCAGGGTGGAGGATGTTGTATTTATTGAAGATGTCCCTTTGGATGAATGGGGCAAAGAGAAACAAGTGGGCGAAACAGAGGAGGAGAGTCAATTTTTGTCTGACCAAGAAGAGGGTGTATTAAATGACAAAGCAGGAAAAGATAAAGACTACTTGTCTGAGGGAGGAACTAGTGGAGCTAAGAACAAGGATGGAATAGATGGTCCTATCTCAACGAGAAGTACAAAGTGGGTCATCACCCGCCCCTCCAAACTTAATTTATGATAGTTCCAATCGTGTATTGGAATATCAGAGGGCTGGGCACATCTAGAGGAAGGTTGAAGAAGTTAGTTAAAAAATTAAATCCTAAAGTAGTAGCGTTAGCAGAGACATTTGTAGATGAGGGGAAGATAGGCAACCTTATGAAATATTTATGGTTGGAGAATGGTTGGACAAACCATTTCGGTCAGTTCATTTATGGTTGGAGAATGGTTGGAGAATGTTGTGGGATAAAAGTGTAAAGGTAAGTGTTGTTGGCATGAGTGATCAATTCATTTCAGTCAAAATGCTAGAGGGGATTATGGAGTCTCTAATAACTTTTTTATATGCCAAATGTAATTACGGGCTATGGAGGGAATTAGAAGAGGAGGAGTAGACAAACTTACCTTGGATGATCCTAGGGGATTTCAATATTATAAGAACTAATGAAGAACGAAGGGGGGGGGGGTGTGCTCCTCGCCCCTTGATGGCGATGGAGGAGTTAACAACTGGATCAACGGGTGTGGACTACTCTAAATAAATTCCCAAGGAAACATGCTCACTTGGTGCAATGGGCAAGAGGGATTAGCAAGGAGCTGGGCTCGACTAGACAAAGGTTTTATCAATACAAAGTTTTTAGAATTGCTCCCTCAAACTTTGCTGAATTATTTGGGGCGTAATACTTTGAATCACTCGCCAATGATAGTGTCTTGTGCCCAGAGCTTCCAAAGGCACGGGCCATCTCCGTTTCGCTTTCAACAAATGTGGGTAGAGCACCAAGAATTTTTTCTGTTAGTCAAAAGGAGCTGGGAGGAGGAGGGGCGTGGTAGAGGGTTGGAGAACCTGGCTTTTAAATTGAAGTGCTTAAAACATGTCCTTAAAATGTGGAACAAGGAAAACTTTGGCCGTGTGGAATTAATGATCCGAGAGTTAGAACAGAGGATTGAAGCTCGGAAGGATATGTTGAAACGGTGGGACATGATCTGCTCATTTCTAAAATCAAGCTGGATATATGGAAGAATAGAGAGGAGTCCATGCTTGCACAGAAGGCCAATCAAATGGCTAAGATAAAGGGATAATAACACCCGGTTCTTCCACTCAGTGCTAAAGAGAAGGCAACAAAGTCAAGTTAACCAAATGCTTAAAGCCGATGGCATTACATTCGAGTTGCCTGAAGCAGTTCACGAGGGAGCTGTGCATTACTTCCAAGAGCTGCTGGGTCAAAGCCGTGAGGGGGAGTTACCAAACTTGAGCTCGATTATAGTTAACATTATTACGGAAGCAGAAAATAATAAGATCTTAACATGCCCCTCAGTAGAAGAAATTCGGTTGGCACTTTTCAGCATTCCTGTGAAGAGTAGTTCGGGGCTAGATGGATTTGATTCTGGATTTTTCAGAAATTTCTGGGCTTTTATTCAAGGTGATGTGTTGAAGCTATAAAAGAATTCTTTGAGGAAAAGCAACTTCTACGGTATTATACGGTGTCTTATGTGGCTCTAATTCCCAAAATGCAACAACCAACTGGGTTTGATAAATTTAGGCCTATAAGCCTATGTTCCTTGATCTACAAAATATGCTAAAAAATAATTGTAGCACGGATTACTCACTTATTGCCAAGGTTGATATCCCTGGAACAAGGGACCTTCATTCCCAAGAGGAGTATCTTTGAAAACATTAGCTTGACCCAAGAGATGGCCCAATCGATCCATAAAAAAAAGAATGGGGGAAATGTGATGCTGAAGGTGGATATGTCCAAAGCGTATGACTGCATGAATTGGAATTTTTTGCTTCATATGCTGGCTTCCTTTGGTTTCTCGGAAGAGGTTTGTGGGTTGATCAAAACTTGTATCATGTCCCCGTGGTATTCCATCCTCCTAAATGGAACTGTTAAAAGTTTCTTTAAGGGGGAGAGAGGATTTCGACAAGGAGATCCCCTTTCGCCATATTTATTCATATTGATGGAGGAAGTGTTCACGAGGTTATTAAATAGAAAATATGAGCAAGGAACCATTGTAGGTTTCTCCCAAGCTAGAGGTACGCCACCTGTCTCCCATTTGTTATATGTAGATGACATAGTAATTTTCACAAATGGAGCAAAAAGATCTATTAAAGCATTGACTAAAGTGCTGAAAGTGTATGAAACCTGGTCTAGGCAGCTTGTGAATAAGGAGAAGTCGGCTATTATCTTCTCCAAGCATATTACACCCAATAGAAGAAAAGAGGTCATAAATATTATCGGTTATCGAGAAGGCTGCTTTTCATTATAATCCTTAGGGGTGACTATTGTAAATGGCAAGCTCACTAGTCGGCACTTGGAAGAATTAATTCACAAGATCCGGGAGAAAGTTAGTGGTTGGAAGACGAGACTCCTCTGCGTAGGAGGGAAATTAATCCTCCTAAAGCATGTTTTAACAAACAAGTATGCCAATACACCTCCTTTCTGTTTTACAGGTGCCTAAGTCAGTTTTGATCACCATTAACCGCATTCTTAGTACCTTCTTCTGGGGTGAAAGGGATGGTTCACCAAAAAAGAAATGGTATGCATGGAATAAAATTTGTAAGCCGGTGTCCCAAGGGGGTTTAGGACTTCGGGATTTAGAGGAGATACAAAAATCCTTACACATGAAATTCGCTTGGAATATCCTCACAGAAGACTCTCTATGGGCTCATTTTTCCCGGGGGAAATATGTGAGGGACCATTTTTCCCTTGTAGAGAATTCGAAAGGAACCTGCTTTTGAAGAATGGTGATGAAGCAAGTACCATTTGTCTTGGAACAATCTCGTTGGAAAGTACGTGGGGGTGACATAAATTTTTGGTTGGACTCTTGGATGAGAGAAGGACCTCTAGCCGATGAACTAGAAATAACTGCATCCCCTGGGCTCAAAATATGCGAGTGTAAAATAGATAATGTTTGGGACGTGCAGCTTATAGAGCACTTGGTGGGGGCGGAAAAAATGGGAGAGATACTTGATACCTTGGGAGATTCTCGACAGGGGCGTGACTTGCTCATATGGACCCCATCTAAAGATGGTAAGTTCTCAGTTCGAAATGCTTGGGAATGCCTGCGTGTGAAATCCCTGGAAACACCTTGGTTAGCGTGGGTTTGGCATGAATTCCTACCCAAAAAAATCTCAATTATGGTATGGAAAGTGTGGAACAACAGCCTGAGTGTGGATGATAGATTGAGGAGAATGGGGATCCCAGTGACTTCTAAATGTAGTTGTTGTCGTGCAGGAGGATATGAGGATATCAACCACGTACTTTATGCAGGAGAGTTTGCCAAACAAATATGGAAGAGATGCGCTCAGCACTTGGGTTTTCCTTTTCGGGAGGATATAACATGGAAAGAAAACATGCTACTTCGGTTTCGGCGGGCCTCTCGATCATCCCAAATGGGAGTAAGTTGGGGTGTACTGCCCTCAGTTGTTACATGTAGACTGTGGCTTAGGAGATGCAGGGCACGCATGGATGATCATGTGGAATCTATAGAAGAAGTATGGCAAGCTGTTAGATTTTGGTTCGCCAGGTTAATGAAGGACTCTTCCAGGTTCCGAAAGCACGTACTAAAGAAATTTTGCAGGGGCTGAACATAGACGTCTTCCCAGTTAGGCATAGACGTGCACAAGTGGTGAGGTGGTTAAAACCTCAACAAGGGAGTTTCAAGCTCAATACAGTTGGGAGTAGCAGTCCAGGTGCCTCAGGTGCAGGTGGTCTCCTCCGAGATGGCAAAGGTAATTTAATCTTTGCCTTTTCTGTGGACTTTGGCGCTAGTAGTAATAATGCTATTGAGTTAAGGGCAATTCTTCAAGGGCTTAAGCTCTGCCAAGAATAGGGGATTAACAGAGTGGAGGTAGAAACCGACTCTTTATTGGTAGTGTTAGAAGGAGGGGCACCCACATGAGGGCTGACCCCCTTCGTTACAGCATTATAACACATGGCTTAAAGTATTTAGGCTGTGGATTTGTTAAGTAATACTCTAATTTTATACTACGTAGTATACTTTACTACTAAGAAGAAACACTTGTGAATTATCAATCTGGAAAAACTTGTGGAGCAATTTTATAAGTTGAGCTTGAGGTATTTTTCTGTTGTACTTTTTTACAGGTAGTCAAGTGGATTTGTGGTGCCAAGTATGGAGTATGGTACTTAGAAGACAATTGGGATGAAGTTTTGAAAATTTTCAGAGCAGGGGATCATTCAATCCAGCATGTCCTCCATGAAGGAAACGCCCCAGCCGATTATCTAGCGAAACTTGGTGCGCAAGGTAATAATAAAGTCTAGTTCAGTCTAATGCAATTGCCTAGGAAACTCCGAGGTCTCATCCGAATGGACAAGCTCAATCTTCCTTATTTGCGCTTCCGTTAGTTAAAGCATTAATAGTTATGTCCCTTGATTTCATTCAGTGTCCTTTAAACGGTGCTCCTGTAAGCATGGGTCTTGTAAGCATGGTTTATCCTCCACCAAAAGTGGGGACTCTTATTAATAAATTGGAGGTGTAGTCCTCGTTCAAAAAAAAAAAAAAAAAAGATGACCACCTATATATTAAGTCCCCTTCGAAACTATTAATACCAAAAATGACTATCACACGTTCGCCGTTTACAAGAGTTTTTCCACTGGATTTACACACAATCGCAGCTTCTACTTTCTCAGATATTTCAGCCCCAACCGCCGCTGCCACCCGCACCACCTATTGACGCAGAAGCACCGGCAGAAGCACCGGAAAAAGCAGGCGCAGCAGTTCAAACGGTAGCTCTCTCATCCCCCCCAACTTCACCCCAAATACAACTACCCTCCCACCTTCCACCTCTTCTCTTTCACAATCTCATTATGCTTTGCTTCCTTCTTTGTTAGGCACTTCATCAATTCCAAGTTCCTGGTTATAGTTCGAGTGCTCTATGGAGTAGGTATCTTCTTTGCAGTTACGGCTTTTTTCTTAGCCATTACCATCCACTTTCCTCTGTACCTCAAACTTATGACCTGGCTTGTCTATGCCCTTTCCTTCCTCGTTATTTTTGTCTCCAAGTTCGTGCACTAATAATACAGCTAGCTAGAATACACTTTGTTTTAATGGTGCCTCTACGTCCTAATTAGAGCTTCCTAGTTCCTAGCCAGAGTACTCATATTAGAACAACGTGACAAAATACAGAGACAGATAGATCAAACCTCGTCCCGGAGCGATTATTTTGTGCGCAAGATACTTGTTTTGAGTGTTTCTTTGGCCTTGCCCTTTTTATGTATCACTTGATGGCTTGCTTTGTGTACTGTTTATGAACGTACAGAATATTTATTTTTGCCCTATAGTTCCGGTGCTTGATTCTCATCTTTTCGATTCATGAGGTGATTGCTATCTTAGATTCTTAATGACGTGTATTTGGTTTAAGATTCATCATGTTCATGATTATCAATGATCGATGATGATATGGATCATACATACATACATACATACATACATATATATATGTGTGTGTGTGTGTGTGTGTGTGTGTTTCTTTGTCCAAAATATAATGCATCTCTTGGTCTCTCTCCAACCGAGACTTTCCGAAGTAAGAAGCCTTAAAACCTGCATAGAAAACTAATGGATAAAGAAAGAGTAGTGCTCACGCTACATACACCAATTATTTCAACCGGTCTCCCTCTCAGTGTTTTTTAAAGGTTAGTTATCTACGTTTAGAATTCTCATGTATATCATGTTTTATTCTCCTTTTTATTTTCAAAACAATTAAAAAAACCAATTCTTTTTGCAATTATTAGATTGTCATGGCTCTTGAAAAAGAAAAAGAAAAAGGAAGATTGTACTGTAAACAAAGATTGCAGGAAGAGATGGAGGAAATACTATCTAACATGTCTACTTATAACTTTTCATAGAGTGTGAGGTGTTTTTTATAGGGTGTATGGATGTTTTTTATAATGTGTGAGGTGTGAGATAATGAATAGTGGCTGATAAAAAGAATTTTTCTTAAAAGTAGAAGCTAAAATATGAATCAAACCGACTAGCCTTTTTTTTTAATAATAATTTATTCATAATTTTATCAAAATTTGAGGTGGTTACAGTCAGCTAATTTCGCATGCCAGCTGATGAAGACCAATATTGCAAGGTATGTTACAAATAGAAAAAGAAGAAATTGTTAACATCATTCATTATGGTATCCTAACGATTTCCAGCTAGATTCCCATAAATTTAAGATTCCTAAAGACCGGTCCACAGGTTCTACCGTTAAAACCAGTTCAGAATAACAATGATATTATTAAGTACATTATCTTGATATTAGTCCAGTACGTACTTGTTCAGAATTTATTTTTTATTGATTAATTCAATGACTGCGATA
Source organism: Cyclocarya paliurus (assembly GCA_029856935.1). Taxonomy (NCBI): domain Eukaryota; kingdom Viridiplantae; phylum Streptophyta; class Magnoliopsida; order Fagales; family Juglandaceae; genus Cyclocarya; species Cyclocarya paliurus. The sequence goes on along the minus strand of CM056959.1, from coordinate 7,181,609 downwards.
TCTCGAATTCTCTGTATTTAAACAATTCATTATCAATGAAATCGGTGAAGTTTTCCATCCATCTTTTGCTTTGTTGAATTAAGATATTAAATGGAAGAACATAACATCTTTCTTTTCTTTGGATATATATATTTGTTTCATTGGAACATAGGAAAACTGATAGTGGAAGAAAATATAGAAAGAGATCCTCAAATTCTTGCTCAAATTTAAGGGTCTAATTGAGAGAGAAATAAACCTATAAAGCATGCTAACAACATTTATTGTTTATATAAATGTTCAAGGAGTTTTACTATTATGCCTCTTGATCACCATTGGGAGCCTAGCTCGAGTAAGAATATACAGATGTTATTTTCTGAACCTCAGCACTTCATTTGTATGTTCAATCATCATAAACTGTAGTGATCGTATTCACACATATCAGCCACCAAATTAACATTTTCAAACATTATCAACACTGAACAAACTATGAGAGGGGATCTTATCATCTTTTGCTTATTAGGTTTTGATTTCATGATATTGAGAATGGACTAGTTATCCAAACATTATGCTAGGATAGATTGTCGAAAGAAGGAGATTGTGTTCAATTCCCCTGATAATGGTAGAATTCGTTACGTAGGAGGAACTGTAAAGGTTGTTCCTTCATTAATCTCAGCTTTGCAAGTTAGGAGTCGCATTTCTGATGGTGCAGTAGCTTATTTGGCCTTGGTAGTTGAGGAGTCCAAAGGTAGTCTGCAGTTTAATCATTTTCTTCTACAAGAATTACAAAAACTGCAATAAGCAACAAACAAATAAAAAAATAGTAGAAAAAATGCAGATAAAATGATATATATAATGACATAATGCTTTGAAAACTGAATTTAACTTACGTATTTATCTTTGGCTGCATGATCAATCCACTCATAGTTAGCATTAGTATAGGTTGTAGCATACACATGAATGAGGGAGAAATTTTCAGGATCGCTGTGTTTCCAATTAAACCACATTAGTAAAATTAAATCATGTTAGCACTTAATTAAAGAAAACCATAAAAAAGATATAATAACTATTTACCATTTTCTATGCAAGACATTGGAATGAACTTGAACCTGCGGGATGGTGGATTGTCAAAGATGATTTATTCTATGCATTGATAGAACTTAAGTACTGTTACATGAGAAATTAACAATGCTAAATATAACTTATGAAACCATGACATAATTTAAATAACTTCTTGAAAATCTAGGCTTGGGAAAAGGTCTCAACACTTCATCTAATCGTCTAAATTCATTTGTTGAAAATGTGTCTGAACAGCCTCCTCCAACATCCCAAATCTCTTGATGTGTTCATGACACCTACCCTTGTGATGCTGAAATAATGTAGCCATCAACTCATTCACAGTTCATATATCCTCTTTACGACTGTAATTGAGTTCAAATTCATCCTAAGAAGTGAATAATTAAGATAGCGTGCTTACAAAACAGTAACATCAACTCCAGAATAAAGTAATAAATTACTCAAACAACTTGAGGTATATAAAATCACCTGGACAAGACTCCAAATATGATCCTTAACCTCATTTGGAACATCTCACCAAGATCCTAAGTAAAAAGGGGTGTAAGTTCTAACTAGTGTCCTGTAGGAGGAAAGCCACGTGCCACTATCATCCACACCTCCAGTGCAATCTTTGCGATATTGACCATGATTTTCTCGTGCTGTCTCAATGTTTTCAACCCTAGCCCACGTGTTATGCCATACCTGTGATGTATCAAAGTCTCAACTAATGTATTTAAATGTATTACAAACATGTAACTCTCCCTAAATAGTATATAAATTGTAGATTTTAAGAAACAATGTATTGTCAGGAGTTGACTGGTCTACCTCTGGTGTATCAAGATTTTTTATAGGAGATCGCACCCGAGGGCATGTTTGGTTTGGTAGCCACTTATTCCTCCATATATGCACCCTACTATCATCCCCCACGCTCCATGCCATTCCATCTCTCACTAAGTCTTGGAAGACCAAAGACTCCTCCAAATATAAGAAGGACCACGACTCGACTTAACTTCTAACAACCCTTCATTTCTAAAATACTTTTCTTTCATAATGTTGGCCACCAAATAAGAGGGGTTTGATTAAGTGGAAATAATATGAAAATTAAGCATGAAAATTAGGGGTTTTGATCTTAAAATGAGTACATATACTTATTTACACAATAAGTTCACAACTAAGGCACCACAAGGTCAAAATGGAAAGAAAACACTAGATTGTACAGACTCAATATCTGCCACTCACCTCACACACTCACTCGACACTTAGAGAAAAAAAGAGAGGAATCCTCTTAAGCTCGTAACCCTTTTTGTTTTGTATCGTAGGCTTTGCACCTTGGAATTGCATGGAATTGGAGAGAGCAACAACCTGGAGAGAGAATCCAGTAAGGGTACTGGAGAGGATGAGGAATGGGAGCTTAAAAGGGATCAAGGGGCATGCAAGAAGGGGACGTTGGGATTTTTGGCAGAGTCCAAAAATCATTCAGAACTTTCGGCTTCTAATTCTAGGGGTTTTGATTTTTCCTTTCTCTGGATGATGAATCAGAGTTTTTATTTGGTTAATAGTTTATTTTCATACTTGATGGAGGAATAATTTCGTGACCTAGGTTAAGGGGAACCTTTGAGCAATTGGATTTTGATTGGGAGTTTTGATTTCTTATCGGTTTTAACTTGTGTTCTCCATAAATTTCTGTCATTCTTATAGACACTCGGATTGGGGTTTCTTTGCATCTTCTTTGATCTATCATTGATTGAAGGCACGATGAATGCTTAAGGGATACATACCCTAAACTCAAGTTGTATGTTGATTGTCAGTTTGATGTGAAATTTTGTTGATATTATTCAGTAAATGTTTGTTAGTGTCTTAATCATATACATCATCCAAATGCTTTTATCATGATTGGAATAGCATTTGACAGTAATTGAGGAATACAAAACTCTCCTAAATTCCTCTGTGTAAAGGAAACTCGAAGCCTAGGCACCTTTTTTTTCTAAAAGATTTCTGTTCAGAACATTAAACTTGAGTTTTAAAACTTGCCTTTTTTTCTTTATCAATACAGAGAGTTCAGCTTCTTTAAGTTAGCAAAAAGTATTTCTCAAACCCTTGAGTTTTCTAATATGAACAATCTAGTCTAACTTACAAACCTACCCAGTGACTGAAAGATTTCTACCCATCTCATATTTTACCTTCTCACTTCTTGTTATTCCAATAAACATTTGCATAGCACTGAATTTATTTTAATTCTTGTGAGATCGACCTTGAGGCTCTCATTATACACAAGCAAGACACCTTCTACACTTGGGAGGTAATTTAAGAAAAGAACCAGGGCTGTTTAACATTCTCCAGCATTGCTTGGCAAGCATTATTGTATTAAAACACTGTAAGTCTCGGAAGCCCAACCCTCCACTCCTATTTGCTTCACTCATTCTATACCATCTTCTCCATTGGATCTTCCTTTCATCTTGTTTATGTCCCCACCAGAAATAAGTCATAAGGGAAGTAATTTCTTTGCAAAGCCTTCTTGGCAGCCTAAAGACACTTATAGAAAAAGTAGGAATTACTAGTACAACAGCTTTGAGTAAAACTTCATTGCTTGCCTGGATAGGAAGGTATTTTTCCAACTACAAATCTTGGACCAGATCCTCTCCTTTAGATTTATGAATGTGTTGTATATTGACCTGCCCACCATGGTAGGCAGACCAAGGTACCTTTCATAGTTTCAACAAACAAAAACTCTAGCTACACTACTGATCTACAATCTGGTTGACATATTTGTGTTAGAGTTGAAAAACATAGTGGTCTTCAGCAAGTTCAAACATTGACCCGGGGCTTCTTCATATATCTTTAGTAATTCTTGTATTTGTAGCCATTCAGTCATCTTTGCTCTTCCAAAAATTACATAATCATAAGCAAAGAGTAGGTGACTGACCCTTGTGCACCCTCTTGACACAAGAACTCCCTTTATAACCCCTCTTCTTTCAGCGGAATTAATCAAAGAGGAAAGACCTTTAGCATAGAGGGTAAATAGGTAAGGGGAGAAAGGATCCCTTTGTCTTATCCCTTTTGTAGGCCTAATGATCCTTCTAGGCTCATCATTAACTAGAGTTGAGTATGTTACTGTAGACACACACTTCATAGCCCAATAGATCCATTTTTCTCCGAACCCCAATCTTCTCGTCATAGCCTCTAAATAATTCTACTCTATCCTATCATAGGCCTTTGACATGTCCAGCTTGAAGGCCATACTCCCTATCTTCCTCTTCTGTCTTGTTTTCATCATGTGCAGTGTTTCATATGCTATCATCACGTTATCTGTAATGTCTTCCAAAAATAAACGCACTTTGATTACTAGAGACAATGCTGCACTTTCTTCAATTTGTTGGCAAGTACTTTTGATACCCGTTTATGTAAAACATTACTAAACTGATAGGCCTGAACTCACTAGTAGTAGATGGGTTAGAAACTTTAGGGATAAGGGCTATATGTGTGCTGTTCACATTACTTTCCAAATCTCCATCACCATTTAAGAAGTTTAAAATGGCTTTAGATACCCCCTCCCCCACAATACTCCAATAAGCTTGGTGAAAACAAGCTCCATAACTATCAGTCTCTAGGGATTTTAAGGGAGCTATTTGCTTTAATACTTCCTCCACCTCAGCTCTAGTAAACTCCTTTTGTAAATCAACATTCATCTAGTTGGTAACTCTCGGGTCAATATCTTTAAGACATACCTTTATGGCTTCCATCGTGGGGTGAGATGAACTGAATAAGGTGCTAAAGTAATCATAGAATACACCTTCTATCTCTTCTTAGTTTGTCACCATTCTGCCTAGAGAACCTGTTATTTCTTTAATCTGATTCTTCATTTTCCTTTGACTGGCACAAGAGTGAAAAAACTTGGTGTTTTTGTCACCCAATTGATATCAACTTCTCTTTTCTCTATGCCTCCATTTCATGTCCTCTTGTTCTAACATTAGTCCCACTTCTCCTTGCAACTGCTTAATAAGCTCCACATAAGGAGGGCCCTCATTATCTTGCTCCAGTTTTAATAAATTAGATTTCTGCTTCAAAACTGCCTTAGCTTCCTTCTTTTTTAGACAGCTCTAGTTGAGCAGGTCACCTTTATAGTCACTTATCTTTTCTTGGATCTTCCTTAGAGAGTTTGTTTCCCAAACTCTTCTATCCCATGCCTCTTCTACTACTAGTGTTCCTTCCTCAGCTAAAGTCCACTTTGTTTTAAATCTAAAGACTTTTTTCTTCTTTCTTCTACTTGGGATCTCACATATAAGTCCAACAATAGGGCCTTATGATCAGACTGCTTGTAGACAAGACTTCTACAACTCTATCTCGAAATATATTAGCCCATTTTGGATTAACAACTGCTCTATCAAGTCTCTCATTTGTAAAAATATTATTTGAATGCTTATTACTCTAATTGAAAATACTCCCCTTCCACCCCTAATCGAAAATACTATTTACTTCTATGGCTTGCTCGAAATCTTTCATTTGTGTTTTTGGTTTGGGTTTCCCTCCCATCTTATCATATTGATAGACAATCTCATTAAATCTCCCATTATACACCTGGGCATCTCAGTAGAGGGATTCAACATCTTCTTTTACATGCTTTAGGGTGTCCATAATAGCTCGTAAATAGCCATGATAGGTTTTTTTTTCCCTCAGTTCTGATTGTTGCATTAATATGGTGATGAAAGAAATTGATTGTGTACTCTGTTGGAGCACTCTGTGTACTCTGTTGGGTGCTTCGCAACGTAGCCGCTCTGGCTTTCTTCTAGAACAGCTATGTTGCGTTGTGGTGAGTGGCTTGTTGCACATTCAAGTGCGTGAGCTTTCAATTAAAACCATTACGGGCTATGGCCCTTCGTGTGTACTGCAGTGGCAGCACCCTGGTGGTGCATGCCTATTTGTCTATTACACCGCCACGATGCTCACAGCTTTGTGCGTAGCAAAGCACTTTGCGAGGCACCTTAGGTGCCCTACACTGATGTCCTATTTGACATTGTGTGCTCAAGGATGCAACGCAGTGTTGCAGCATGGCGTACCATCACCACTTGATCTGCAGCATCAGTACATGGTATCGTAGTACCTCAGGTGGACAATTCACTCTCGAGCAACCACCTCCAAGTGCACGTCACACTAAGTGTACTCAGCACCTTTACGTGCTCTCTTTGATTGACGCGGCACTTTTGCTATGTTCAGCAGCCTCTAACTTGAGCAACACTGTGGTGCTCAATTGCACTGCCTCGGCTTCTTAGCGTGAAGTAGCTGTTTTGTGTGGCCCAACACCGAGGTGCACAACCACCTCTCGGGCGGCTGAGAGAGAGAAAAAAATTTATCCTCACATGCTAAAAATATTTTGGCAAAAACAAATCACAGCGTAGATCATAATCTAAATTAGAACAACTGATTCTGTCTCTTATGCCAATCTTAGAAATACTAGATCGATCAGCTTACAAAGTGAAAGCATTTACCTCGCACGAAAAATCATAGATTAGGTAGAGTTGTTCCACATGATTTCTCCATCGTTGTTGGTTGTTTGAAATCATCATTCTCGGTAGTGGAGTGTGCTACGTGGTAAAAAGCCATAACAAGATCCATATGTTCCATAGCCTAAATACTGAGACTAGAGAGAACTATACTTATACTTGAGAGAGAGATTTTCTTATGTATGAAGTGCTTCATTCAGAGGAGGAGGGGCTATATAAATAGACCTTCTAAATGTAACCCCCAATTGGTCGGCTAGCTATCAAGGCTCATGAAATGGCTATTAAGCCACTTCATCACCCATAGCCAAGAGAAGGGAAATGATTACCCACTATGGGAGGCCCTTTACACACACTCAAAACTGGTGTGGCCCAAAGGAAGATATTTTTGAGAGATTATTTCAAAGTCATGACTGGGGCAAAGAATATCAACTGGTAGCTAGATCTAACTAGAAGAAGATAACATTTTAATTGTACATTGGGTATAAAATGTAATATAGTCCATCCCATTGCATATTAAAAGCCCATTACAAGTAAAAAAGAGAGAAAAATGAGACAAAAAAGCCCCAATCTGACCATACCCAGGACTCAAGGCCAGACAAGATTGATCTTAAGGTTGAACGAGATAGAAAAAGGGGCTTCCATGCAACCAGGAGATCATTTCTTCTTCAACTTTCTCTTTTATCTCTGTTTTAATCTCTATATCTGAGGCCAAAGTGAAGGAACAAGGTTTGTAAAAATCACTAATTGTAGTATCTCAAAAGATTCATGGACATAGCTAGGCTTTAATACCCAATCACATAATTTTGGTAACTCACTCTATTTTTATTTCTGCACTTCAGTTCCGTTTCAAGCCACGAATTCGAATCCCAACCACCATACCATGCATCATTTGAGAACTATCATGGATCATTCAATCATATTGTTGGCATCCAATCTTCACATAAAAAAAACATTAAACATATACTATAAACCATGCTCATCCTTATAATCACTTAGTTCATGAATAATAAGTGCATAGAAGTAGGGGTACCAAATTTGGTTCGGACTGGAAAAACCGATCAAACCGAATATTGGAGGGGCTGGTCTCGGTCCCAAAAATTGTGGATCAAAGATGTTTGGTCCGGTCACGAGGTCTATAAATTTTGGACATGAGCGGACCGAACCCCTAAATATATATTATTAAAAATATTTTTAATAATTTAATATATTATTTTTATGAGAAAATCTTCTCATTAGTCACACTGTTAAAGGGCTGAAAACAACTTCCAATAATTTTTTGCCACGTAGCCCACTCATAAGACTAACAATGGGACTGCGGAATACGATCATAAATTCCCATTGAAGGCAAAAAACACTCGCCTATTTCCAAACTTTTCCAATCCAACTTCTCAGTCTTCTCCAATTCCCAATTTCGATGTCACCATTGAACTCGCCATCACCAACAAGATCACTGCATTGTTCTCACCGTCACCCCCTTACCAGACCCATCTAATCTCTATGATGACATTAATTTGTTTTCCAACTTTACCAGATCCTATTGCTTCAAAGTCTTGAATGTTCTTCATCTCCCAAGACTATTAAATTAAATCATAACGAATCATTTCAATAATAATTCTAAAGAAATTATGAATGAGCTAATAAAAATAATGTGGGTTCATATTCAGTAAGACACAAATGAACAAATTATGATGAAGCTAATAGGCAAACTAGGTGCTGGAGCACAAAAATGAACCAAGTGCTCATTCAAAAATCGAAAATACAAAATAAGCGTCCACAAAATTCAAAATGGTGCCGATGATGGAGAAAATGGTGGCGGTGATGTGGGTGGTGGGTTGTTGTGGTAACTGCTGGTTGGAGCTCAATTCTTCCTCCTAAGTGCAGCAGATCGATGCTGCCCCTAAGCTCCCTCGGTGGTACAGAAAACGTTTTCCCCAACTCATTATTTTCCTTTTTCCCCAAGCTTTATGCATTGAAATATGCTTTATCCAGATTCAGTGTTGTTGGTTGACTGATTAATTGATGCTTCTTGCATTTCTTTTGATTTTGAGAAAGATAATTAGATAATAATAGTAGGCTGATAGTTATCATTGCAATCTGCTAGTGAAAATGTGATGCATCGGATTGGGTGGCTGCGTTGGTCTGCTGGTGGCAGCAATGGGTGGTGGAGGCAAGAGGTAACATCAGGTAGCAGAGATGTCAAAGGGAAAAATAATTTCTTGATAGGGTTTTTAATTCTAAGTACAAATCCCATGTGATGATCCTCATAGTTTTAATGTATGTAATGCTGACATGTCATGTTCTCATTTGTTGCTGTTAAAGGGTTGAAACCAACTGAACCGTTCCAAAGCGATTCTCTATTTTTATATAGTAATTATATAAGTTGATATAATTTTCATCTAATTTATTATCATTGACCATATAAAATATTAAATAATATATGTTCTCAATTAATAATAAATCATAAATCATGTGATAATTTATGTCATTATATGTAAAACGTTAATACATCATACATTCATACATACTGTACTATTTACACTTAATTAAAATAGTTAAGTAATTTTTTCTTAAATACCAAAGTTGCATGCAAGCAAGAATAATTTATGTACAATGAAATTATTTGATATTCATTAACCATATATAAAATAATTAATATATGACATTATTAATAATTATGCATACTAAAAAGTAAAGTTTAGGTTAGTAAGTAGTAACTGTCAACGTCATAAATATAATTATAGTAAAATATGTTTGTAATGAATTAGTTACATAATCCACATTAATAATCACTTAATTTTAATTTAGTAATTTAAATAATTTTTTTATTAATTTATTTGAAAAAATATGAAACAAAATATACAAAATTATTAGACCAGATGGAACGGACTGGATTGATAGCTACCGGTCTGGTCAGTTCGGTCCCTATGGATGTTTGGTTCGGTCTGATCCGATTTAGAGAAAATGATGGACTGAAAATTTTGATCCATAACTCCCGGACCCAGATCGATTTAAACCCTTAAATAGAAGTAAACAAGTAGGCAAATTAGAGTAAAGATTTACCAATGGCCTTTTAGCCTAGTGGCATGTGTCCCTGAAGGCCTTGGCTTCAACCCACCATGTGCTTGGATGTGCATTAATAATTAGTCTCATTAGTTGAAAATAATTTAACGGATTGAATCAAGATTGACTCATACAACTAGAATCTAGTTTGATACGAATCCAATTCAAGAAGACTATACAAATTGCTAAGTCGAAGAAAATCACAATTAACTCACAACTTCTTTAGTAATATGACTACAAAATAGCAAATTAAGATTACGTTTGGATGTTGGGTTAATTTAAGATGATTTGTGAATAGTAATGAAAAAATATTGAATAATAGTGAAGTAGTTTAGATTACTTCACTTACCAAACACAACTAATTAAGTTATCATTTAATTTGAAGCTTAGGTTGCAAGCTGATCGATCGATCCATCGTAAAAAGAATCGACCATTAGGCTAAACGAAAATAGGTGATATAATAGTCTTACGAATTGGGTCTCAAAGGAGGGATAGATTGGAAGAGTATACGTAGCTAGCACTAGTAGTCGTTGGAAAACGTAATCAGATATACGTGATTTTTTTTTTTTGGTAGTTTATGAGCACTGTACTGTTAGAATATTGCAATAATAATTTACACACATATATAATAAAATAAAAATTTTATATGTAATCATTTTTATATATTTTTTGTGCACTCCATTAATGTGATTGACTGTGTCACTTTTTTTTTAATATAAAATACTTTGTTTGGCCAATCACCTTAATGGAGTACGTAAGAGTATGCAAAAGTTACTGTATGTAGCAGAACTCTATATAAAATAAATTACTAAATTATAATTAACAAGAACATATTCACAATTAGTACTCTATAAACACGATCATGATTCATGTGTACATGTTCATGATCAGGTCAACCTTTGTCTATCAACTTAACAATCTTAGAAAATAATATTGGCTTTGGTATATATAATTCATTCATTAACAAAGATAAACGCACGTAGGCAAAGGGGTACTTGATCAAGTACCAATTAAGCTATATATAATAATGATTCATGCATGCATGACCTATATATATTACCCTGTCAATTTGGCCTTATGCATGTAGGAATTAATTAATTAATTAAGTCGGGGGCACGTAGGAATATCATTAGATTTATTATATATGTGTGATGAAAATCATGCGGAGCACGACGTTTGTGTTTTGGTTAGACCGATTGAAGAGGCCAGGAAGGTGAGCCCATAATATATAATTAATTAATCTGTTTTCGTTTACTTACAAGATTCATTTGTTGGTTAATTTTTTTTTTTTTAAATTTAAATTTTATGATTTTGTAATGTGGAGAATTAATTTTTTGTAAATCATTTTTAAGTACATTTAACATTTTTCATATATATATAGTTATTTTTGTCATAAATAATTTAATTGACTATAAATATCAGTTTTTCTTGTAGATACTCGTGACATTGAAATCCGTAACCGTATTGGGAAAGAGAGAGAAAGTAAATTTAATACCATGCACTGCCCATTGAAAACACTTCCTTTTAAGACTTAACTCATGCTTTGCTACTATGTCCCACCATTCATGAGTTCTGGGTTTAGAAGTTTGCTGGTTTACAGCAACCATTTCATTTTAACTCTTTTGTTGCAACAGCCATTGAAATATTCTCTAAGGGATCAATTGAGGATGTAACTGATTTCTTTTTGATGGCTTGGGGAGTTTGGTATCGAAGAAATAAGATGATCCATGATCAAATCTCTCTACCACCACAACAAGTCCTTGCTTTTGGCCTTTCAAGGAAGTTGAGGACAGCTACTGCTGCATCTCCGAGTGGGCTACACAATCCCAAAAATCTGCAGTATAGATGGTTTCCACCTGGTCAGGATGCTCTCAAACTTAATGTAGATGGGGCTCTATTCTTTGAATTAAATAAGGCTGGCTTGGGTGCTATTCTTCGAAATCAGTTGGAGGAAGTTATTATGGCTGTAAGCAGATCAGAATTGTTGCAGATGGAGCCAGAATAGGTAGAATCAGTGGCTTTGTTGAGAGGCCTCCAGTTGTGCATAAATATGGGGATTTCAAATCTGGTTGTTGAGAGTGATTGTATGTTTATGGTGGAAGAAGTAAACAAAATATCAGATTCTAATGCTTCAATTAGATCTGTTGTTGCTGAGATTAGAAGCTTGATGCTCAGATTTCCATCCTGTTCTCTTCAATACAGTAACAGGTCCTCTAATGAAGCTGCACATAGACTTGCTAGGCATGCATGGTCAGTTGATGATACAAGTATTTGGTGGAATAGTGTTCCTACTTTCATTGAAAATGTAATTTTCATTGATTAGCACTATTATACACTTTTCTAAGGTTATTTACCTTGATGAAATGAAGTTTTACATTCACTATCAAAAAAAAAAAACACTTCCTTTTTATTCATTATTTTTGAGCCATTTATTGTCAAGTCAAGGCCGTGCAGTAGCAGCGTACCATTAACTTTTCAATATTTAATATGAAGCATAGAAATTAATATGCAAAAACCATACACAAGGATCGAGCTTTTAGACATGACCAAGAAATAAAGAGAAAATGATGAAAGAAAATCAAGCAGCTGATGATCATGATGAGCTGAACATGACAAATGGAGATAACTGCGCGCCATGCATGTGAAAGCGCGCCTAATATTTAACGAGTCATGCCAGGCGCAACAAATGGAGGCGTCGTGGTGGCACCATTCATTCTGTCAGCATTAGCCATCCAACCTTCAACACACATGCAATTACCATCAAAAACAGGAAAAAAAAAAAAAAAAAACACCCAATTAAATTCTGAAAAAAACAGATCGAGATTTCTTCTTTGTCGAGAAAGCGGATAAAGCTGCATATATAATATATAGTACCCATGGCAGGGTCGAAGCCACGGTTTTTAAGCTCGCGGTACTCTTGACAAAGAGCGCAATGAGTGCACCAAAAATGAACACAGCAATCGGCACAGGGATCTTCTTGCAACGAATACATGGCTCTCAGTTTTGTCCTGTACGTGCATGTGTATAAACATGCACACCCGATATAGGCAAGTGCCGCATAGATTAGGCCCGCGCAGGCACAAGCTGCACAAGTTCACATATCAGAGAACAAACTAACAGAAACATGTAATTATTCAACGAGATGGGAACTTTCAACTCAAGAGCTATATTATTTATATATATATATATATATAGTTATGTTATTGTAGTTGATATATAAAGATCAGTTCTTTTTCAATTGCTTGGCCGAAATGGATGATCGAATGCCGAAAAAGATAGATAGAACATGAAATGCTAGCTTATATTGAATTTACACTGACCAAGAATCAGACACGAGTAGCATGCATGAGATGTTAAATTAAGGAACTACGTGTGATGTGTTTATATCTCTCAAGAATTGAATTACATAATTCGATCAACAATTAGAAAATATCTGTGTTCCAGTATATAGAAAGATTATCAATATGATTTACTTACTTGTTTGTCCCCTATCCACAATCTCAGCAATGCGGCCGAAGGTGATGCAGGGACAGCAGCAGGTAACACAGCCTTAATCAAAATGGAAGGAATTGATTAGTTTTCTTAATTGAAACAAAAGAAAAGAAGGATGTATATTAATTAGAAGAACAAGGCCTTACAACTGGAGGGATCATCAAAGCAATCACAAAGCCCGGTCGACCATTGCACCGCATAAGGTTGAGCAGCGTATGGTTGAGGTGGTAATGCTTGAGGAGCTGATTTCGGGTCTGCATTATTGGGATACATTTTAGCTGCACACTGCTAATATCACCAGGAGGAAGATATCTGATCCGGATCTTCAATTGAGAACTAACAAGAGTACTAGTACATAATCAATGGTGGGATCGATTGAGTTCTTAAATAGCAAAGCTCAATAACGTCATGCCTTGACTTTTGTGAGAAGTTGGCGTATGATTATTATCTATTTTTGTTTAATTTATTTATTTATAATTTTTAGATGGCTTATTATTCACTTATCAAGTTTCTAATTAGTAGTACTCTTATAAATTGACTATTCCAAAAATGCAAGGCTGGAATGGTGTTTCTTTTTTTAATAATGAGCTCAAGAACTTGACCCTGAGTTGGCCTCGTGATCAATAAACTTGCAGCTTTGAAACTTGACTTTGAGTTTTGTTTAATTGTATGTTGAACTCATAAACCGTTTGATCATCTGCATGCATGCCCACAAACTATTTATTAAAAAGTTTCAAAAATGGCAATTTGTAACCACATTATAATTATAAGTACCAATATCTAAGCTGTCAGCTTTCATCTCAAAGTTGAATATGGATGTAAGATTAGTACTAGTTAGGGATGTATATATTATTATATATAATTAAGAAAAATGATATTTGCAGTATTAAAGTATGTAAGTTCTGTGCACTTCCTTTAAAACAGTGGGTTAATTTAGAACTTACATGAAAAAATTATTTTTTTAATAGTCACTTTTTTTAAAATGGAATGCATGAAACTTGTACAATCTAAGACTTTATCTAGTATTAATAATTAGACATTAACTGCTGCAGAATGCAAGGCTGGATACTGCCTGTTTTTGTTCTTAATTCCTTAATTTGTGTCTGACTGTGCGGATGTTCGGCATAGGTTCATGATTCATGATCATCCTAGTAACATGACAGATTCTCTCTTTGAGGAGCTGATTAAGGGAAGAAAATTGTTTATCAAATATCCTAACATTTTTAAATAAATAAATATATATTTATATCTTTCAACTATAATTTTCTTTTCCCCATGAAATTTCCTGCACTTCCGGCCTTCTACTCTTCAAGTAATAATTTTATGGTTAACTAAGCATGAGGCCCCTCTTGAATTAATGGAAGCTCCAAGAGGAAATCAAACGAGAGCACAAACTTAATTTCTATTTTCTCAAACTATGTTTGACCATTATATATCAATTCTTTTGCATTAATTTTGAAATAATTCCTTGTTTATATATATATATATATATATATATATATATATATATAGTGGCTAGCTATATATCATGATGATTATGAATTTCCTGGCCGGTTTCTTTTACCCTACATGAATTTAAGATTGGGAAACTCTGATTCAAATTACAACTACAAGTGGATGTTGATGATCAAACGTACGTACACGAGAAGTATCAACTAATTGCTTATATATGTTAGTCAATGGGTTCCATTTGGGAAGATCATCAGGATCTAATTTACAGCCAAAACCTTGAACTTGCTTTATACAAAATAATATTTGTTAATGGGTTCCATTAATAATGCATGTTTAATTAGCCTCTGTGGAGAAGGCCATGTTGAAAATCTGATCATGATCAATACATGATGGGCTAGCTGAAGGAATATTAGTCAATAATGATCAATAGATATATAATAATTTAGACAACCCATAATTCATGGCGTATCATAGTATATCCGTTAGGAATATAATTAATTTTGTGTCAACTACGCCTAATTAAATTCCTCTTTCCCTTCTGTTTTGTTTTGTTTATGGTGCAACTGTTGAATTGCTAACATAATTGCATCAACTACGTGCCTTGCATATTATTCATATGAATTAAAAACAAAAATGCAACAACAGAAAGTACTACTACATAATTGCATGCATCAACTACCAGCTTGCATCTTATTCATATGAATTAAAAACAAAAACAGGCAACAAAAGAAATTGTGCTTAATTGCATAAACAACATAAAGTACACGGACATGATTAATGCTTTAAAATTCACTAGCTAGCTAACAGTGTTTATCTTTTCCCGAATATTGGGACGTATAAAGTGTTTGTTTTATAAAATTGTATAGGATCTTGATGCCTTACCAGTACAGTACTACCCTTTAATTGGGACTTCTTATAAGCTATGACATGCATGCATATATAATTCGTATTTCTTATAAATTGCAAGTTTGTTAGAAATGAGAAATTATATTCATAAGTGTGGAGGATACTCATGTTGTGAAAATGATGACAAAATAGTAAAAGCAAATACACATAAGAATCAATCGCACACGACACAAATGTATACATCATTTGGCAACGTGTAGTACTCTATACTAGGATATTGGATGGTGTGTTGTTCATACCGGCTTGTAAATGGAATGACTCTTTAAAAATTTACTTATTTTTCACTACATGAAATATAACTTTTTGCATTGATATTTTGAGATAAAATTTATCCGTTCGAACACCTTGAGAACCTCATCAATGTTTTGAGACAAAATTTAAATTCCTTCCCAAATAAGTACTTTTAAGGATGAAATTTAAATTTCATCCCTAATAAATTCCTTCTCTAAAAGTGAAATTGTAGTGTGTGTTGTGCAAGCATTATCCGCTCTTTTTGAAAATTAGTGGGGTCCAACATTAAAAAATTAAATTTTATGTGGATCTCATATTTATTCATTTTTTAAAAGAAGTAGGCGGCGCTTGCGCATTGCAAATATAATGGTAGTATCTGGTGCTTTTAGTTAGATTTACAACAATGGAAAAGAAAACATCATTTTCTTCAAACATTGACGAGTAATTTTGTAACGCTCCATTCTTGGAGGTACAGAGAGTTAGCTCTTGTTACCTAAAATCATTTCTCATAACACAATTATAAATACTCCAAAGACTCCATAAAATATAAATTCACTCATTCAAAACCAAATAGGTGTTCCTCCACAAGGACACCAAAGAAAGACCTCAACATAACAAACTAAAATCTCCATAAAAATTCAAAATATCCACGTCTCAGATACTCAAATCAACATAAAAGAATATATTTACTGAATACAACTCTCCAATAATTACTTGTACCCTATGACACTAATTTCTCTACGATCATCTACTCTTGTTCTTGTTTGCTACTCTTGATTTTTGGCTGAACCATTAAAATAATCTGAAAATATTGTGGAGATAAGGAGTGAGTTATCAACTCCTCAATAAGCAGAGGATAATACTAATATGTAAACATGAGCATTTACAGAGTCCAGAATACTGAATAAAACAATTTTAGCTTCAAAATTTAGAATTATAACATGTAATAAAAAATATTAGAACGAAAGTTCAGAAATATTCTTATTCAAAAGTATCATTTGGCATAACATAACTGAGCATTATCATCTTCATATTAGAATATAATATCATAACAAAGACCATGTTTAACTCCCATGGTAGGGTTGTGCATTTGTGGATAGCCTAGTAGAATATAAATCACTTTGTCACCAAAGGGCACTTAAATAGAGACCACTACTATAACCCGTGGCGGGCCCGTATATCACTATTATCACCCGTGGTGGGGCCGTAATGGAACAAAACGAAAGTTTCTCAGATACCACATCATATCAGAAAGTCATGCCAAAAGTTTTTCAGATACCACATCATATCAAAACAGAATACTGAATGAACTCTTATCATCTTCACAATATTAAAAACAGATTCGAAGCATCCTCACTTAATTAATGCAAAAACTTTCAGATCTCATATTCACCCTTTTTACACAATTTAGAAATAGAAAGCCAAAAATAAACTAATGTCTACAACAATCATGACAAAAAGAAATACTTTCTTCTTATACAAAGTTTCATGAGTAATGCAGAATACATGACTGAGATTTTTATTTTTATTTTTTATAAAGAAGAGTGAGCAATCACCTGTCCAGTAATGACGCCCTCCCGAATTTATGATGATGATGGTGGACGTGGAATCGTCTGAATGCATGTTTGGAGTGTGCGTGAGATTGAAGATAACCCAAAACGACATGTAGTTTTGGTCTATGGACTAAACTACATGTCGTTTAGGAAGGGGTTGCCAAAATAAAAATAAAAATAAAATAAAATAAAAAGTTAAATAAATAATTAATTAAAGAAAAAAATAAAACTAGAAAAAGAAAAGAAATAAATAAATAATTAAAGATAAAATAAAACTAGACTAAAATATTAAAAGTGTGTTGTGCATGTGAAGAAACAATATTAAATTAAATCACAAGTATTAAAATCAAGTATAAATTATGCTATTAATCAATTTAAATTACAACTTGGTTTTATGCTTCTTAATCATTTTTCCATCTAAAATCAATAATTAAATAATTAAAAATATATTGATTTTAAATGTATAAAATATGTAATAATGCAGCTCAATCACCATCAAAACGAGACAAACTG
Organism: Cyclocarya paliurus; assembly: GCA_029856935.1. Lineage (NCBI taxonomy): Eukaryota > Viridiplantae > Streptophyta > Magnoliopsida > Fagales > Juglandaceae > Cyclocarya > Cyclocarya paliurus. The sequence goes on along the minus strand of CM056959.1, from coordinate 7,163,872 downwards.
TAAGAGTTATCAGCCACCTGACAAATAGAACCAATCCATACACAAATAGATTTGACAATAGCTTCATGCGATTCAAAAATACCCTCCATACGAGCTAGGTATCTTCTCCTCCAAACTCTCCAAGTAACTATGACAAGCATAAGGCCAACCAAAACACCCACTTAAGAATTGGACTTAGTACGCCAGAACCAAGAAGAAACATGGTGGTTCCAATTCCTACCAAGTGGAATTCTAAAAAGATTACCGAAAAAAGACCAAATGTTTTTAGGAAAATCTCCCTCAAAGAGAACATGATTAATGTCTTCATATTGACATGCAAAACAACACTCACATTTGGAAACAATAGGAATGCCAATACAACGCAACCGATCATCCACACTCAAAGCCCTATGTCAAGCCTTCCAAAACTAAATACACATTTTTAAAGGAAGACTTTTATGCCAAATCCAAGAATGCCAGTCAAGAGAAGAACCTCGGACTCTAATACACTGCCATGCAGATTTAGTGAAAAACATACCTGTTTCTATTTGGGTCCAAACAAGAACATCCTTTCTCGAATTATGCCCAGATAAAGAGACTAAAATGTCATCAACATTTTCCAAACCAACCAGGTTCTCTAGCAAATTCATATCCCAACTGTCTGATAACCAACACTCTTTAATTTTCAACAAAGGCTGACCCACAATAGGCAAGTCATTAACCAAGGGTCCATTCTCCCTCCATTTATCATACTAGAAAAAAATATCACCTTCTCTAACACGCCATATGGAATTATTCAACATCAAAGGAATACAATGAGCAACCATTTTTCAAAATCTCGAGCATTTATCAACATCAATAAGAAGCCAAGGTTTCGATCCCACATATTTAGCCTTAAAAACATTTGCCCAAAGAGAGTTACCTTGAAGAAGGTTCCAAGCAAACCTCATATGTAAGGTTGTCTGAGTGTCTTAGAGATGCATCAAACCGAGACCTCCTTCTGCCACAGGCCTACAAATATGTTTCCAAGCCACCCATTTATTTTTATATCTTCCATTATACTCCCCACAAAAGAATGAACTCGTAAGCTAATGAATCTTATTGATTACTACTAGAGGGACCTGTAAAATAGCAAATAGGTGAAGGGCCATACTAGAAATAACATGACGTAACAAAACCAATTTCCCTCTGGCAGACAAAAGGCCAATTTTCCAGCCATTGATTTTTTGCCTCACTTTATTTACCATGCCTTCAAGATGTATTTGCTTAAGACGACCGAAGATAATGGGCACTCCAAGATATTGAAACAGAAACTGCCCCTCCATGAAACCAGTGCTATGGAGAAGACGCTGCTTGCAAATAGAGGAGATTCTATTCGAACAATACAAGGCAAACTTTTGTTTATTAATGACCTATCCCGACCATCTTTCATATTGACCCAAGATGCTTAGAAACACTCGGACCGACCTTTGGCTCCCATCAGAAAAAATAAACACATCATCAGCATATATAAGATGAGAAATAATAGGTGTACCTCTAGCTTGATGAAAATGACCAAAATTATTCGTCATCACACTCTAATGAATCAGTTGAGAAAGTATCTCCTACTGGATAATAAACAAATAAGGGGATAGATGATCACCTTGTCGAAGACCACGGCCTCCCGGAAAAAAACCTTCTATTGTCCCATTCATCATAACTGAGTACCAGGGACTAGAAATACAAAAGAAGATCAATTCACAAAATTGAGGTGAGAAGCCAAACCTCAACATGACCTTAATCAGAAAATTCCAATCCACCTGATTATAAGCTTTTGTCATATCTACTTTTAACATAATGTTGCCCCCATGGTTCCTTTTATTAAGAGAATGAATCATTTTCTGAGTAAGGTTTATATTCTCAAAAATACTTCTAATTGGAATAAAGGCGCCTTGCTCCAGTGAAACTAGACGAGGCAAAAGACTAGATAATCGATTCACAATTATCTTAGAACAAGTTTTTAAAAAACCGAACACAGACTGATGGGATGAAACTTGTCAAAACCTATTGGAGAATTCACCTTTGGAATTAAAACCAAGTAAGAAGCTGTAAAGAACTTGGGAAGAAACTTCGAAGCAAAGAATTCCAACACTGCATTCCACAAATCCTTTTTGACCACCTTCCAGCAACTCTTATAGAAACCACAGCCAAAACCATCAGGACCAAGAGTACTATTAATCGGAATAGAGGACAAAGCATCAAATACTTCCTCTAGAGAGGGCGCACAAACTAGGGAGGCATTCTCCTCCATAGAAATAGCCGGATCTATTAGACCCTCAAAAATAGGTTGCTCAGCTAGTGGTTCACCCTGTAGAAAAGCTGAAAAATAGTCTACTACACCTTGATGAATGCTCACCAGAGACTCAAACGCCATATCATTCAACCGCATATTAAGAACCCGCTTATGCCTTTTATTGGCTAAACAAGCATGAAAAAATTTGGAATTTCGGTCACCACACATCGTCTATTTAAGTTTTGCCATTTGATTCAAACGAAATTTTTCTCGATGCCGCCAAGTTGCCAACTCCGCATTAGCCACCTGTAACTCTCTATCAAGATTATCATCCCAATTTTTTGAAGTTGTAACCCAAGCTCCTCAACCTGAGTTTCAAGAGTAGCAATCCGACCCAAAGTATGACTAAAGACCCTTTTATTCCATTCCCGCATGGCAACCTTAGTCTGTTTTAACTTCATAACCAGAGTCTGAATGGCTGAACCACCCTCACGAGAAGACCAAGCTTGCCGAACACAATCAAGAAAGTTATGATATTCCACCCACATTTGTTGGAAACGAAATGGGGCTGGACCATAAGAGAGAGGGTATTGCTTAAACTCTATAAACATAGGAGCATGATCCGACGTAGAGCGTGACAAATAAGAACAAATAGCATTAGGGATCAACGAAAGGAAAGAGGCATCCACCAAGGCACGGTCCAACCTTGCCCAAGAATGAGCAAGGCCATATTGCCCATTACACCAAGAAAAGGCACTCCCCTTCGACGCCATTTCAAGCAAACCCTTCTAATGAATCCAGTTATTAAAATCCTCCATAGCTGTAAGAGGTCGAGGCCTACCTCTTCGTCTCTCTGAATCATTCCGGATAATATTAAAATCACCAACAAATATACACGGGTTAGAACCCATATTCTGAATACTCAAAAGAATCCCACAAAATACATTGTTCGGCCATGGTACATTTGCATAAATAACAGTAAGCAAAAACATTTCAGCCCCTTCACCTACTTGGAGAGAGACATATTGCCCTCCCATTCGAACCAAATTCACTTCTAGGATACTATCCCCAAAAATCCAAAATTTTCCCCCCTCAGCCACATTAGAAAGGAAGTTGTCAAATTTCAAGACACGTCCCAATTTCCTAGCAACATCAAAATTTTGAAAAGGCTCCAAAAGAGCGACAATTTTTGGCCTCAACTGACCGAGGACCTTTTCTAATCTACCTTTAGAGGTCCCAATACCCCTAATGTTCCAAACTAAAATAGGATCAATCATTAAGTAAGAAATCTAGCAAGAACCCGAGAAGAACTTCTCATTTTAACAAACTTCTTTTTCTTATATTTTCTTTTTCCTTCATTGGCCTTAGATTCAGTCAAGTACTCTTTATCTTGTGGAAAACCTTCTGGGCATAATTCTAGCTCTGGTTCAGAAATACAATCCTCCACAATCGGGTGTCCCTCATCTGGTTCCTCTTCCGGTTGATCTGGTTCATCATCGACAGCCAACTCAATCTCCTGGACAACAACATGCTCCCTCTCAAAAGCCACCAGCACTGGTTCGGAACCAACCACAAATTGATTTCCCACCATAGAATCCTCATTATCGACCAAAAACATAGCAGTACCTTCAACATTCTTCACCGTGGCAACCATTGTTTAAGGAAACTCTGTTTCATCTTCTGTGATCGAAATCACACGTGGTTCTAAATCACACTCTGGAGCAACCTTTGTTTCAGGAACTATCGGCTCCTTTTCAATATCAACTACCTGCACCATAGAAAACATAGGTGCCGAAGCCACAACATTCTGTGAATTACCCCTCGTTGAGTCCATCAAAACATCTTCCAGAACTGCATTCGGAACCACAACCGCACTCGGAACCACAACTCCACTCGGCACCACAGCTGGCTCCCCATTCACATCCATCTCTATCTACCCTTTCTTCCCTACTCAAGCCTTCCCCAACTTCTCCATTTGATCAGCCCAACACGTCTGTGAGTTATGTCCTTGCATACGACATTTGCCTCAATATGCAAGGGATGTATCATAAACCACCTCTTGTTTTCTACTGGATGGCAAACCCGGTGTTCTAATCCAGAAATGGGATAGAGGGTCTTTGGCAGCATCCACCTCAACACACAACCTCGCCTCATCTGTTCTCGTGGCGCACCGCGTTGGATTATACCCACGAATGAATGTGCCGATAGGGGCCATGAGAATCCTAAAAAATGCTTCACTGTAAAAATTTGGAGGGAGTCCTGGGAGCGAGATCCAAACCGGTACCCTAGATGGTTCATCATCCTCCATGAACTCCGAAGTCCAACGGAACGCCCGATAGAAACTGCTATTTATCTCACACACATCTCTTGACAGTGCTTTCGTGAAATTGGCCTCGTTTGACATACGAACAAAAACATGCCTCTGCCTACACATAGAAGACACAACCGGAGAAGATGAGAGGCCCCAACGATTATGTATGAATGCACAGATTGCATCCAAAGCTGGACACTGCTTCAAAAACTTAAGGATCACAAAAAAGCGGAATGGCTCTGCAGACTTGGTTATCTCCTCACGTGAAAACTGAAAGTATACTTCTCCAATACATGACTGAGGTTGTTTTCACATTTATTTTCAAAACATATTATGCATATTTTTCATAAAATCAACCTTAGTCTTTTCATTTTATGCAAAATCTCACATAAGAACCTTACTTGCCTAGATTTCTTAACTTTTATGAAGTTTTTCACAATAGTGCCGAACGAAAATCAATCATCACTTATAAAATAGATACATAACTTACTTAAATCTGTAGTTAAACACGTATTTGATATTTAAGTCTGAAATTCTAAAATAATCTATTTTTTCTAATAATCTAAAATTGTCATAACCCTTAAAATACTATCACTTTCCAAATTCATCGATATCCACTTAATTTCTCTGTCTAATACTTTAAACTCTAAATGATTTTTGTAAAATCAATTGTATGGCTAACAATTTACTCAATCAACACTAAGCTCACGTGAAAAGACACCTCTAGCTTAATATTTACTTTACATAATCATAACAAAATCTATTACAGTAAACATCAAAACCTTTTTTTTTTATAAGAATAGAAAACTTCCATTGATAAATAAAGGAGATTACATACATTTATCAAGCTAAAGGACTTGAGAAATAAAGTATAGAATACAATCTTACCAAACTCTAATATCTTCCACATACTTCACATAACGAGCTAATTTATGGGCTACCCTATTTCCTTCTCTATAAACATAAATAAAATTACATTCAATAAAACATGATGAAAGGTGCATAATCTCCTTATAGAGCAGCCCCAAAATTGATCCTTCCATAGTTTCCTGTAGTAAACATCAAAACCTTATTTAATAAAATAGACTTAATCATATCTAAAGCATTCAAAATTAAATTAAACACTTAATACTGAAATTCATTTATAAAAATTCTGATACTAAATTCACAGAGTAAATTAAAAACCAAGCCCAACGTATAACCAGCCTACTTACAAGGTTATTTTGGACATTGACCATAAATATGTATGGTTTCTTTGGGAAGGTTGGAATTTAGAAGGCATGACTCATTGACACCCAAACCAAACCGTGTAATAGAGAAGAGTCTATACTCACCGAGAGGGTAGGACAGACGCGACAGACAGTGTTGTCGAAGGTGGTCAACGTGGCGGCACGACAAGAGAAAGAGAGAAAGTGATGAGAGAGAGAGAGAGAGAGCTCCAGTGAGGGAAAGAGGGACGGAGAGAGACAGTAGGAGAAGGTTCTGGTGTGGGCTTATCGAGAGGAGAACGACGTACTTGGAAGGGCGTGAAGTTCCCGGCGGTGCTTTCTGTGCAAGTGGCGATGATGTGGAGGGGGCTAGCGATGTGGGTTGCTGATTTGTGGCTCACGGTGGGAAAATAATTCCTCTGTTTTGGTGTGGTGAAAACAGAGCACTCCCGTCAGTAGTTTTCGGTGGCTAGGCATGAGGGAGTTGGGCGGAGGTTTTAGCGGCTGGTGGTTGAAGAGAGTAAAAGAGAAGGGGGTATGGCTGGCATTCGTGAAGTGGCTCTCGGTGGTTCGTTTCTTGCCTTGCGATCCGTGTGCTCGGTGTCTCACGTGGTGCTACCCATGGTGGTGATCGTCCTCTGCTGACCGTGGGTCGTGCATTGCAGAACTGCACGGTGGGGGGCGGTGAACGGTGTAGCTGTGGCTGTGTTGAACGTGGGACTGAGCCGTGCGTTGGTTTCTTTTCTCTTGGTCTGTCCAAGTGCTGCGGCAGAGGGTTTTGGGTCACGACAATGTGGGACTGGTGGCTTGCGGAGGTGCAACACGATAGGGATCACAAAAGGGGGTGTTGATTGGTTTGTTGCCTTGTTTAATATCTTGGAAGTTGTGGAATTGGCTTTATTCAGCCCGGATGGAAGGAAAATACCAGGCGATCGAGAGTGTATGGTTTTCGATCAAAGCTTGGCTGCGGTAGATTTCTGGACAAATAAATAAAGTGACGGTAGTTTCGCGTTTGGACAGGGCCATACTCGCTGCTTTAGAAGTGCCAGTGCAGGATATACAGATTCGGGAACCTCTGCTAGCTTCATGGAAGAGACCAAGGGATGGGTGGTTCAAGTTAAACGTGGATGGTTCTTATTGAAATTGAGTGCGATTCGATGTGGGTGGTACAGGGGCTGAGAGGTTCGTATGATACGTATGGGATTTCTGAGAAGAATTCATACAGGCTACTCATGGTTTAGAATACACGATTGCTCATCAGTTTAGATTGGATTATGTTGGTTTGCCTAGTTTTAGACATTAATTTTGTTTTTGGGTTGTCTTTGGTTGTATGTTATGGTTTATTAGTTATATTATTGTAAGGGTTTCCTCCCCTAAAAAATTTGAGTCGACTCGATAAAATTTGGAGACGTTGTCCCCTTTTTATAAAATAATAATAATAATAATAATAATTTATTATTTCAATTTTTTGTAAAAAACATATTATTTTTTAGAAAAAACTGTTTCACCCCACGTGCTTTGTACATAGTTTCCGTCCTCTGCGTGATATATATATATATATATATATATATATCCCCAAGTAAAAACTAATAACTTAGACGAGTACTTGGACAGTTTGTGATATAACTTTGATAAAGTAGGTACCGATCAGGATTCAAACGAACCGAGTGACCGGGACTCTATTATTCTCTAGTACTTGGGATCATGTGATTGTTGCGTCGTCATTCAAGGGCTGATATATATAATAAAGGTAAATTAAATCTCGATTATTTTAACGTTTTAAATAAAAAATAATTATGAAGAATTGATCATTATGATATGATCAACGAGAAATTATCACCAAAACTCATATTATAAGTTAAGCCAATTAACGTCAGTTTTCCAAACTTCCTTGGTTTATTCAGATCTAGCATTTCGTCGTACTTCAAGGATAGCGCGTGTCCCTCACGTGTTGCCACAATATTGGTGTTTGCATTTTTTTTTTCCTCTAAAGTTGAAATTGCAGATCTACAACTTTTCAAGTTATAATTCGATCGCTATTTTCTCATGTATCTTTTACGTTTTTTATTATTTTCTTTGTTTTAGGTTAAAAAAAAAAACACATAACCTCTTGGATTTTGTCCATAGAGTGTGTCATCTACTCCTTCTTAGACATTGTGTGGAGTTTTTTAATTCTGTCTTTGGACAAAATGTGGGTCGAGGTTTGTTAAATCTGTCTTAGGACAGGATGTTGTCTCTCAAACGGTTTGTCTGTAGAGAGTTACAACAATATTGGACTAGACCATGTCAGTTACAAAGAAATTTGTGTCTTTGGGAGCCTTAAAAGTAGTAGTTGACTTGTATTCTGCATGTCTCAGGTCAAAGTTATAATATCTATTAGACTGTGATAAACTAGCTACACAGCACAACAACAACACAGTAACAGCAGATTCCTAGTGTGCATTGCAGAGGCCACATTCTATTATTCTCTACTGTTAATTGTAATCATAAAATATTCTTTGATTCCTCATGTAAAGTCTATATATAGACACAGTGTTCATAATGAAAAGTAAAATAGAATATTCAGAAATTCTATTCTTCTAGCATGGTATCAAGAGCCTCTGGAGTAAGCTCCTTTCTTTTTCGATCCATGGCGACACCTTCTCTCTCTACCTCTCTTGCTTCTTCTTTTTCTCACATTGTTACTACCAAACTCACCAAAGAAAATTATCTCCTCTGAAAGGTCCAAACTACAGCCTACCTAAGGGGTCAAGATCTCTTTGCCTATATTGATGGCACTCTTCCTTCCCCACGTCCCTTTCTCACTGCAACCACAGATCAACTAGCTAAACCCAATCCAGATTTCTTAGTCTGGAGGCGTATTGACCAATTGGTCCTAAGTGTACTGTTCTCTTCTCTCTCAGAATCCATCCTAAGTCATGTGCTATCATCTTCCACATCTAGCACGTTATGGTCCTCCCTCTCCTCCATGTTCTCCACTCACTCACAAGCTAAAATGTTTCAAATTAGGTTTCAACTTACCAATCTTTCTTGTGGAGACCAATCCATCTCTGAATATTTTGGTAAAGTACGTATTCTAGTCGATTCTCTTGCTGCCATTGGTAATCCTTTTTCTGATAAAGAGCTTGTTACCTACCTCTTGAATGGTCTTGGACCCTCCTATGAGTTCTTTGTAACCTCCATTACAACCAAAACTGACCCTTTGACCACTCATGAACCATATCAACTTTTGCTCATCCAAGAAACCAGACTTTCGCATCTTACCAAAAACACTTACCTTCTCTAGATTTTTCTGCAAACTTCAGTTCCTCTAGTGGCACCTGAGGACATCCTTTTCACAGAGCTAGGAGATAGGGCCGTGGTCGCGGGAGGCATTTTCGCAACAATCAAGGTGGTCATAATGGTTCAAACAACCCACCTCAACAGAACAGAACACCACGGCCAACATGCCAAGTGTGCAGCAAAGTAGGGCATGTTGCCCTCCAATGCCGAAACAGGTTCAATCATTCTTACCAATATGATTCTCCTAGCAATTTTTCTGCTAATTTCACTGCTCCTAGCTCTTCATTAGAAAATGTGTGGTACCTTGACTCAGCTGCTATGCATCATATCACAAATGAACTGTCAAACTTGAATCTCTCATCTGAACAATACATTGGTTAGGACACTATCAGGGTTGGCGATGGCACTAGACTCCCTATACAAAATTTTGGTGATTCTTCTTTTCCCCCCTCTTCATATTCTTTTCATCTTAAAAATCTTCTACACGTTCCATCAATTACCAAGAATTTGATCTCTGTCTTACATTTTTGCATTGACAATGAATGTTTCTTTGAGTTCCACTCATCACATTTTTCTATTCAGAATTTGCAGACTAGGCAAACGCTCCTCACCGGGCCAACCCATGATGGGTTCTATGTGTTTCCCACCATCTCTTCAACTTCACCTTCCATACATGTCAGCTAGAAATTCTCCATTCCGCAATGGCATCACAGATTGGGTCACCCATCCCTTGCTCTCGTCCATCGTGTTTTGCACACCAGCTGCTTGACGTTTTGCTCCTCATATGCTTCCTTCAAATGCCCAGTTTGTCCACTTGCGAAATCACACCAACTTCCTTTTTCTTCAAGTCGGGCTGAGTATCACAAGCCCTTAGAGTTAGTTTGTTCGGACCTTTAGGGCCCATCTTCACATGTATCCCGTTTGGGTTTTAAATACTATGTTTTGTTTGTGGACCAATATACAAGATTCACTTGGCTCTTTCCAATGAAACAAAAATCTGATGTTCTTCAAATATTTTCCAATTTTTTACCCTTTGTTGAGAGAATGTTTAACACCAAGTTAATAACCTTACAAATTGATGGAAGTAGTGAATTTAAACCCATCACTTCCATGTGTCACAAACTTGGAATTCAACATCGTCTCTTATGTCTTCACACTCATCAACAAAATGGACTTGTTGAGAGAAAATACCGTTATATCGTTGAAACCGGCCTTGCTCTCTTGGCCCAAGCATCTCTCCCTTTTTCATATTGGGCTGACGCTTTTGAAACGGCAGTTTATTTAATAAATCGTCTTCCTTCTCCAACATTAAATCACAAATCACCACATTCATTAATTTATAATCATGAACCCGATTATAATTTTTTGAAAGTGTTTGGTTGTCTTTGTTGGCCCAACCTTCGACCATATCTCACAAATAAATTTAATTTTCGATCCACACCTTGTTTATTTCTTGGTTACAGTACTTCACACAAGGGATACAAATGTTTAGATCTCTCTAATAATAGACTATACATATCCCGTGATGTTACTTTTGATGAAAATTCATTTCCTCTTGCCAAGTCTCGGCCTAATACCTCCTCTTTATCAAAGCCCACAATTCCTTATCAGATTACTCCTACTCAGGTTCCCTTACCCATACTCTCCCCTTCCATACTCGGCCCAACTTCACAAATCACACCTGTTAGCCCAACTTCAACACACACACCTTCTCCTCTTGGCCTAGGCCTTAGTCCCATTTCACAAATCTCTTCCCCTGCATCGTCGTCTACCTCTAGATCGCATCAAACATTAATCATTTCACCGTCTCTCAATCCTCCCATTCTTGTCCCTACTCGGTCACCAATAATAACTCGTGCTCAGACAAATTCATCTAATCCTAGAGTGTTCTCTGATGGTACAGTGCCTTACCAGCCCGCCAGTGTCTCACCACCACTGTTTCCGTTCCCAATGAGCTTCAATCTACATAGTGGCTTCAAAATTCTTGGATTGGTGTTTGGCTATGGCTCAGGAATTTGCTACTTTGACTCAAAAACTCACTTGGACGCTGGTACCACCTGTTCCCTCATCAAACATTCTTGGGTGTCACTGGGTATATTGAACGAAAACCAATACAGATGGTTCCTTTTAGAGACGAAAAGCTCGATTGGTGGCCAAAGGCTTTCACCAACAGCCCGAACTTGATTACGATGAGAAATTCAGTCCAGTGATCAAGCCTTCGACCATTCGTCTAATCCTATCGATTGATGTGTCTCGACGCTGGGCTTTGCACCAACTCGATATTGAGAATGTGTTTTTGCATGGTAATCTCACTGATGATGTCTTTATGCAACAACCTCAGGGCTTTGTAGATCCTACTAATCCTACTTTTGTATGCAAGCTCAACAAGGCAATTTATGGGTTGAAGCAAGCCCCAAGAGCTTGGTTTGAACAACTTAGTTCTTGGCTTCTTGAGTATGGATTTCTTCCCTCCAAAGCTAATCCTTCACTGTTTATTTTTAGTACTGATGTTGTGAAAATTTTCTTACTTGTCTATGTCGATGACATAGTGAAAATTGCATCTAACTCTTCTGTTATTGAGACTTTAATTGCTGCCATGCGTACTGCTTTTCCAATTAGGGATTTTGGAACTTTGTCTTTCTTTTTGGGTCTTGAAATTGATTATACCTCAGATGGCTTGTTGATGTCTAAAAGGAAATACATAAAAAACATACTCAACCGTAGTAACATGCTTCAGTTTAAGCCCATATCCTCACCAATGGAAGCATCTCTTAAGCTTTCTAAATTTAATTTCCCTGATTTTGATGATCATGTTCTCTACAGAAACTTAGTTGGAGGTCTTCAATACCTTAATCTCACCCGCCCAGACATTTCATTTGCAGTAAATAAACTGTGTCAATTTATGTACTCACCCAAACTTACTCATTGGAGTGCACTAAAGGGGGTCCTGCGTTACCTCAAGGGTACAATCAACCATGGCTTATATTTTGCTTCTCAATCAAAATTTGTTCTTCATGCTTATTTTGATGTGGATTGGGGTGGATGTCCGGATGATCAACGATCAACCAGAGGGTTTTGCATCTATCTTGGTAACCATCTCATATCATGGATCTCTAAGAAGAAGAAAACAGTTGCTAGATCATCTACAGAAGCTGAATACAAGTCCTTGGCCTCTTCTACAACTGAATTAATATGGCTTCAAACTCTCCTCAAGGAACTTAACTTGTTTTTACCTCAAGCACCAACACTTTGGTGTGACAATCTAATCCTATTTTTCATTATAGACTACTATTTTATACGCGATCGAGTTGCTGCTAATACACTCAAAATTTCCTTTTGTAGCTCCAAAGATCAACTGGCCGATGTTCTTACTAAATCGTTAGTTGTAGAAAAGTTTAGTCAGTTCAAAATAAGTCTCAAAGTGGTTGACACCCCTTTAGACTTGAGAGAACGTATTAGATTATGTGATAAACCAGCTACACAGCAATGAAACAACACAACAACAACAGATTCCTAGTGTGCACTGCAGAGGCCACATTCTGTAACCATAAAATATTTTTTTATTCCTCATGTAAAATCTATATATAGACACAGTGTTCATAATGAAAAGTAAGTTAGAATATTCAGAAATTCTGTTCTTCTAACAATGTCCCGTTATGAATGAATTTGTTTCTACCTAAAAAAAAAAAAAAAAAAGGGAAGGAAAAACTTAACGTAAGTTTGACTTATGATCATGATCTTTTATTTATCCAACGTGAGATCTGATTAGGACATCTAGCTCCCAACCTAATACCTAACATCTTTATGTGAGTACTTGTTCTGTAATTTGCCATTCATGCATTAAAGCCATGCAAAACGTGCATGTATATGTAAAGTATTATAAGGCTGTGCAGTCTTAAAATAGTAATAATTGAAATAGTTGGAAAAATTCTGTAGAGTTAAGATAAATTTATATGTGTTTAGATATTAAGATGAATTTAGATATATTTATTAAAAATTAAAAAAAATTGTGAATTTAATATATAAAGAAGTGTTTGAGTTGAAAAAGATTGTAAGTCTTAAATGTAAAGAAATTTTAAATTAAAATAAATTTAATAATTTAATAATTAAATATTTAGACGTTAGAAATTTAAAAAAATCTAAATCTAAACAAACTGAAATGAGCTGAATTGTCAAACCGCGTTAGAGCTTGCTTGCCTAGGTACTGCTCATCATATAGACAATTAATGGTGTCTGGCCGATAGGTATCGCTTAATGAGTATTGATATATACCTAATAGATTTTCACAATATATTTTACAATATTGGTATAAGATGAGAATATTTTTGTGAAATGATATCATTTTCATAAGATATTTTATAAAAATATTTCTCATTTAAAATACATGTGTAAAGTATTGTAAAAAATATTGTGCGTGAATAATTTTCTATCTCTTAATTTCCGGCACTATTGAGACGTACGGGACTGTGGATCGAGCTAGGAGTATTAATTGGCTATATGTCAGTACTGCAGAAGTAAATTGATCGGTTTGAAGCGGAAAAAGTAATTACTTACTTGATATAAATGTCCTATAATAGGACATGAATATCAGGTTTTTCATATTCTCGAAAGTATCTTCTAAATATATATAAATTATATAATAAAATTGCTCATTTATAGTTAATTATTTTTTACAATAATTATTATTTTCTATCAAAATGAGTTTATTTTTATTACAAATAATCTGTTATAAATGTTTTTTTTCTTGTAGTTAAAAGTTTGAAAATCATAATATGTCATCTTGTTTTGCTTCTTCATTTTGACCATTTTATTTTTTTTACTTAATAATTTACTTAATAGTTAAGGAGATGATTATTAATATATTGATATATATTTTAAAATATTTAAATATGTTTAAAAATATTTTAAAAAATAAATATATAATATATAATTTATACTCAGAGTAGGTCCAACGATAAACACTAGGCGGTAGAGTATGTAGCAGCGTTCTATAAAGTTATAAGGAAGTATGTAGCAACGTCCTATAATTTTAAAGTCCCTTTTTTTTTTTTTTTTCACAACATAAGATTTCATCTCATCTCATTTAATAATTATAATTTTTTAAATTTTTACACAAAATAAAATAAACAATTCAAAATTTTCAAATTTTAAAATAATAATAATATTAAAAAAATATTCTAATAATATTTTAGTCAATTTTTAACTTTTATCTCAACTTATTTTATCTGTAAAAACAAACGAAGCTATCATGATTTGTAACAGTTGCACGGGCAGAAGAATCATAAGTTCAAAGGAAAATGATGCATGCATCAGAGCACTGGCAGCGTTATCGGCAAAATGAAGAAATATCTAAAATTTGAATGGACTGGGAGTGAAGACGCTGGCATTGGATTCGGCAAAGCTCAAAACTCAAACTTTGAGCTATATGAAATTTATTTTCATCTTTATATTTGAATACTCACTATTCATAAATCTATCTCATTATTTTATTACAAAATACAACAGACTATTATTTTGGGTTTGAAAATTAGTTTGTGAAATGTATTTGTTGGGAAATTAGGTTGAGAAAAAATATTAGTTAGGAAACAATAATTTAAGTATCAAATTAAATTATTAATGTACATATGGTTAGTGTAATTGTAAAATATGAAAAAAAAATTAAAAATATTATTATTAAAAAAATAATATTATATTATTATTTTGATGAATCCAATAACTAATCCAACGTGGGATTATGGATACGGAAGTTTTGAATTTATGAAAAATATGTACTTTTTATCAAATTTTGAAGATGATTTTGATGAAGCTAATGCTAATGCTCTCACGACAAAAGTCACTGATTTTTCTTTTTCTCATTCTTTTTTATTTATTTAATTGTTAAGAAAGTATTTTAAAATAATTTTATATTTTTTTTTGTAAAGTATTTAAAGAGATTTAAAAAATAATTGGAAAAAATACAACATAAAAAAAAGAATACATTTTACACTTCTCATAAAAATTGTCGAGACCTCTCTCGGTGACCTAGCAGGACGCAATTTCAAAAGCGGAACAAAACGAAGTCAGTTATATAGAGCGATGGGTCGTACACGTACAAATGGATGAGAACAAGCAAAGTAGGTTGGGAATAATAAATGCTTACGCGAATTGTACATGAGGTCGGCTCTGCTAGCTAGGCTTCTAATTAATATGGGACAGTACATGATATGGAAGAGTAGTGATAAAAGTGCTTACGTGTATCATTTGTATACAGTAACGCATCTATATATCTCTATAAATGAGGGCAGCTAATTGCATGCACAGATGCAGATTGCAAGGCAAAGACGTTAGTAGTGAAGAATATTGTATGGCTTATAATTAACTTGCATGCAGGCCAGACCTCTCACCAACAGAGTTGGACGTGTTGATAAAGGGAGAGCAGAAATGCTTTTCATAATATTTGTATATTCATTGTATGCTTTACACAGAAGGACTTGCCTTATATAATCGAGCAATACAGCAGAGAATGTAAAGAGAATACAGCAGAGAATCAAAAAGGAATAAAGTTGGTTACAACAGAAAGGAAAAGGACAAAAAGCTAGGAATACTCTAGAGCTGTCTAGAGCTACTGAGGTGGACCTTGGAGACGTTTCTGCTTTGTATCCTTGCAGATATCATTTTCTGATTTATGGTTGATACGCCCCCTCGAGTCTAACGGAGTGTCACACACAGTTAGAGTCGACCTGAAGCTGGAGAACCGATCAGCAACCAAGGGTTTAGTAAATACATCGGCTAACTGTTCTTTGCTGCTGCAGAATTGCACCTGTAGGGTCTTGGCAGCCACTCTGTCACGCACAAAGTGGAAATCTATATCCATATGTTTGGTGCGAGAATGGAGTATGGGATTAGATGTCAAATAGGTCGCACCGAGATTGTCACACCACAGTATAGGAGGCTTTGTAAGAGAGAAACCAAGCTCTTTAATCAGTGTTTGCAGCCATATAAGTTCAGCACTGGTGTTAGCCAAAGATTTATACTCAGCTTCTGTGCTAGAACGAGCAACAGTGTGTTGCTTCCTTGAACTCCATGAAATGAGATGATTCCCAAGAAAAATACAATACCCTCCTATAGATCTTCTATCATCTGGGCATCCTGCCCAATCGGCATCAGAATAAGCATGCAGTGTAAAGGGTGAGGTTTTGGAGAAGAAAAGACCATAGTTTATGGTATACTTTAGGTAGCGTAAGATCCGTTTTACTGCTGTCCAGTGGGTTAGCTTGGGGTCTTGCATGAATTGGCAAACTTTGTTGACAGCAAAGGACACATCAGGTCTAGTTAAGGAGAGATATTGCAAACTGCCAACAGTGCTTCTAAACAGAGTAACATTGTCAAACGAAGGGGAATCAAATTTGGAGAGTTTAGTAGTGGCCGACATGGGGGAGGAAATGGGATTAGCACCAGTCATGTTTGTCTTTTGCAACAAATTAGATATATAACGTCTCTGAGTAATCAGAATTCCATCATCAAGTTTGTCAATTTCCAGACCAAGAAAATAAGACAATGAGCCTAAATCTTTAACTGGAAAAATATTACCAAGTGCAGAAATTAAATCATCAACAGCAGCCGTGGATGAAGACGTTATAAGCATATCATCAACGTACACTAGAATGAACATGCATAGGGTCGATGTATGTAGAATAAACAGAGAAGGATCACCCTTAGATGCTGTGAAACCATAACTGACCAGCCATGAACTCAGTTCTGAAAACCAAGCTCGGGGAGCTTGTTTGAGGCCATAAATGGCCTTGTTGAGTTTACAAACAAAGGTTGGTCGTAGAGGATCTACAAAACCTTGCGGTTGTTGCATAAAGACTGTTTCAGAAAGCTTACCATGGAGAAAAGCATTCTGGATATCTATTTGACGCAGACACCAGCCACGAGCAACGGCAATCGACAACACCAACCATATTGTAGAGGGCTTTACCACAGGGCTAAAGGTTTCGGTATAGTCTATACCGATTTGTTGGTGGAACCCCTTAGCCACAAGCCTGGCTTTTCTCCTTTCAATCGACCCATTGGAACGCATCTTGGTGCGAAAAACCCAACGACAACCAACAAGGTTGGAGGCAGAGGAGGCCGGTACTAAAGTCCAAGTATTGGTGTCCATAAGAGCTTGATATTCTTGAGCCATGGCAGATTGCCATTCGGGAAATTTTGAAGCCATAGTGTATGAGGATGGTTCATCGGGGACCATGATAGTAGTGAGAAAACAGTTTCGAGTTGTATACGGAACAGTACCATCCTTGAAGATTCGAGGTCGGGAAGAGTTAGTGTGGGAACGGGTTATGACCGGTGAACGTGGAAGGATTGGGAGAGACGAAGATTGTGAAGTAGAAGAGGAGGAGACCAAGGGATTGGGAAGCGCAGAGATGAAGTTAGGGATTTCAAGAGGGATATTTGGGGAAGACGACGCGGAAGGAGAAGTATCTGAGGTATGGGTGTTGGGTCGTGATGTTGGGTTTGTTTGAGGAAGGGGCAAAATTGGGCCAGAGTGAGAAGAGGAGAGATTAAGAGTAGAAGGGCTGGACTCACGTGGAATTGGGCCAAGAATGGAATGAGGAAAGACCGGAAGAGAGACAGTGGGAGAATTGGGCTGAGGATCTGGTCGAACAGGAATGGGCCTTGTGTAAGGAAAGCTTATTTCATTAAAAATGACATCACGAGAAATGTAAAGACGATTTTTGTGATAGTCAAGACATTTGTATCCTTTGTGGGAGGAGCTATAACCAAGAAAAAGACATGAAGTGGATCTAAAACTTAATTTGTGTTTGTTATAAGGACGAAGATTGGGCCAACATTCACATCCAAAAATTTTGAGAAATGAGTAATCAGGATGTTTATGATAAACCATGAAGTGTGGAGACCGATTTTGTAGAACGGGAGTGGGGAGTAGATTTATGAGATAAGCGGCAGTTTCAAAAGCATCAGCCCAAAAAGAAAAAGGAAGAGAGGCTTGGGCTAGAAGAGTGAGTCCGGTTTCTACAATGTGACGATGTTTACGCTCTACAATGCCATTTTGTTGGTGAGTATGGGGACAAGAAAAACGATGAGTTATACCAAGGGTTTTGCAAAGTTTTGTAAGAGGAAGAAATTCTCCTCCAGCATCTGTTTGTATGGAAATTATTTTTGTATTAAAGAATCTTTCAGCAAATTGCATAAATGTGGAGAAAACAAGTGTGACATCCGATTTGTTTTTAAGAGGAAAACACCAAGTAAAACGTGTAAAATGATCAACTATAGATAGATAGTACTTGAATCCATTACGTGAGACAATTGGAGCTGGGCCCCATACATCGGCCCATAATAGATCCAAGGGCTTTACAGAAGGAGACGAACTTAAAGAGAAAGGCAACTGATGTGCCTTAGCTAAAGGACACTCAGAACAAACAAAAGAAGCTTGATTCGGAAAATAAGGCAAACAGTGAGAACGCAACATTCTGGAGACAACGTCGAGAGAAGGATGACCAAGTCTCTTGTGCCAACAACCGATTGAGACCTTCTCACCAAGACTGATAGATGAAGATGATAATGATGGAGTGGAGGAAAACTGATAAAGGCCATTAACAACTGGTCCGCTGGTGAGGAGCTTCCCGGTCACCTTGTCCTTAACCGAAAAATGAGTATCATGGAATTCAAAGAAACATGCATTATCAGTACAAAATTGAAAAACAGAAATAAGATTCTTTGTGATTGAGGGAACGTAAAGAAGATTAGAAAGACTGAAGGAGGTAGAGTTGGAAGAGAAAGAAGATTCACCGATGTTGTGTATGGGAAGACCTGTTCCGTTGCCAACTCGAATCTGTTCTTGACCATTGTATGGTTCAGATGAAATATTCAGGTGAGAGAGGTCATGGGTTATATGGTGAGTCGCAGCATTATCGGGGTACCAAGTTTGATCAGGTATAGCAGATGGGGATGTGTAGTTGGCAGAGGGATTGGTTGAGGAAAAAGATGAGGGAGGGTCATATTGATATGCATGATTAAACCGGGAATAGCACTGCAGAGCAAGATGACCAGGTTTGTTGCATATCTGACAAATGGGCCTCTGTTGGGTATGGTTGGATGGAGTGAAGGTTTGGGGTGAGTAAGAGCGTCCCCTGTTAGAGGGAAACCTTCCACGACCTCTGTTATTTCTGCCTCCTCGAAAAAAACCTCGGCCACGTTGATCTCGTGGACTGTTAGTGCTGAGATTAGCAGATGGTTCAAAAGGTGAGGTGAGGGGACGAGAGTTATGAGACATGCGACTCTCATGTATAAGAAGAAGGTGATAAAGTTCATGTGAAGCAATGGGTTCAGTTCTGGTTGTGATTGAGGTGATGAAGGATTCATAGTTAGAACCAAGTCCATTTAGGAGATAAGTCACAAATTCCTTATCTGAAAGTGAGCTGCCAGTTGCAGCAAGTGTATCAACAAGCATCTTGACTTTGGCGTAATAATCCGAAATAGATTGGTCACCCTTGGATAAATTTGTAAGTTGAAAACGGATTTGAAACTCTTTTGCTTGGGATTGAGAGCTAAACATCGTTGCAAGAGAGGTCCAGAGTTCACGAGCAGTACCTGCAGTCATAACATGAGCAGCAATGGAGTCGGTTAGAGAAGAGAACAGAATACTCAAGATGAGTTGATCTGTTCGCTGCCAAGAGAGAAACTGGGGGTTGATCTTGGGAGGAGCATTGGATTCGGGGGGAATAATTCTTGGAGGTGGTATCTGTGTGCCATCGACATAGGAGAAGAGATCTTGACCTCTTAAGTAGGCTGTTATTTGGACTTTCCATAGCATATAATTTTCAGAGGTAAGTTTAATGGATACGAGATTAGAAAAGGAAGAGAGCACAGAGGTAGGGGAGGAGGGTGGGGAAAAGAAGACATTATTATAAAGAAAAGAAAAGGACGGCTAGTCTACTGGCTCTGGATACCATGTTGATAAAGGGAGAGCAGAAATGCTTTTCATAATATTTGTATATTCATTGTATGCTTTACACAGAAGGACTTGCCTTATATAACCGAGCAATACAGCAGAGAATGTAAAGAGAATACAACAGAGAATCAAAAAGGAATAAAGTTGGTTACAACAGAAAGGAAAAGGACAAAAAGCTAGGAATACTCTAGAGCTGTCTAGAGCTACTGAGGTGGACCTTGGAGACGTTTCTGCTTTGTATCCTTGCAGATATCATTTTCTGATTTATGGTTGATAGGACGCCCCTTTGATGCTTTAAGGTGCCCTTAGCTCTCATCTCTCTCTCTCTCTCTCTCATCTCTCTCTCCATCCATATATAAATTTAGGATGAAATTAACAAAAACTAGTTAGTTTAGATATCATTATTCTCTAAGATTTGATATATTCATAAAAAAGTATTATAGTATGTGGCTCATATTGAGTGAAATACGTATATAAAAAAAGTAGACTGATGTCGAGAGTGAAGTGAAGCAGAGTGAGGAGAGTGTAGCGTACCGAGCAGAGTGGAGCGGAACGACGTAACTCTAATTTAACACTTAGTGAAAATTCAGCCTCCGCTTCTGTGGATTTAGACATACTGTCAAACCACGTTAAATTCTGTATATTTTTTTTACTTTCTCTTTTACATACTATTAATCATAATTGCTGCACATAACACAACAAAAGATATTGCACTGGGCATACTAACAAGTCAGATTATCGATCTAAAGCTGCTTTCTCCAAGTTGTACGGTTGTTCATAACAAGCCGGCTAGATTGCTTCTTAATTAGCTAGATAACGAGCGGAGTCTTGCGTCCTCATGCGCGCGCCCATGCAGTTCAACATGAACAAGTAATAAGGTCAAGCTGTTTTTCATTTTCTCTTAGTTTTGAGATATATATAGGATGTTCCTTCTTATAATGTTTAATTAATTGATCATTACGTCTCCAACTCTTTGATATTTTGGACGTCCATGATGTTAGCTTATTATATAAATTCCGATTCTTTTTTCGAATTAATTAAATGCACCCAAACTATCAGAAGGTTCATTAATTAATTTATAACCCCATAAACTATATATAATGTGCATGCACCCGCTTTTTTACTTTATTTGAACGGACGGTTAAATTATAATTAAGCATGCAAATTGAAAAGTTTTGTAAGTTCCGGATGAAACAGTCACTTTGAATTAATATTCTTGTTGATCATACATAAATATGTATGTATGTATATGAGTCATGCTACAGAACAGCCCGAGTGTCATAGGCCCCGCGGCGCATCTGTGTCCTTTTTTTTCTATTTTTTCCTCTTACGTACATAGTGTACTCAATAAGCTAATTTGTCCTCTTTTATATATATAAACATTTATATATATATATATATATATATATATATATATATTTTAAATAAAAAAATAAAATTATTTTAAAATAAAACTAACCCACTATTTGGTACAGATCTTTGTGCAGAAGATCTTGGTTTTTTCCCCCCAAGCTTCTTTCTTTTGTCGGTAAGAGGAAAACGAAAAGGAGATATTGCAAAATGACAAACAAACGGCACTTTTCATAACACTTATGTGATATTATTAATTTTAGGGAGCTATCATTTAAAAATAAGGTCATTTTAAAAAAATATTCTTATTTTAAAGAATAATGTTAGATACAAGTCATGTGTAAGCCTTTTGTAAAAAATAGATTCTACTAATAAGTAATAATTTTTCTTACACTTTTTTAAGGAGAAATCTATTTTTTTATAAAGGTTTGCGTGTATCTTGTCTATTTAGAATTTGTATAAATTATTTCTTTATTGTATAACATATAATATTGTGAATTAATATATATGTTGTAAAATGTTTTGTGTGTATTTTATTAATCTTTAAAGATATTTTTGTTCGGAAAATTTTGTCTTTGAGCTCTCCCAATCTATTTTTTAAAATAATTTTCAAAATTTTTACTCTTTCTTTTGAAAATACCCGAGTTGTCTATGCAGTTATTACCCCTACAAAAATTGCACCAACAGTGACTCATAATCAAATATGGCTACCAAACCGGGGATCCTCACTAACTGGCCATGGAAGCCTCTTGGCCCATTCAAGGTACATTTGAATTAATTGCAATATAAAAATATATGTATATATTATTACATATAGGCCAGGGATGCTGGAATGTATTTTATGAAGTTCTAGATCGATCGAATGGTTGCTTATCTGTATTAATTAATTAGTTTGAACATGCTAGCTAGCTCCTATTATATATATATATATATATATATATATATATATATATATATATAAATACCATGCAACAGAAGTCATAAGATTATATGCATTTTCATGGGTACGTTCTGTCATAGGCCGGGTTCATTAGCACGGTACTATACGTACGTATAACGACCTCATGACCTTCATTGAAGATCATGTCAAGGCATCCTGGTGGACGTGAAGTACACGTACACGGTGATCTTGGCTCTACATGCATAGTACTGGGGTTGTTCATATAAAGCACATGCATGCATTTCAGCTGCTTGCTAGCAGTTAATGTCGTGGAATGTTTTTCTTAGGCTTTAGAATCGTTGCTCAACTAAATATATATATATATATATATATTTGCTCTTTTAATTTATATAATTATTAATTTCTCAACTCTCTTTTTGGCATGCATGCATCCTGGTACGTACTTGAATTAAGTACATGATTTTGGCTCCATGGGTTGTTCATAGCACATACCAGTTCATAGTGAAGGGAGAAAGCGAGAGAGACTTATTCTACTTCCTCATATTTCCGTTTCTTTTGGTGAGGATGCTTCACAATCTCATATGGATTTCTCTATCTCGTTACCGAACCGCCAAAGGCAATAATAGGATTGTGGATAAAGGTATTGAGTTCGAGCAGGTTGATCGAGAATGCAACTGGTCAGTAGAAACTCTCTCTCTCTCTCATCTCTGAATCAGGAGCTGCATCATGCATGAGTGAAATGATTGATCTTACGTATATATATCGATACAATGCGACAAGCACATCCAATACATGAGCTTGCGGTATTAGTCTAAAGTTTGAAAAAAATGATAGGTATACTATCTTTTTTACAATCATTTATATAATTATATTTTAAACAAACGATAGTCATTTTTATAAAATAATTTAT
This sequence comes from Cyclocarya paliurus, assembly GCA_029856935.1. Taxonomy (NCBI): domain Eukaryota; kingdom Viridiplantae; phylum Streptophyta; class Magnoliopsida; order Fagales; family Juglandaceae; genus Cyclocarya; species Cyclocarya paliurus. The sequence continues at coordinate 7,140,705 of CM056959.1, read as the reverse complement.
AAAATAAGTAATATTACTTTTACATAAATACCATCACTTTAAAACATGATTATAAAATAGATTAATGTAAAAAAATTGTGCACCATATCATTACTCTTACGTACAGATGACTTATAGCAGTAGTAGTACTGATCAATGTTGGGACGTTGTTTATTATTACTTTTAATTATTCTGAATTAATATATATTGCAGGGATGACCAGATATTGTTAACCGGAGTTCTATTTTACATTAGCTACATGAAAATTACCCTAATTCATAACCTACCAGTGTGGAGAACAAAGGGTGTGGCTATCACGTGTCTGCTGCATGCTGGTCCGGTGGAGTTCCTCTACTACTGGTTTCACAGAATGCTACACCACCACTGTTAGAGATAATGCCAAAGATAACCAACTAGCTAATGATCCTGAAGCACGGCAACTACTTGATCACAGATAAAGACTTATCCTATCAAGACTTATCCTATCTGATAAGGCTTCTCTAGTGATTAGTTATCACTTGTACTTATCTCTTTTCTCATTTGAATCTTGTACTTATCTATAGCAACCTCACGTGTTGGCTGTTACTTGTAATTCTATATATAGTTAATGCAAGTATACTAGTTTTGGTAAGTTAACCAAAACACATTTTCACAAACTCTTTCATGGTACCAGAGCAATACTAGGCTCACACCTACGATCCTATGGCAGCTTCAAATTCAAAACCCATCTCTTCCGCTTTCACCTTTCCCAATTTCACTCACTTAATTTCCATCAAACTTGATGGAAACAACTATCTTTTGTGGCTTTCTCAACTTGTTCCTGTTTTGAAAAGTCATGATCTCATGGGCATTGTCGACGGATCTGAGCCATGCCCCCCTTCCACAATCTGTGATGATTCTGGCAAGGAACTTACCAATTCAGATTATCTCCTCTGGAACAAGAAGGATCAGTTCCTCTTGAGTTGGATCAATGTCACTCTTTCAGAGAAAGTGTTGTCCACTGTTTATGGACTTCATACCTCTAGACAAGTGTGGACTGCTCTAGCCAACAGATTTGCTTCACAATCTCGGTCTAGAGTGTCTCACCTCAAGCGCCAAATTCAAAATCTGCAACAAGGATCAAAGACTTGCACTGAATACCTGCAGTTGGCAAAGTCTTGGTCAGATCAACTTGCTGCTGTTGGCAAAGCACTTGATGATGAAGATCTGATTTCCTTCATCATCAGTGGTCTTAATCCATCATTCAACAATTTTATTACCTCCTTTACACTAGCAACTAGAGATAATCCTCTAGCCTTTGATGACTTTCAAGATGAATTACTCAGCCATGAGATGCTGCTAAATCAGCAAGCTGTTGTTGCTGAAACCAATACATTTGCCCTTCTTTCCCAACGCCAAGGGCACTTCAATGCCAAGAACAGAGGAAAAGGTCCTCCATTCAACAGGTTCCCTCCCAAAGGATCAGGCCATTACAACAAAAACAACAAATTTCAGACACAAGGTCCTCACAACTCTGCTGGACCTCAAGCTTCACAGCAGCAGCAGTCTACTTCTCAATCAGCACCTCGGGCTCCTTGTCAAATTTGTGGAAAAAGTGGTCATCAAGCCCTTGATTGCTATCACAGAATGGACTATTCTTATCAAGGTAGACACCCTCCTCCTCAGCTAGCAGCCATGGTAGCTCATACCAATGCTGCAATGGAAGAACAAGAATGGTATGCTGACAGTGGAGCTAATGCTCACATTACCAATGATCTCAAGAATCTACAAATCCAGCAGCCCTTCCAAAGTAAAGATGTTGTTGCTGTGGGTAATGGTGAAGGACTCTCTATTGAGAATAGTGGTTCCTCTACTCTTCTCTCTTCTAATTCCTCCCAACCTTTCTCTCTTAAATCAGTTCTTCACTGTCCTAATGCAGCTGCTAACCTATTATCTATACAAAAATTCTGTCTTGATAACAATTGTTACTTCTTACTGACCTCTTCTCACTTTTATGTGAAGGACAATCAGACGCATGCACTCCTTCTGGAAGGCAAGAGTAAAAATGGACTTTATCCACTGCAGCTACAAGGAAATTCTCACAAGAATCAGCCAGTTTTTACAGCTTTCTTAGGAATAAAAACCAGCCTCTCTGGTTGGCACTCTAGGCTAGGCCATCCATCTCATAAAGTTGTATCTAGCATCATAAAGATTCATTCTCTTCCTTTGACAAATAATGATTTGAATAAAAATGTTTGCAATGCTTGCCAATTGGGTAAAAGCACTTGTTTACCTTTTTCTAATTCCACTCGTGTTTCACTTCAACCACTTGATTTAGTTCATAGTGATGTTTGGTACTCACCAGTTCCATCTATAAACGGCCACAAATATCATATTATTTTTGTGGATGATCACTCCAGATATACATGGTTATACCCTCTTCAAACCAAAGCCGAAGTTTTTGGAATTTTTATCAAATTCAAGTTGTTAGTTGAAAATCAGTTTACTTCCAAAATAAAACAACTACAAACTGATGGTGGGGGAGAATATTGTTCCAATCAGTTTCAAACTTTTCTGTCTCAAAATGGAATAATTCATCGCAAATCATGCCCACACACTAGTCAACAGAATGGCTTAGCTGAAAGAAAGCTTAGACACATTCTTGAGACTGGTCTTACCTTGTTGGCTCACTCTCATCTCTCCAACAAATATTGGGTAGAAGCTTTCCTCACAGCAGTCTACATTATTAACAGACTGCCTACTCCAGTTTTGCAGCATCAATCTCCCCACTTCACTGCCTTCAAAAAGCAGCCTGATTACACTACTCTCCGAACCTTTGGGTGTAGATGTTATCCATTGCTAAGACCCTTCAATGGTCACAAACTTCAGTATCGCTCTAAGGCTTGTATTTTCTTAGGTTACAACTATGCTGGATACAGGTGTCTTGATCTAGTCACTGACAAGATCTATCTCTCTAGGCATGTTGTTTTTGATGAGAATTCCTTTCCTGCACTGGATTTGGCTCATTCGAATCTTACTTCCAGGTTGAATGCAGCAGCTGATTCTCCTTTGATTATACCATCAACATCTCAAGAGACCTCCCAGGTATTGACTAACCCCATCTCAAGTTTACCTCTTGAACATTCTAATCCTCCTTTACCAGAATTAGTTCCAATTAATACCAACCATTCAGACAATTCTGGTAGCACACAATCTGAACTTACAGTCACTACAGCTCCCACTCATCCCATGATTACTCGAGCCAAGACCAACTCTCTCAAATCAAAAGACTACTCTGATTACCATCTATATTATTCAACCAAGCACCCTACAGCCTTTCACACCACTCTTACTGAGATTACCCCCTCCTGTTATACCAAAGCAGCAACTGACTTACGATGGAAGGCTGCAATGGAACAAGAATTTGAAGCTTTGATGACCACTGGAACATGGACTCTGTGTCCTCGACCCAAACATCACAATGTTATTCATAACAAATGGGTGTATCGCATCAAACAAAAATCAGATGGTAGTGTTGACAGATTTAAGGCCAGGCTAGTTGCCAAGGGATTTGAACAACAATATGGAATTGACTTCACAGAAACTTTCAGTCCTGTGATCAAGCCACCAACTGTAAGAATTCTACTAGCCTTGGCAGTACAGTTTGACTGGGATATAAGGCAGTTGGATGTTTCCAATGCCTTCCTTCATGGAACATTATTGGAGGATGTTTATATGGAGCAACCTCAAGGGTTTCGAAGCCAAGAGTATCCAGACTATGTTTGTAAATTAAATAAGGCCATCTATGGTCTTAAACAAGCTCCAAGAGCTTGGTTCACTCGACTGTCTGCTGCTTTACTTGAAATTGGCTTCACAGCATCTCTAGTTGACAGCTCCCTCTTTGTATATCATCATGACAATATACATATATTTCTGCTACTCTATGTTGATGATATTATTCTCACAGGTACTCATCCTCAAGCTTTGCTCAATATCATAACTAAACTGCAGCAGACCTTTCCACTCAAGGATCTTGGACCTTTAAGTTTCTTCTTGGGAATTCAAGCTACCCGCAACTCAAATGGTCTGCACCTTACTCAAGCAAAGTACATTTATGATCTGCTGCATCGAGCTCGCATGCTAGGTGCTAAACCTTCCAAAACACCAGTAGCATCTGGTAGCAAATTGTCACAATTTGAGGGAGAATCACTACTTGATCCTACTGAATATCGCCAAGTTGTTGGAGCCCTTCAATACTGCACATTAACAAGACCAGATATCTCTTTCTCTGTGAATCAGCTTTGTCAATATATGCATGCTCCAACTTCTTCCCATTGGATTGCAGCAAAAAGAGTCCTAAGGTATCTGAAAAACACCATTGATCATGGTCTATTCTATACCAAGGGAAATCTGCAACTTACAGCCTATTGTGACTCAGATTGGGCAGGCAACCCAGATGATCGAAGATCTACCTCTGGTTTTGGCATATTTCTTGGGAATTGCCTTGTATCATGGAGTGCAAAGAAGCAACCAGTGGTGTCTAAATCAAGTACAGAGGCAGAATATAGATCTTTAGCAATTGCTACTGCAGAACTTTATTGGCTAAGGATGTTATTTCAAGACCTCCATATTCCACTTACTTGTGCACCTTCAATATGGTGTGATAATGTTAGTGCTCTAGCTTTGGCCTCCAACCCTGTTTTTCATGCTCGGACAAAGCATATTGAAGTAGACTATCATTTTATTCGGGAAAAAGTGATAAATGGTGATATACATCTTAACTTCATCTCCACTAAAGATCAGATAGCAGATATCTTCACCAAGGGATTGACCTCCACTCAATTCTCTGTTTTAACATCCAAGCTTCATGTTTGTTCCTCCCCCATGAGCTTGCAAGGGGCTGTTAGAGATAATGCCAAAGATAACCAACTAGCTAATGATCCTGAAGCACGGCAACTACTTGATCACAGATAAAGACTTATCCTATCAAGACTTATCCTATCTGATAAGGCTTCTCTAGTGATTAGTTATCACTTGTACTTATCTCTTTTCTCATTTGAATCTTGTACTTATCTATAGCAACCTCACGTGTTGGCTGTTACTTGTAATTCTATATATAGTTAATGCAAGTATACTAGTTTTGGTAAGTTAACCAAAACACATTTTCACAAACTCTTTCATACCTTTGCTCTCGTTACCACTCCCATCACCATTCCTCCATTGTCACCGAGCCTATTACCTGTAAGATATATATATATATATATATATATATATAGACTAATTCTTGAAACTGAATATATATGCTATTCTTTTTTACCTTAACGTCGCTCCAAAAGCTAAGCTTATTAATTATTAGTCATGATGATCAGTTGACCTTTATTACTAATTGATCTTGGCACGTACAGCTAGCTATCATGCATATATGATCGATATTCAACTATATGATTGATAATTCTAAACTTGATCGAACTAGTTAATTACCTAGCTCCATACATATGGCAGCTGTCACTCATCCGTTTGCGGAACACACGGTATATTTCATGCTCTTTGGAATACCATTGCTTACAACAGCGTTCACCGGAACAGCCTCTATCGCATCCAGTTTTGGTTACATCCTTTATATTGATTTCATGAACAACACGGGCCACTGCAACTTCGAGCTCATTCCAAATTGGGTCTTCTCGCTCTTTCCCCCGCTCAAATACCTCATGTACACTCCCTCGTAAGTATTACTCTCTCTCAAACCCTCACCATATCAACTTTAATCAAATATTATATATATATATATATATATATATATATATATATATATATATAATATATATCCACACACACACACACACTTGCAGAAGATACCGAGAGTTCCTGTTCCAGTATAATTAGGTCCTCTTTTCCTTGGACTACTCGATCGACAGGTTTCATTCTTTGCATCATAGCAAATTCCGCACCAATTACTCACTTTTCATGCCTATATATGATTACGTCTATGGTACCATGGACAAATCCTCGGATGCGCTATATGAAGTTTCCCTCAAAAGACCCGAAGAGTCACCTGATGTCGTACATCTAACGCATCTTACGACGCCCGAGTCCATCTATCATCTACGGCTAGGATTTGCCTCCTTGGCCTCCAGGCCCCACTCGTTTCAATGGTACTTGAGGTTGTTGTGGCCATTGACATTATTTTGGTCTGTGATTATAACTTGCATCCATGGCCGTGCTTTTGTTCTAGAGAGGACCACCTTCAAAAACCTCAAATTGCACTCTTGGGTGGTACCAAGATACCATAAACAAGTAAGAAATTTAATTTCGGTATGAAAATCTTTTGAGAATATTTCCTATATCATCGTTAAGAAAATCAGAGAGAAACTTTTATTAATTGATACCTGTTGTTTTTATCATGTACCTGAATTCGCTTCAGCTGGTTGTTTTTTTAATTTAAATTCCTGTTTTAAAAAATCTGCAGTATACATCATGCTAAAATAAGAAGAAAAGTAAAATGCAGTACAGGAGAATAGAAAGCCATAGTCATTCTGCAGAAAAGTATTCACTAACCTGTGTATTCATTCGATAGTCATGCCTTTATATAGGCAAGCAATTACATAGTAGATCAATAAGAAAGTTACAGAAAAATAGAATAAAAAGCATTTTACAGCTGGAAATATAACAGACTGACAAACTCTGCAGCAGTGAGAATATTCTCTACAATCCTGTTTGTGCTGCCTCTGCCTCTGCCTCCTCTGCGATGGTTTTGGTTTTGTGTTCCTGCTGTGATGCATTGAGTGGGCATAAGTTAATACGCCCCCTTGAGTCTAATGGGGTGTCAAGTACATTAAGACTCGTCTTCAAAAAAGAGAATCGATCAGCAACTAGTGGCTTAGTAAAGACATCAGCCAGCTGATCTTTGCTGCTACAGAAACAAACTTGAAGAGATTTTGCAGCTACCCTATCACGGACAAAGTGAAAATCTATGTCCATATGTTTTGTACGGGAGTGATAGACAGGATTAGAGGTGAGATAAATGGCACCCAAGTTGTCACACCACAAAACAGGTGGCTTAAAAAAACTGAATCCAAGTTCTTTAATCAAAGTCTGAAGCCATATGATCTCAGCAGTGGTGTTAGCTAGGGATTTGTACTCAGCCTCATTGCTTGATCTTGCCATTGTGTGCTACTTTCGTGAACTCCAGGAGATAAGGTGCTTACCCAGAAAAATGCAGAAGCCTCTAGTTGATCTTCTGTCATCTGGACAGCCAGCCTAGTCGGCATCCGAGTAGGCATGTAAAGTTGAACTAGACTTCTTGGAGAAGAACAGACCATGATTGATGGAGAATTTTAAAAATCTTAAAATTCTTTTAACAGCTGTCCAATGGGAGACTTTTGGATCATGCATAAATTGACAGACCTTGTTTACCGAGAATGCAATATATGGTCTAGTTAAGGATAAGTACTGAAGGCTGCCAACAATACTCCTAAAAAGTGTAGGATTATCGAAAGGAGAGTCAAACTTAGAAAGTTTACTTGATGCAGACATGGGAGAAGAAATGGGATTAGCAGCAGTCATGTTGGTTTTTCTAAGAAGATCAGAAATGTATTTTCTTTGAGAAAGGAGCATGCCATTTGGGAAATAGTCTAATTCAAGTCCAAGGAAGTAGGAGAGGCGACCTAAGTCTTTTACGGGAAATGCATGACTGAGGTCAGTGAGAAAAGTATCAATGGCAGTAGATGTGGGAGATGTAATTACCATGTCATCTACGTAAACCAATGTGAAAATGCAAATATGGGAATTCTTCAGGATGAACAATGATGGATCACCTTTAGAAGCCACAAACCCATAACTGAGTAGCCAATTGCTTAACCGTGAGAACCAGGCCCGAGGTGCCTGTTTTAGGCCGTAGATGGCCTTGTGTAACTGACACACATAATTTGGATATTTGGGATCAACAAAACTAGGGGGTTGTTGCATAAATACTGTCTCATTGAGCCGTCCATGAAGGAAGGCATTTTGAATGTCTATTTGTTTCAGAGACCAATTTTGAGAAATGGCGAAAGAGAGAACTAACCGAATGGTGGTGGGCTTGACAACTGGACTGAAAGTTTCGTTGTAATCAACTCCAGGGAGCTGATGGAACCCTTTAGCAACAAGCCGTGCTTTCCTTCATTCAATTGAACCATCCGAGTGAAATTTGGTGCGGAACACCCACCTGCAACCAACGAGATTAGAGGCATTTTGAGGGGGAACAAGAGACCAGGTCTGGGTTTGAATGAGGGCATCATACTCTCTGTTCATAGCTTCCTTCCACTCAGAAAATTTTGAGGCTAGGGTAAAGGAGGATGGTTCATCAGGTACGATTTTAGTGGAAATAAAACATGTTCGAGATGGGTAATGGATTGTCCCATCGGTGAGGACACGAGGTTGAGAAGATTGAGTCATGTAGCGAGTTATAATGGGTGATCGTGGAGGAACGAGATGAGTGTTGATTTGGGGTGGTTCATTCGCAGGAGAAGAGGAAGGAAGAATCGGGGAAGAAGATGAAGGAGAGCTGGGTTGAGTTGACGAACGTGGGTTTGAGAGATTAAGAGATGATGATGCTGTTTGGACTGGGCTTGAGGATGGGCCGAAGGAAGTCATTGGGAGGGTGGATTGGTTTGGTAAGGAGTTGGGTGGTGGGCCTAAAATGGAGGGAGTTAGGACAGGTAATGGGACTGTGGGAGAGTAGCTCTACTGTGATGACGTGAATTCAGATTTTGAGTAGGGGAACATATGTTCATCAAAGGTGACATCACGGGAGATGTACAAACGCTTTGTTTTGAGATCAAGACATTTATATCCTTTGTGTGATGAACTATACCCAAGAAAAATGCATGGAGAGGACCGAAAATTGATTTTGTGGCGATTGTAAGGTCGTAAATTAGGCCAACATAGGCATCCAAAAATTTTTAGAAAAGAATAATCTGGTATTTTTTGATGCACCATGAAGTAAGGACATTCATTTTGTAGCACAGGAGTGGGAAGTAAATTTATTAAGTAAATAGCCGTTTCAAAGGCATCTTCCCAAAACGAGAGAGGAAGAGAAGCATGAGCTAGTAAGGTCAGTCCAGTTTCTACAATATGACGATGTTTTCATTCAATAAGCCCATTTTGTTGATGGGTGTGGGGACAAGAAAAGCGATGAATAATTCCAAGGTTTTTGCAAAGGGTTGTGAGAGGACGAAATTCTCCTCCAGCGTCCGTTTGAAGAGTTTTAATTTTGGAATTAAAGAAGCGTTCAGCAAATTGTATGAAAGAAGTAAAAGCTTGTAGAACATCAGATTTAAACTTTAATGGAAAAAACCAAGAGAACCTAGTGAAGTGATCAACAATAGATAAGTAATATTTGGATCCACTTCTTGACAACACAGGAGCTGGGCCCCAAACATCAGCCCAAATTATTTCTAAAGGTCCATTGGTGCGGGTTGAGCTAGAAGTAAAAGGAAGTTGCCGTGCCTTAGTAAGAGGGTAGTCTGGGCAAGTGGGGAAGAAAGGCAAACAGTTGGAGCGCACTATTCTGGAGACGAGATTAAGGGAGGGGTGGCCGAGACGTCTGTGCCATTGAGCGATGGACGTTCTTTCACCAAGAGCAACTGACGGAGGAGCAGAGAAGCGGGGTGGAGGAAAGTGATACAGACCATCACGGAGGGGGCCGCTGATGAGGAGCTTCCTGGTCTTTAGGTCCTTAACAAAAAATTGATTCGCATGAAATTCAAAGAAACAACTATTGTCAGCACATAAATGAGATACTGAAACTAAATTTTTGGTAATGGAAGGTACATGAAGTAATTTATGAAGATGAAAAGAGCATGAGTCAGAGAGAAGAGAGGAATCACCGATGTTGTTGATGGGAAGTCCATGTCCATTACCCACTCGAATTTATTCATGGCTAGTGTATGGTTCGGATGTGAGGTTAAGATGAGAAAAATCATGCGTTATATGGTTGGTGGCTATCAAGTCAGGGTACCAGGTTTGGTCAACGAAGGAGGATGGTGTAGTGTAATGAGCTGAGAATGAGTGTGGAGGTTCATGTTGGTATGCATGGTCAAATCGGAAGTGACATTGAAGGGCTGTATGCCCTGGTTTTTGGCAAACTTGGCAGGTAGGTCGGGTTGAATTTGAGGAATATGAGGGAGATGAGGTGTTTGGGTGGGTAGAAAATCTTCCTCTGGTGAAGGGTCTTGTTCTTCCTCTAGTAAATCTGTTCCCCCTATAATTTCCTCTACCACATTGACCACGAGGGGAGTTTCCCGTACTTAAATTCACAGATGGTGTAAATGAAGTAAGGGAGCCAGTGTTGCGTGAGTTATGAGACATTCTACTTTCATGGATAAGTAGAAGATGATAAAGCTCATGAGAAGTTATTGGGTCAGACCGAGTGGTGATGGAAGTAACAAAAGACTCATAAGATGGACCAAGACCATTTAGAAGATAAGTAACAAAATCTTTATCTGAAAGTGGATTACCAGTGGTCGTAAGATTATCGGCAAGCATTCTTACTTTGCTGTAATATTCAGATATAGATTGTTCTCCTCTAGATAGATTGGTAAGTTGAAACTTAACTTGAAACTCTTTTGCTTGAGAATGTGAGCTGAACATTGATTCAAGAGAAAGCCATAGCTCTCTTGAGGTTCCAGCTGAAATGACATTCCCAACAACAGATTCAGTAATGGAAGAAAAAAGAATACTGAGTATCATTTGATCTGACTTTTGCCATGAAAGAAATGCAGGGTTGATTTTTAGTTGAGACTCTGAATCTCGGGGAAGGTATTTCGTGGGTGGTACTTGTGTGCCATCAATGAAAGAAAATAAATCTTGACCTTTTAAATAAGCAGAAATTTGAACTTTCCATATCAAGTAATTATCATGAGTTAGCTTGATGGAAACAATATGAGAAAAGGAGGAGGGAATAGATGATGAGGCATTTGTGGACTGTGTTGCCATGGTGACAGAAGGATCAAGAGACTGCTAGTCAGCAGCTCTGATACCATGCTAAAATAAGAAGAAAAGTAAAATGCAGTGCAGGAGAATAGAAAGCCATAGTCATTCTGCAGAAAAGTATTCACTAACCTGTGTATTCATTCGATAGTCATGCCTTTATATAGGCAAGCAATTACATAGCAGATCAATAAGAAAGTTACAGAAAAATAGAATAAAAAGCATTTTATAGCTGGAAATATAACAGACTAACAAACTCTGCAGCAGTGAGAATATTCTCTACAATCCTGTTTGTGCTGCCTCTGCCTCTGCCGAGTCAAGTAAATCCAGCTATCTAATATGTTATTTTAATTTGTCTCCCTTACACCTTCAATTTCTAGTGCATGGTATAATCGAGAATTTGATGTTTCAACTCCCATTCAAAGAAATTAGAACCTCCTAACTCATGCATGGCCTTATGCAGCATTTTAAAAAGTTTATCCTCATGAGCTTCTTAATTAGTTTCTACCACGAGTGCTGATCACCTTAAAGTATTTAGATTTTATATATGTAAATTTCCAGGGAGAGGAACTTAATGCGAATGGTGAGCTTTACATCCAAAAATTTCCTCAGTTGAAAATAAAGCTGGTGGATGGAAGTAGCTTAGCTGTGGCGGTGGTACTAAACAGCATTCCAAAGGGAACAACCCAATTGATGCTTAGGGCAATCTTACTAAGGTTGCTTTTGCCATTGCCGAAGCTCTGTGTGAAAATGGAATCCAGGTGCGACGTCGTAAATTGTAATTGCTATATTAATTAAGTTCTTAGGACATGAATTGATCATGATTAATTAACATTAATCGCAGTTTATTATCTCTCGGAGTCACTAGTACTGAAACCCCAAGCTGCTCAAACAAGAAATAGCAGAACAATACTATAAAGCTTTCCAATTGTCTGTTCATTGTCTATTGTGAATTACAGCTATATATGACGTACACTGAAGGGTGATGTTCTTGAAAAGCTCCATAATTACTCGAGAAAATATCTGCAGCTAGCTCGTCATGTTGAAGTTTTCATTGAGTCTGCTAGCTAGCTAACAATTAATAGTTATTATCTTACATCCTCAGGTGGCTGTATTATATGAGGATGAATATCATAAGCTTAAACAAAGGCTCACGGCCTCCAAGTCAAAAAGTTATAACTTGGTCCGATCAACAGGTTATGCTCATGATCAGAAGGTAAAAGTTTGCGACTATATATAATTGCATGATTGTTATATATATATAATATATATATATATACATGATTGGTATATATATATATATGTATCTAGCGAAAGTAGACGTTAATCCTGTTCGTATTTATCCGGCCAACTCATTTTATTTCATTTAACTATTATAATTTTTTTAAATTTTTATATAAAATATAATAAATAATTCAATTTTTTCAAATTACAGAATAATAATAATATTAAAAATAATATTTTAATAATATTTTATTTAATTTTTAACTTTTATTTTAATTCATCCCATTAAAATATGTTTACCTAAAATACTGAATGTCAGTAAATTTTATTAATGTCAGTAAATTTTATTAATTAATCAACACACATTGATCAAACGTTTGTCGAGTACTTTTACTTACAGATGACATGGTTGGTGGGAGATGGATGGGCCGAAGATGAACAACTGAAAGCATCGAAAGGAACATTATTCATTCCTTTTTCTCAGTTCCCACCGAAGAAACTGCGGAAAGATTGTTTCTACCACAGCACACCGGCAATGATCGCCCCCACATCTTTCGCGAATATGCACTCTTCATGTGAGGTAAGCTGCAATTATAATTAGTGGCAGAAAAATTTCTTGATCTTATTTTAATTTACTACACATACATATAATTTAGGATATTAACAGACACTTTGCTAATTGGATCGATCGATCGATGCTTTTATTTCAATACATATAAGATCATTATCGAATGCACGCAGAGACATTGATTGTCATTTAACCTATTTTGCCTGTTCGATCCATTTCATATATATTAATCTATAAATATATGTACGTATGCAACAGAATTGGCTGCCAAGAAGAGCGATGAGTGCTTGGCGTATTGCTGGGATATTGCATGCATTGGAAGGGTGGAATGTGCATGAGTGTGGTAGCATGACCATGTTCAACATCCACGAGGTATGGCAAGCATGTCTTCGACACGGATTCGAATCTCTGATGACGCCGGCCTAGCTAGCTTTCTAGCAAGTTTCATCGTGCTTATAAATGTACTAGTGATGATCAGTTCATCAAATTAATTAAAAGGAATAAATATATTATAAGGGGATTAAGATGATCTATCCCTAGGTGCGTAGCTGAAAGATTTGTGTTTCAATGCTAGCTAGTAGTGATGGTTGTCTAAAACAAGGGCCGGATATATAGGCTCAATATTCATGTTGTTGTGGTCTAGAATATATATGGTATAAAATGTCATGTTTCGCTTTGGTAATCATGACCTCTTCTGTGATCTCTGCGCTCATGTCTAATTAATAATTATATTCCGAGGAACGAATTTATATCCAATACTTATCGGTAAAATTCTGAAGGAAAAGCAATATTATTTATCCCCTTCGGTAATATTCACTACAACAACCAAAAAAAGTTATTGAGACCGATTTTTTTTTTTTTTGAACGAATGGAAAATCTTCTAAAAAAATAAGATGTAGGGATGAATTTCAAATTTCGTTTAAACAAAATGACGGAAAGTATTTTCTGTTCAAACCCATTCGAATGGATTATTTTGGAATAAACTTTTTTGTCCCTAATAAGATAACCGTTCGAACATCTAAAAAAACGTTCGAACAGACTAAAAAGAACATTTGAATGGAAATTATATACGGTCGAACGTTAAATTAGCATGTTTAGTGAAAAAATTTAGCAAGACATTAATTTAAAGTTCGAACAACATACAAAAATGTTCAAACATTAAGGTTAAACAATGTTCAAACAGATATTAATTATGATCGAACATTAAATTGGTGGGTTAAGTCAATAAATTTTGGCGGCACATTGACTTATCATTCGAACATATTACTATACTGTTTAAATGGTAAGTTAATCCATATTCGAATGTAAAATAAAGTGTTCGAACAGTGGTTAAAGGAGCACTATTTTATATATTTTAAAACTATTTTTTATTTTAATATAATTTTTGTTAAACTAATTGAGTTGTTCTACTTATCAAATATACACCACATAATATAAATTAATAATTAATCCAAAAAAGAGAAAAAATATTTAATTCAAAATTAAAACAACTTACAAAACACCTGATTATATTGTCCATACCAATATATATATATATAAATAGAAGATAGAAAGTATTACTATGATCTCAGCTCTTTGTACACATCCTCGAGTATAGCTAATTGTCTCTCTACTTATGTCAGTCGAGTACTGAGTGTGACCTAAGTCGTAGTAATGGCACAAATCTCTGTATGTAACTCAGATATGCAAGTATTAATCTCTGTACATAACCCAAAGATGCTAGCATTAAGTTCTGTATGCAACTCAGACATAGTAGTACAGACTGCATCGATCACCGCTGCTGTGTGTCGGCCAAATGTCCATTAAATTTTTGTTTAAATAAATAATTATCCTTTCGAACGTCCATTAAACGTTCGAGTAGAATACATCGCAAACAACCATTTGAATATCACAATAAACCGTTCAAACGTCCGTTAACTGGCAAATCGTTCAATCCTTTCATTATACGTTCCAATAGCTTACTAAATCTGTAAAATTGTAAAGATATAATTTATGTTCGATCATCAATTTATTGTTCGAACGTTCCCTCATGTCTGTTTGGTCAAACGGACCAGTATCGATCGAACACAATATCCATTCCAACTATTTTGTTGGCATTCGAATAGCTTTCTGGGATGAAATTCGAATGTCCCAAAAGAAAATGGTCATTCGATCGGTCAAGCATATTTTCGTCCTAAAAGATATTTTTTGGGATGAAATTATAATTTTCGTCTGAAAATACCTTTTGGGATATTAGTGATATTACGACGACCTAGAGACGCTGTATTTTCATCCCAAAATATATTTTGGGACAAAAATATAATCTTTTGGGATGAATATTTTCATCCCAAAAAGCCTTATGTGTTATAGTGATTATGATCATGATCTAACGTGAGTTTCGATCGAGACCTTAAAATCTCCCAACTTAATACCCTACATCCTTGTCAGCAGGGTTCTATAATATTGTTAATAATTCCATTGCACGTCCCTGGCCTTAATGTTCGGTACACGCTAATATATATTATGTGCAAAGATTTTCAAAAACAAAATCGTAATAATCATATATAGATCATTACCATTCTAAAAGAACAAGTAAAAAATCTTACTTAGGATTACGTGAATTGAATTCTGCTCATTAAAATCAATATAAATATTTGATCACTTTATTTTTTCAAAAAGGGGTACAAAGCCCCTGTATTCTATATATATATATATATATATATATATATATATATCTCTCTCTCTCTCTCTCTCTCATCACTCTATTTCTCTCTGTTGTTCTACCGCTTGCCACCATCACTCATCTCCGTTGCACGCCTCTCACAGTTTCACGATGAGTTCCCTCTCTTCCTCACGCCGTGCTTTCTTCCCTCCTGTAATCTCTCTTTTACTAGTTGCTCTCTCTCTCATCACTCTCTCTCTCAATATTCAGCCGCCACCTCGCCGATGTAATCTTCTCCACCTCCCAGTTCTTCGCGCCACTCCTCCACTCTCGTTGAGCATGTACATTTCCGTTGCATGGTTGGTATAAGTAATGGGTGCACTAGAAGGGGAAGTAACAGACTTAATTACAAGTAACGAAGTTAATTACAATATAAACGGGAAAACAACAAAAATAACTGAAAAACAACAAAAATTATTGTAGCAATTAGATAGCCACTTATTATAATAGAGTAGATATCCCTTGAGTCGAAGTGATTAAAGAAGAAAAATATATCTATAATCTTGTTAAGTTTTAACCATCATGATTTTATCATGATCTCTTTATAACATGACATGATTAAGTGACTGATCGATAAATATTAAATAATAAATAATCTTTTAATTATAATTTGATGCTGCATTAGTACATAGTGAAAAATTATAACTAAATAGATACTCTTTTAAAATGTATCTCTTATTTTGCAAGAACAAATTTTAGGAAGGAGAAGCATGTGTATGTGTTTTGAACAGGTTTAGACACCAAAGTAAGAGTTTAGCTTACGTCCAATAAAAAAAATCACTAAATATGTCTTGTATTTGTAAGTGAACTAGTGTTATTACTTGAGATGAATAAACATATAGTTCATTGTTTTAACTTGTGGTGACCTTGATGAAATACCATTGTGGGTAGAGAAGGAGTGAGCATGAAAGTAGGGCTATGCAAACCCTTTGCCCATTCTGACTCTGTCCGACCTCCGCTCCAATTTTGACTCCGATGGAGTCGGAGTGGTCGGAATGCAAAGTCGGAGTCGAAGTGATTCCGAGAATGATTGTCGAAGTCGGAGTCGGAGTCGGAGTTCAATGCTAAGAGTATTTAGATGTTCTTATAGGAACTTGAAAAAGTAGTAGGTTTTATCAATGATTAATTTGTTGTTGTAGTGATTGAATAATTATGTGAAGTTGAAAAAGTAGTGGGTCTCATAAGTGATTTGTCTTCTCAATAAATAGTTATGACAATCATGGTCCAATTAAGATCATTTTAGATGGGCATACTTGTATGCGCTTGGATGCTGAGTATAGTCTAATGTATAAAACTATCTCAAATCACCTTAGCATCCAAATGCAACCTAATAGTATTATTGTAAGTAGGTAAAAAAGAGTGTGATGATTACATCATAATTCAGCTTTTCGGGTTTGTGAAATTACAACTACATTCCCTATTTGTTGATTAAATTTGGAAATTACACCAATCACTTTAATTAACAAACCACTAAAATCAATGTTCTTGCTATTTTATTGATTTATTCACAAAGAAACCAAGGAAAAAATACTTTCTAATTTCTAGTTCTAATATTTTTTTTTACCCGTAATCCATGCCATAGTACTCTCAGTCCATGGTGTGCTTTGCTTGATCATTGAGGTCTTCCATTATTGTCATAAGGTCAACTTTAATTTTACAAGTACTTTAATCTTTATAAGTGGGTCAGGTATGTACGGTTTCTTTAGCATGAATAATTTTAGTGCAGAGGAAAGCCACGGAAAACCCTAGCCTATCTCACCTTCTCCCTTTCCTCTAGAGTGCCTCCTCAACAACCTAGACTAAAGGGGGGGGGGGGGTTGGAGCTTCGCCTCCTCCCTCCCTCTTCCCTCTTCTCTCTTCCATCTAGTCTTTTACTTTATTTTTCTAATTTAGTTTTGTTTTTCTTTCAAAGTAAGGCGAAATATCGATCTGTTGTTCTTCGGAGTCCGGCGACCACCACGCGCCCGACAACAAAATTTCCAAGGCGCTGATCCTTCAGACTGGTGAAGAATCTCAACAAACGAAGTGGTGCATGAGCCTCAAGCGCGGTCCAAAGTGTGTGCATGTGACAGCCATGTGCCACCGCAAGGGAAGCTTTATTGCCACTACGCATGGCAATTTTTGGACCAGGGCCACTGGTTTCTTCATACTTGACTATCCGTCGTACTCCCAGGGTGACGTGTGTCCCTCACACACCATCATAGTCTCCTTGTTTGCTTTTTTATTTTCCTCTGAGTTGAAAATACGGATCTACAACTTTTAAAGCTGTATTTTGCTATTTTCCCATGTATCATTTACGTTTTCTGTTATTTCCTTTATTTTGGTCTCTTGGACATTTTGTTCATAAAGTGAAAGTCCTTTTTTCCTCCGTAGGGTGGGGTTTGAAATCTCTGCTTTAGGCAAAGTGTAGTCTCTCAGATGGTTTGTCTGTAGAGAGTTATAAAAGTTAAGATCATACCAATCACACAAGAATTTGTGTATCGGTGGAGCCCTAACCGTGAGGAGTTGGTTTGTAATCTAAGATTTTTCTTGCATGTATCAGTCATATCTGTAACTTTGTTTTCATGAATGAATGAAATCCGTTTCCCATAAAAAAAAAATCTCTGGATCTGAGAAACATATACAAAGAAGTGTGATCCATAAACGAACAGAGCTTGACCTCGTTAATTAGCTCCACAATTATCTCAAAGGCCACTTTGGTTTATTAGTCGACGACAGCTATAAGCCATTAGGGTTTTTGTTGCTTATGATCCTAAACATTTTCTTTTGGAGCTCACAATCGATTAACCTAAAACATTCAAGCTTAAAATATTCCGGCCATGATCTCCATTAATTTCATGTTCTAGGTTGGTTTATTAATGATCCATGGAAATAGCTTAGGACTTAATCACGAACTTTGTAGTTTTAATGGTTAAACACACTTGATTTAATATAAATTAAGTAATTATTTTGTTTAATAAACGGATGCTTAATTTCTTCTTTGTTAGTGCATACGTAGTTTATTCATTAAACCTTCAACAATGATCGTTGTCTGTACAACTAGCATGGTGGTACTCACCAAATAATGCTTCCAAGTGTAAAAGCAAGTTTAAATAGCACAGGGAGTTTCCAAGGTCATCTCCACAGTGACAACATTGTCAACACAATCATTAGAGAGAAAAAAAGAATGTTCCAATAAGGAAAGGTTTAGTAAGGATGGATTTAATGCTATGTACTGCGAGAAAGAGGTGGATTATATATTTGAAGTTTGTACAATATGTAGGATGAATTCACGGTCAAATATTGAGGATGAGGGATTGTAATGCAATTACCCCAAAGGAACTAAAACGTGAGTTAAGGTTGGATTGAAAAATGCTTTGTATTCTTTAACTTCTTGAAAACAAAATGAGATGCTGAACAGAAAACAATCAGGTGAAAGAAAGTATTTTAGTGTTGTTGGGAAATTAAAGATATATCAGTAAAATAGAGAATACTAGAGTCACAGGGTTAGGGCTTTCTCATCCTTCAAAATGTAGGTCACAGGGTGCATCTGCTTGTGCCAAAACAATCATGACATTAACACATAAACTCAAGAAAAACATGCAATCTCAGATTTAAAGCACCAATAAAAATGAGTCCCTCACTATATTATCATCATTTTCATTCTAAGACCCTAAGGCTGAAAACTCCTTGATTATTTCAAGGTCCTGATGTAGCATGAGTCTACAACAGGTCAAGAACAAGAGATTCCACAAAAATCCATAGTGAATCAGGAGTGAAAAATATAGAAACTGAAGTTTTGCTAAAAACGCAGCAACCAATAGTTCTCAGAAGGAAAGGAAAACCCCTTCCCTATAACCCTAGCTGTAAAGTTTAATCTAGAATCATCTTGAAGAAGATGATTTCGAGGCTTTACAGAAACCCTAACAGAGCAAAAACTTGCAACAAGAAGCTAAAGTAAAAATGGAAAAACACCACGGAAATAACCAGAAAAATCAATATCCGCATCCTTGCTCTTCGTCTCCTTTTAACACTTCCTCTCATCCTCTCTCTTTCTCTCTCTTCTAACCGTCGTCTCCACTTAATCTCCATTCTGCCCCTTCGAAGAACTCGGCCGTCTTAGTAGCAGAAGTGTAAAGGGCAAATGGGTAAAGTGCCTAACACTTGGATGAGATGAACCTGAATTCTTGGGTTGAGATGGACTCGGGCCCTTGGCCCTTTTAATGCCTGTATAAACTTTCATCAGCCCTTAATAAAGAAGAAGAACAAGTATTTTGGAAAAATAACTCTTAAAACTTCACAGCCCAAATAGACAAGGTCCATTTATAAAAGTGTGACAATTAATCATATTTATGTGACCAATTGAACTAAGCTGCATTACTTTAAACAGTTATTTAAGCAATATATCCAGATAATCACATGGAATAAAATAAATATTTGCAACTTTATATATATATATATACATATATATATATAGACCCTAACTTCGCAGATTTAAAAGATATGTTGTGGCCAGGCCAACCTCGCAGTGTATACAAGCTAGTAAAATTAATAGGTCAATAGCGTGATTTGGTGGAGACCAAATTATTAAACTAGTTTTAGAATATTGTGCAAGTCTCATATATTTTTTTAAGGGCCGAGTCTACTATTAAAAAAATAATTTTTCATATGAATTTTAGATTTATTTTCCTTTTTTAAGTAGAAAGCGTGAGACTTATACATCCTAAGATTATAAATTATATAATTTTTCTTATTAAAGTACTTTAGCTAATTCCGTCATTTTGCATGTATAGTCAAGGTTAGCTAGCTAGGTTTCTCGATCCAGTAATTAAGCTCTTAGTCTAAATGTTGATCCAAACCAACAGTGAGTCTTTCTTTTCTCTCTAGAGAAACAGTAAGGTGTGTACTCTTGCTCTTGCAAGAGCTGTAGTCTTTCTTTGGTAGGGTGAGGTGGGGTGCAGGAAGTATAGAAGCTGATGAGTTAGCAAAGAGATGGGAAAAACTAAGTTTCTTTAAAGATGAGGGCAATGTCTTTCACCTTGATTCCAAGGGTGTCAAGGAGGGAGGGACTAGAGGGAAACATTGCTTGGTGGGTAAAGTATTGTTTGAGAGAGGTGTTAACAATGAAGCATTTAGAACAACAATGTCACAAGTTTGGAGGCTAGAGGGATGGGTGAAGTTTAAGGATGTGGGAGACCAGAGCTTCTTAATTGAGTTTCAATGGCAGTCGGATAAGGAAAAGGTCCTAAGTGGACGTCCATGGTTTTTTTATAGAAATTTTTTTTTAGAGGTGGATGAATCTGTTTCCATAGTTGGGTTACGATTTGCTTATGAATCGTTTTGGGTTCAGCTACATAATCTACCTTTGGTAGCAATGACAGAAGAGGTGTGGGTACAGTTTGGTTCTACAATTGGCCATGTTATTTGCGTAGAGGCTGAATCAGATGGTTTGGCATTGGGAAGATGCCTTCGAGTCAGAGTTTCCATTGACCTTAACAAGCCTTTATTAAGAGGTAAGTGGCTGCAATTTGAAGAGAAACAATACTGAATTTCTAAGTATGAAAGGCTCCAAAGTTTTTGCTTTCATTGTGGAGTGCTACTACACATGGGAAAGGGATGTTCTTGACCAAGGATTGAGCAACAAGTCGAAGGCATGCAACATCAACAATGTGGTCCCTGGTTGCGTGTTCAGCCAATGAATACAAATATCTTTAATAATCACAAGTATGGTGGCTCTCCTAGCCGTATCCACCACCAGAGCTAGAAGAATGCAGGTGCACAGGGAGGAGACAAGCAGGAGGTCAAAAGCACTGTTGAGATGGAGGGACCTTTATGTAAAGGAGGTCAAAGGGAGGAATTTCGAGAAGGAATACAGGAACTACCTTTTGTAAAGCAACTAGAAAAGGAAACAAGGATGATTAAGGAAAGTGGAATTTCTAGTGAGGACAAAACTGTACAGAGACCTTTACATGGTGGGAGACATCATAATGGTATTAAGGAAAATAGCACTGTAGAGATGGAGGAACCTTTATGTACCCCTAACCCTGTTGAAATAAGTGAGGAGGTTGATGAAGGTCACATGAGCTTCGAGGGAGCTCATCCAGATCTAGAAAGGGGATCAAATGTAATTGAATTAACTACATGGCCATATTTAGAAAGTGTACCAATAGCTAAGGCCACGACATCTAGTGCTATTACCGGGGCCAAATCTAAGGTGGCTACATTAAAAAAAGGGCAAGGGGTAGCTTAGAAAAATCAGTGGAAGCAAAGGAGGTGGTACCTAAGAAAGGAACTAAAAGGAATATGACATTTGTACAGGCTGATGTTGGTATAACAACTAAGAGGATTAAGTATGAAGGTGGCTCGAGTATTGACAGGTATGAACCTGAGTTGGTGGAGGTTGCTTTGCAGCCCCACCAACAGCAATGATAGGCCTTAGTTGGAACTGTAAAGGGTTTGGAAACCCTCGTACAGTTAGGGAACTTCACATGTGGGTGAAGTCAAAGTGGCCCAAAGAAGTGTTCTTAATGGAAACTAAGTGTGGAAGAGACAAAGTGGAAACTCTCATAAACCTTTTAGGATTTGATTGTAGTTTTGTGATAGATAGCAGAGGTCTAAGTGGGGGACTTGCATTTCTTTGGCATAGTCCTGATGAGGTCCTTTTGGAATAATATTCCCAGCACCATATCTCAATCTCTTTGAATAGAATAGAGGATAATGAAGACTTCCTAATTACTGGATTCTATGGACATTCCATAATGGCTAAAAGAAATGAAAGTTGGCAACTATTGAGGATGCTAAAGCCTGAAGATGACAAAGAATGGCTATGTATTGGGGACTTTAATGAACTTTTATTCGAACATGAAAAGCAAGAAGCTATTTGTAGGCCTTACCAATAGATGGAAAGCTTTAGAGAAGCTATGGATGCCTGTGGTTTGGTTGATCTAGGATACCAAGGGACTAAATTTATTTGGTGTAACAATCATGAGGGCCCCCTTTTCACTAAAGAAAGGCTAGATCGAGCCTTTGGGAACCTAGCATGGGTAAGAAATTTTTTTGATTGTAGAGTAATTGCTCTTCCTGCTCAGTCTTTTTATCACAGTCCCCTTTTAATTAACATAGTAAGAGGCTGAGGGGAGGGCTAATAAGGATAGGGGGATGAACAAATTATTTAGATTATGAAGCCAGTTGGGACCTTAGAGGGGAGTGCAAAGACATCATAATTCAATGCTGGGTTAAACAGCAGATGTGGCAAGGTTCTCCATTAAGGGGAGTGCAGAAGAACCTAATGAATTGTAAGAATGCTTTGCTCAAGTGGAATAAGATGTCAGTTTGCAAGCATAGCCAAACAATTCAGAATAAACTTAAGATCATATCCAGGCTTCAAGAGGTTAATACTGGGGCTCACACAATGGTTGTAAAAAATATTCAAACGGAAGTAGATCTAATGTCGAAAGAGGAAAACACAAGATGGAAGCAAAGGGTTAAACAAAAATGGCTCAAAGATGGGGATAGAAATATTAAACACTTTCGCCAAAGTGCAATCCAGAGAAAAAAGACTAATGGGATCACCAGAATTCTAAAAAAGGATGGAGGGGTGGCATGCAACTATGATGACATTGCTGAACTCTTTGATAGGCACTATCAGAAACTATTCTCTTCCTCTAACCCAGTTAATATGGCAGAGTGTTTGGCCCAGGTGAAGTCTAAGGTAAATGACGACAAGAACAACAGGTTAACTAAGGAGTTTACTGCAGATGAAGTTAGTACATCTCTCTTTTAGATGAATCCTCTAGGGTCTCCTGGCCCAGATTGATTTTCTGCTGTGTTTTATCAAAAACACTAGGACTCAGTGGGTGATGATATAACAAAAGCTGTGCTCAAGGTCCTTAACTCAACAGGTGATATTGGTAGCATCAATGAGACATATTTAATTCTGATCCCAAAGATTAAGAAGCCCCAAAAAGTTGATGATTTTAAACTCATTTCCTTATGTAATGTGATATATAAATTAGTTTCTAAAATTCTTGCTAATAGGCTGAAGATGGTGTTGCATAGAATTATATCTCCTACACAAAGTTCATTTGTTCCTGTCAGATTAATACTTGATAATGTGATTGTGGCTTTTGAAACTTTGTAATCTATGAAAAAGAAGTGTAAGGGGCAGCAAAGTTACATGGCACTAAAATTGTACATGAGCAAGGCATATGATAGGGTTGAGTGGGTGTTCTTGGTTGAGGTTATGAGCAAGTTGGGTTTCAATGCAAGGTGGATAAGATTGGTGATGAATTGTGTCTAATCTGTCTCCTACTCTATCCTTATCAATGGCTCCCCTCAAGACTGGTTCTAACCCACTAGAGGCTTACGAGAAGGGAATCCTCTATCTCCTTATCTATTCATCATTGTTTTTAAGGCTCTTAGTTCCCTTTTGAATCATGCTAAATCCATAAAATAGATCCATGGTTTCCCTATTGGCAAAAGCAACTTTAGTATCAACCACCTTTTCTTTATAGATGATAGCTTGCTGTTTTGCCGTGCAAATGCAATGGAATGGGTTAAATTGTAGGATCTACTAAGCAACACAAAGATAAAACCTCTATTTTTTTTTCAGCACCAACACAAAGAAACTGACTAGAGAGCTTATACTAGAAATGGCTAGGATCAGGGCTACCACCTGCTATGAAAACTACCTTGGGTTACCTACCCTTGTTGGAAAATCTTGGTACAAAGCATTCAAAGGCATCATAGACAGAGTCAGAAGTTGAATTAGTCAGTGGAATACAAAGCTACTATCTCAAGCAGGTAAGGAAATCCTTTTGAAGGCTGTCATCCAAGCACCGCCTACATACTGTATCGGGGTATTTAAACTGCCTAAGACCCTTCTATGAGAGATGAACAGAGTCAGGCACCAATTTTGGTCGAACCAGTAGCAACATATTAATAAAATACATTGGATTTCTTGGAACCAGATGGGGAAAGCAAAGACTATTGGAGGATTAGGATTTAGAGATTTGGAAAACTTTAACTTGGCTTTATTGGCTAAACAAGGATGGAGACTCTTACAATATCCTAACTCCCTAGCAGCACTGATCCTAAAAAGAAAGTACTTCCCCTCTACTGATTTCTTTCATGCCAAGGTTGGCTTAAGACCATCATTAATCTGGAGGAGCATTTGTGTAGTAAGGGATTTAGTCAAAAAAGGTTCATTTTGGAGGATTGGCAATGGAGTTGACACTCTCATTTGGAAGGACAGATGGATACCACTTCCCACTAGCTATATGGTTCAATCCCCACCTAAATCCCTGCTAGAATAGGCTAAAGTTGCAGACCTTATTGACCATGATGCAAAGCAATGGAAGAAGAACAGGGTTACTGTTGCATTTAGGACAGAAGAAGCCTCTCTAATACTAAAAATTCCTATTAGTGCTACTGGATCTAGAGATAGACTGATATGGTTGGGGACAAAAGTTGGAACATTTTCTGTCAAGAGTGCCTACCATGGGTTGGTGGCCAATCTTCTACAGAGGCTCATACAAGTTAGCCTAGACCTTTTTGTGGCAATTAACTATCTCTAGTGCAACCAAAATGTTCCTATGGAGAGCTTGTCTTGAATCCTTGCCAACTTCTCTAAACCTCTTCAAGAAAATGGTCATTGAGTCACCTCTCTGTCCTATTTGCTTAAGGGAGAAAGAAACAATAATTCATGCTTTGTGGAGCTGTGATTTTGCAATGGATGTGTGGAGTCATGGTTCTAGAGCCATTCATAAAAATTCTCTGAGACCAAATAGTTTTAAAGAGTTAGTGGAAAGTCTATTACTAGTTCATGATAAGGAAGTACTGAATTTATTTGTTGTCACAGCTAAGAGTATATGGCATAGGAGAAACGAATTTATATTTGGAGGCCTCTTTGTTCAGCCTACTACATTGGCTAGGAATGTTGAGTCTCTGATTGCAGAGTTTCATTCGGCTCAGATGTGCCCAAAATCTGCATTTAGCTCCACAGCAGTCAATCATTGTAATAATAGGTCTTCTTCCCTTAGGGGCTACAACAAAATTAATTGGGATACAGTTTTATGAGGATCCAAAGAAAGAGTTGGCTTTGGTCTTGTTGCCCGAAATCATGAGGGTAAGGTTATTGCCACCAAGAAATTCTCTAAGGCTAGTCTGCTTGATCCTCTGCTGGCAGAAGCTCAGGGAGCTTATCATGTTGCTTTCTTGGCTACAGACTTGGGGCTTATTTCAGTTGTATTGGAAAGAGGTTCAATACAGGTGATACTTGGGTTACAGCAGCAAAGGGAGAGGTATGATAGAGTGGGAATGGTCCTTAGTGATTCAATGATTAGACTCTTTAATCTTGTTAGTTGGAGGGCTTTATTTATAAAGGGAAAAGACAATGAGTTTGCCCACAATCTTGCTAAAGCATCTCTAGAACTTGACTTAGATGCTATTGAACTGGTTCTTAGCCCAGTTTGTATGCATAATTCTGCTGTACCTCTTTAATGAAGCTATTTTCATCTCAAAAAAAAAAAGCTCTTAGTCTAAATGCAAGTTGCGCGCCTTCTTATATATGTCTTACTTTCTACGGAGATTATCCAATGATTGGCGACCTCTTTCCAAATGATCGAAAACATCGTATGTTATGGTTAGGTGCAATATCTACACCATCTACTCTTTCCAAATGCAAATGTCGTATCATGTTATGACAAGTTGTGGTTAATAAATTATGCGAAAACTTGAATGATTTTTATCCTTGTTTTTTTTTTCCTTTTTTTTAATGTTTACCAATTTGAACTTGGAATTGAAACGAAATTCAAAGTGTGATTGATCTACTAATTTTAGCTTTACAAGTGAACCATCTTTTTGTTCTAAAAAAGGTCGACCATATCATATATTCTTTGTATTCCTTAGCAAAGCATTATTCAATAGCAAAGCCGAGGTAGCTTGTTGATAAGATGTTCTCGGGTGGTTCCTTTTGGGGCTAGGTATAGACATGTAAGAACAAAGTTAGTAAAATGAGATCACTGATTAGCTTCCACCTATCCATTAATTAACGGTATAAACATACAAGATCATACAAACAATGCAATTTTTTTTATAATTATAAAATCAAGATAATCATGATTTGTCAAGATCTTGTAAATATTAGTGTTTAATAATGAAAAGATCAAGATGATGACTTGTTTGAGATGACATGAGTTCACTTAATCATTTAAGTACGAATCTGTAATTTTAAGGGGTGTGATTACCAAACGATGTACCCCTTGGAATGACACCCTCTCCCTGGTGATGTTCCCATGGGGATGATGGTTGAGGAAGTGTCAAAAGACACAACATTTTGATTTAGTCAAAAGGTTGTGTCACTTGTTAATAATTGTGCCATTTGCCAACCATTGTATTACCAATGGTTGTGCCCCTTGCCAACCAGTGTCTCATGACCTATAAATATGGGTCATTGGTGCACAATAAAGGCACTCAATTCCCTCCACAAGTTTTTGTCCATCACCAACTTGTGGGACAAATACCCTCACGGGATTGTCACCATATTGCTGAAGTTTTGTTCAAATTTTGTCTCTTTTTTATCTTCATTTTTCTACAGTGGTATCAAGAGCCAGGTCATGACAGAGGGAATTCTTTTGCGTATTGAGAAGACGATCAAAAGACAAGTGCTTGATTTGGCGACCACACTTGCATATTATAATAATCTTCAGAGGCTTTCAAATCCTTGAGAAAAACTTTTCTAAATTATAGTGGGAGGCCTAGAGTATATTGGGAATCTTCAAAATCTTGTAAGTTGTTATTATTTCAAAACAATTATTGGCATATTTTTACACAAACAAATAGTACACTGTACAATTTTTCTACACCCACTATTACTATTTCGGGTGGTCGCCGTAGTTCCTCACCGCTACCAGAGTTCATGGACGTCGGGAGCACGTTGGAATCCTCAACGCTAGTTACCATCTCATCAGACGGAAGTGAAGACAAAAGCTTCACAAAGACTAGTTTCAATTTGCACGAGGAAGAAGAAGATCCTGTCGTTTCCCGACGGTCACCAAAATTCAAATCAATCTTGGCTAAATGACATTGTCGTTCAACCAAGTGAAGAGCCAAACGACATTGTCGTTTTCGAGGCTGCTGAGAACCCGATTCCCATATCAAACGATATCATTTCGAGCAAGGAGTGAAATGATGCCATTCCAAGGACGTTGGAAGCTGCTTGTAAGAAACAACACGACGTCATTTCGGCCAAACCGAACGAGATCTTCCAATGATTTTGACAATAAAAATAATGTTTCGAATGATATCAACAGATATCAACAGAGTCTGATAATGAAAATAATGTTTGGAAATTAAGAGATCTTCCAAAAGATAGAAAAACTATTGGTTGTAAATGGGTTCTCAGAAGGAAATTTAAAGTTGATGATAGTTTGGAAAGGTATAAAGTAAGGTTAGTGGCCAAGAGATATAACCAACAACCAGATGTAGACTTTGTGGATACGTATTCATTTGTGGCGAGATTCACATCTGTAAGGATTATCATGTCAACTGTTGCCTGGATAAATTTGGAATTACATTAGTTAGATGTAAAGACAACTTTTTTAAAAGGTAAATTAAATGAGGATATCTTTATGATTCAACCAGAAGGATTCCAAATTAAACAATCTTCAAGACAGTGGTTAGGGGTGAATTTGGTCCAGTCTGTTCAGTTCGGAGGAGGTTTTATGGACCGGACTGGACCTATTCGATCTAGGGTTTTTCCACCCTGGATTGGACCGAAATGCATAAGGACCGATTCGGTCCGGTCCTGTCGGTCCCATTCGGTCCAACCCTGTACCAAATGGCCAATAGGCCAATCCATATTTTTGGCCCAACAGTGAAAGCCCATTAACATTTTATCCAATTTTAAGCCAAAAAATACCAAAAAAGAACTTCAATGGAAAATAAAAATCATTTATTTAAAAATCATTCTTTAAGCATTTTGGCACAATTACTTTATAAATTTTTATACACAATAATTGTTAATATGTTATTTTCGATAGATAAAAATTTTCTATATCCATCCATGATCCAGACAATTTTTTTGATAGGCAATTATCCATCCAAGATTCCAAACAATTTAAGCAAGGTTAAATTGAAAACTAAAAATTATACCATGCACATCATGTAAGTAGCATACTAAAAGAGAGTTTAATATGCCTTCTAAAGGGGAAAAAAAAGCCATTCCCAACCATAGATAATGAAAACTGAAAATTATACAGGTCTCAAAAACTGAAAATTAAAAGATCTAAAAAAATAAAACAAAGAAGACTACAAATTAAAAATTAAAAATTACATAATTATACAATTAAACAAAATACTCTAAAACAAACATAACACTTGCCTCTCAATACAAATTACATCAATCCAAATTATCCTCTTGGGCTCCTGGCAGCTCCTAGCCTCATACATCTTTACATTGTAAAGTGTAAACTGAGGAAATTATTATTAGCAAAATTAAAAATTGAAAAGTAACAAGCTAAAAAGGATTCACCTCAATAACCTCATTAACTTGCATTGGTTGTAGACATTGGATTTGACACCTCTATATAATTTTCACCCTCCCGAACAAGTTCTATACAATAAAGAAACAAAAAAAATTATATATATTTACATAACATATAATATTATAGATCATAAAAGTTATAAAATGAAATAAATAAGAAACATACCCAATTGCCTATTAAAATCCTCCTCATCGATTAAAGTCCTAATGTTGATTGCAGTAGAAGAAGAACGAAGCCAATTCTATGTACAAATGAGAGCTTCAATCATTATCAGAGATAATTTACTTCGGAAATGATCAAGGACACGACCTGCCGTGCTAAATGTAGATTCAGATGTCACTATAGATACTGGTATTGCAAGTACATCTCATGCAACTTTTGAAAGCATGTGATATCTAAATGAATTAACCTTTCACTAAATAAAAATGTCAAAACTTGCAAATGTCTCTTCACAACTTTCAGGTAGGTATCTATCAACCGCATTCTTGCTTTCCAAAGAGTTTTCTGATTGTAACCGTTGCTTAAATATGGTCATTCTTTCTAATTGTTGTATTTACTTCTTCATGATGGGAACTTGTGTGCTATCGTAAATCAGAACTATTGCCTTCGTCATTATCAGTGTATGCCTCATACATGCAAGTTAAAGCATTTTTCACTTTCCAACTCAAATTAACCGCTTTTGTTTGATCATTAGCATACATCCCTTCCAATGCAAAGTCAAAATATCGCATCTTGTACCGAGGATCAAGAATAATCCCAACAAATAACAACATATTCAGATTATCCAAGTTGCCCCAATATTTGTTAAATTTTTTCTTCATATTTGTGGCCATTAATCCCACCACGGAGCTTCCTTATTCACACTCCAAGTCAATCTCATCGGCTATTCTAACTAACTCCAGAAAAAATGAGTTGCAAGTTACATATTGACCTCCCGAAAAGCATAAAGTTGATTCATGAAATAGTTGAAGAAACTTTACAAACAACCTTACAATTTCCCAATCATTATTATTGGGAGGCCCTAACTTCTTTGACATTCTCCTATTCACCACATCATCAGATTCGTCATCATTATCATCATCGTCTCCAATACTAGTAAGGAACCCCAAATCTTCTTCTTCCAACTGTTCAAAAGCTTTTTGAAATTTTAAAGCCACCTCCAACATAAGATAGATGGAATTCCACCTAGTTGATACATCTAAGCAAATACCACTTCTGTTTACAATATCTTCGAACCCAACACATTTTTTAAACGTACTCCACTTTTGAGGTGAGGACTTAACATATTTCACAACACCTCTCACTTTCACAATAGACTCATCAAATTTCCTCAACCGCTCATGGACGATTAAATTTAGGATGTGGGCAGAATATCGAATATATAAGAATTCATGTTCCAAAATAGTGTCCCTTCTATACTTGGTTTTTTTCTTCAAATAAGAAACTGCTCCGTTATTAGAACTTGCATTATCAAGTGTGATTACAAGTACTTTTGGTCACCCCCAATCATACAAACACATCTCAATGGCCCTACCAAGTGTATCAACCTTGTGATTCTCAACCAAACAAAAAGAAAGAATTCTTTTGTGTAGATTTCAATTATCATCAATAAAGTGTGTAGTAAGACACATATAGTTGAGATTTTGCACGGATGTCCATGCATCCATGGTGAGGGAAATTCGTTGCCCCTGAAGAGCACTTCTCAACTTATTTTTTTCCCCTCATATACACACTAAAATAGTCATTCGTAACCGTAACATGGGATGGAATCCCTACCCACTTAGGGCAAACAACAAACATAAATTTCTTAAAACCTTCCCCTTCAGCATGCCTAAAGGGCAACTCATCAAGAATAATCATCTCTGTTAAGACTTGTTTGCAAACCTCAACACTAAATGATATGGGCACAAATCCCCCACTACCAGATCCTTCACCCGCCTTCCAACCGAGAGTAGTTTGGGACTTATCAACCTCATTCTTAAACAGACATTTCTTACATTATTTCTTAATGTGATACTTTATGGACTTTGTACTGTTGGTCTTCATATCACATGCATATGAAATGCCACAGTAATGACATGCAGCCCTAGATTTACTCGAACAACCTTTCGATATTACTGTAAAGTGATCCCAAACCATTGGCTTAGGTCTACCCCTAACACTCAGTTTAGTACTACTTACATTGGGTGGGAGTGGAGGAATGCCTTGACCATGTGTAGCCTGTGTTGTCTCTACATCATCTGTAGTAGAGTCTTGTCAAATCAATTCTAGAATAAAGTCCATCTAGAAAAATAATCAATCAGTAGTAAAATGCCACTTTAACTTATGTAAAGAAAAATTATAACTAATTTTCCAATTAACAATTATGGTCTTGAAAGGAAGAAGAACATCAATTATATATAGACATGATGGATTAATGAGGATTCCATGCATGCATTGGATGGATGGATCGATCGATATGATTTTTTTATCGATATGTGGATAAAATATGTGGATTTTTTTATGAGCAAATCATTTTTCGTTACAAACTAAAATTAGAAAAGTACATAATCAGTGATGGATTACTAATTACCATTATCCAAAAACAATAGATACAATGCAAGACATCAAAAAAAAAAAACTGTCAATGGATTGCTTTGTATCATCTATTGGAAGAAATTCACGCACATAATTAAAAATAGCATTAAAGTCCGATTATGTCAAGACAATATATAGTTGAAGAAAGCCATACGATCGAAGACCCATAGTCTACAACTACTAAGGATTATATTCAGGTGTACTTTTGTTTGGAAAGCCTCCCAAAAATAAAAATAAAAAGCTCAAAATTCATGATTACCAACTGAACATGAAACTCTGTTATTATAAGTGCCATCAAATCATTCTCAACTATATATGGTTCTTGTAGATATACATAGGACCTAAATTAGGCATATATATATATAGGACCTAAATTAGGCAGAAAGATAGATATAGAGTACATGATCGTTTAATAAGAACGTTAATTTTCAGCTTCTTGTATGTCTGCGTTTTCTACTTTATAGAAATTATCAAATATATTAGAAATTGAGATGAATACAAAGCACATAAGTCATGTGATTGTATACATGCATATACGGAAAATTATATGAAAATAAGATAAGATAAATATTCTAATTATTATAAAAGCAAATCTCTTGATTAAATAATTATGGAAATTAAATCTTTTGACTTGATATTAATCCTAACACCACTCAAATAATTATGATGAGCACCGTCTATCCTCACAATAATGTTTATATGATATATCATATTTTTGAATAAAAATAATAAAATTAAAAATAGAGGGACGTTTTTATTTGAAAATGACCAGCCCATAGCAATACAACGGCAAAAAAGTATAGCCTCCTGTAGGATAACCAATTTATCATGTACCATTTCCAAGCTGGTGTACATGTCTCTAAAGAAATATACAAAGAGAGAGAGGGAGAGTACCTCATGCGATGGAGGTGCTGTCGGCTGGAATTTTCAGAGAACCCAACAGAGGGGTTGGGCTGCTAGAGAGGGGGGGTGTTGTGCGGCTGGCGGCTGCTAGGGTTTTGGAATTGGGACTTGGGAATTTGAAGTGAAAATTGGGGATCCCGCCTGGGGGGTGACGAAACGGCGCCGTTTAGGTTCAAATTGAACTCAAACGACACTGCTTAAGTAGGATTTAGTTTAAAAAAATAAAAAGGGTTGGGTGAAACGACGTCATTTCACACAACCCAGTGTCAATATGCATCCGACTGGAACTTAAACGGTGCCGTTTAAGTCCAATTTCATATCAAAAGACGACGTTTGATGTTTGACATATTTGGTATGTTTTTAACTTGTGATTTTTTTTATCTTTTTGGCACATAAATTAATTAAAAAATTTATTTAAATTAGTAAAATTAAGTAAACTATTTAGTGGTGATTATTCTTTTAACTCATTGAAAAAATAATTAATGATAATATTATATATTATACTCTAATAGTGTTACTACATATAGTATATATATATATATATATATATATATTATAATGATATGGTGATACTAATAATATTTGTTATAAATTATGGAATATATATTATATATTATATAATAATGCATTGATACTAAATTATAGACTATACTATACTAATAGTAATATATGGTCACAGACTCATAGACTCATAGAGTCATAGTGATATAGTCATTAGTAATACTCATTAGTCATAGTGATATTGATACTATACATAGACTTGTAGTTATAGACTTATATTGATTTAGTTTAAATTTATAATTATAGTTATAGTGATTTAGGCCTTGTTTGTTTTTGAAAAACATCTCATCTCATCTCAATTTTATCATTACACTTTTCTCAATTCCAATACAAAATAAAATAAACAATTCAACTTTTTCAAATTCATCTCATCTTCTCTCACCTAATCATTACAATTTTCTCAAATTTTAATACAAATTAAAATAAACAATTCAACTCAACTCATCTCATCTCATCTCATCTCTGAAAACAAACGAGGCCTTAGTTTAGTTATAATTATATTGATGATGTTAATTGTTACTTTGTTACTAACTTAGAGCATGTCAATGTATTATAATTTATGATAGTTCTATGTTAACATGCATAATAAGTTATATACAACTTTTTACATTTTGGATATGAAGCAATAAGCATAGATAACTTAATTATCCATACATCCATACATGCTTTATATTTACTTGCAACTTAGGTCATAGATGTAGATGTTAGTAATTAGTTAATGGTGAATTAGTGATAGGTTAGTTAATTGATATTCATGTCATACATTAGTTAATTACAATTTACATTAGTTATTTTTAAATTTTAATTGTTTTATATTTACTTACAACTTAGATATCTTAAAAAAAAGTTATTTAATAACTTAGATAGATATAGATGTTAGTAATTAGTTAATGCTGAATTGATTATAGGTTAATTGGTAATATACAATTAATAGAATATTAATTTGTAAATTTTTAATTACATATTTAAACTTTTATATTGTACATTGGGTAGGTTAGATGAAAATTACATAATTTATTATACGATTATTATATAAAAAATATATAAATAAAAATAAAAAGAAATTATTTTATTATTTCAATTGGTCCGGTCCAAAAACCCCTCAACTCGGGATAGGACCGTAGACCGAAAACCCTATTTTCCTAGGACCGAAACTGAGCAAATATTTTTTCGGTCTGGTCCAGACCGGACTAAACTAGTTTGTTTTCTCGGTCCGGAATAGTCGACTTATAGCCCTAACAGTAGTACTTGAAGTTTCACCAAGCCATTTTGAAAATGGAATATGAAATGAGTCCACTAGATTATTGTGTATAGATATATAAAAATGATAATTAATTAACATTATTATCACTATATATTGATGATTTATTACTGGCAGGTAATTGTTTAGATATGATGAATGAACAAAAAGATTCTTGAAATTTAAATTTGAAATGAAAGACATGGGTGAAGCCACCTATGTTCTTAGTATAAAAATTTCTAGAGATAGAAATTCAAAGATGTATTTAAATCAAGAAAAATATCTAGAAAAGGTATTTAAAATATTTTGTATGAAAAATTCTAAATTCTTAAGTACACCTTTTTGTAAAGATCATGCTTTAAACAAAATTATGTGCTCAAAAGATGAGGAGGAAATAAGCCAAATGCTTAAAAATCCCTATGATCAAGCTGTGGGAAGTCTCATGTATGCAATGACAAGTACAAGACCAGATATTTGTCATGCAATAGAATTGGTAAGTAGATATCAATCCAATCCAGGAAAGGAACATTAGCAAGCAGTAAAGCGTATATTAAGGTATTTACAAGGTACCAAAAACTTGAAATTATACTTTGGGATTAGTGATTAAGAATTAATCGGCTATAGTGATGCTGATTTTGGAAGTGATGCAGATAATAGAAAATCTACAACCGGATATATAATTCTATTTGGTGGAACAACAATTTCATGGTTGAGTAAAAAAAGGGTTGTGTTGCTAAATCTACTATAAAAGCAGAATATATTACTTATAGTACTACAGTGAGTAATGCAGTATAGATGAAATGCTTTATTGAAAGTCCAAATTTGGGTACATCCACAGAACCAATCAATGTATTTTATGATAATCAGTCTACAATCTCATTGATAAAAAGTGAAACACATAATTCCAAGGAAAAACACATTGATGTGCATTATCACTATATTTTAGATATAGTGGAAAGATGTGAGGTCAAAGTTAATTTTATTTCCTCGACCGAGATGGGAGCAGATCTGATGACTGAAGGATTATTTTTGGAGAAATTCAGAGAACATGTGACTAGAATGGGGTTGAGAGAAACCTAAGTGAAGCAACCTCATGGTCGACATTCATAACTCAGGAAATTCTGGAGACACCTAGAAATTGGACTTATGGTGATACCGACATGAGAATTTTGGTCATTTGTAAAGTCGCTAATAAGGTGATTAAGGAAAACATCAGGAATGGCCTTAGGGTGAGTACTTAATAAAATTTCAATACAGGTTGATTTACCAAATAATTGGTCGATCATTTGTAAAGTCACTAATAAGGTGATTAGGGAAAGTCTTGGGAATAATCTCTAGAGCAAGTACTTAACGAAAATTTAGCACAGGTCGATACATGTGTTATGTATTCGGCGAAAGTCGTCAGTTGTGATAAAGATATTGATTATTGATCTAGTCATAGAAAATTGATGTCATTCACTAAATTTATTTTAGTGAAATAAAGTCACCCTTTATATGTGGTCACTAGGAGCACATACGGTGGAGTGTGCAACTAGATAAAGTAATGACAAAAGCATGTGCACGTAGAGACTTATCATGCCCTGGCGCTGATCTGCAAGGGTATGCAGATGAGAGGTGAGTAGTTGAAAGCTTATATTAGTACCAAGAGTATGGTGATGGTTGAGAAAGTGTCAAGAGACAAAACATTTTGATTTAGTCAAAAGGTTGTGACACTTGTTAATGGTTGTGCCTTTTGCCAACCATTGTACTACGAATGATTGTGTCATTTGTCAACCAATGTCTCATGGCCTATAAATAAGGGTCATTAGTGCACAATGAAGGCACTTAATTTTCTTTGTTCATCACCAACTTGTGGAAAAAATATCCTCATAGAAGTGTCACCATATTACTAAAGTTCTGTTTAAATTTCTCTTTTTGTTCTTCATTTTTTTACAGAATCATGCATGTAAAGGCCTATGGATAGGGAGGGCTAAGAAAAAAAGGAAAAGAGAAGGGGAAAAGTTAAAAAAAGAAGAAGAAGAAGAAGAAGAAGAAGAAGAAGAAGAAAGAAAGAAATTATCTCCAAATTATGAAAAAGAAAAAGAAGTTATAAAGTGGGCTTGAGCTTACAATGTTTCACATTATTCATGTCAATCGTATTGTGTAGTATTTTTCGGTAATTGATATTTTTTATTTTATAAATAAAGAAAAAACAGAAATTCTACTCTTTATTTTGAATTTTATCATCTACAATCATGATTATTATGTGATATATTTTAAGTAACTATTATTTAAATAATTAATATATAAAATTGCTTTAAAAAATTTAATCAATAAACAAAAACTGATAACATTTTCATTTGATAAGTACTTCATTATGGATGTGGAATCTTCGTTTAATTTAGCTAATTAAAAGATAAAATAAATGGACTTTTACCTTTCCAAGTGGGTCGGGTTTACTTTCTTAAGAATAAAAAGGAATCTTTTACTTTGTAAAGTGCATATATACTTGAGTCTGAGAAACAGAGACGAAGAAGTTAACGCCACGCGCCCGAAACAAACCAAGAAACTTGATCCCTTGTAATGGTCTCACGTACTGAATAGGTGGTGGTCCATTCGATAGAGGAGCTGTGTCGACAATTCAGCAATGCTACATAACTTCCACACATCATATTTTTTTAAAATTTTAAATTTTTTAATAATTTTTTAAATTTATTCTTTTTAAACTAATTCAATTCTTCTATTTATTATTCATATATTAAATATTTGATAAAAAGAAAAAATAATAAAAATTAAAAAAAATATGATGTGTAGAGGTTTTATGAATAGTAAAAAATTGTGTATATTTTTTCTATTTGGAGACAAGTGCGTGCAAGCTAGCTAGCTGTAGCTTTTATGGTTTTGATGCCATTGGCAAGCAAATTTAGGTACGTTTAGTTGTAAGACTCAGTTGAGATCAGTTCAGTTCATTCTAACTTTAAGTTATGTTTAATATCTAAATACCCAACTCTCAAATTACTAAACTCATTTCAAGTTTTCCTCTTTCTGGTTTCTCTCGCTGAGTTCCTGGGTGGAGGTATTTTTCTTTTCTCGTCTTTGTACAAGTTCTACTGAAGGATGGCTGTAGATATTGCGGACTTATATGCTAATCTGTCTTTGATGGAAAGGGAGAGTGAGGAGATTTCTTTGGAAGTAAGTAAGGTGGAGGAAGTACTCGAGAGGGGTGAAAATTGTTTCATCATGAAATTGCTAACAAGGAAGCATTATCATCATGATGCTTTCAAACAGACAATGCGCAAGGTATGGAGACTAGTTAAGGGAGTTAAGTTTCGTGACTTAACCTCTGTGTTCATTATGGTTGAATTTGAAGATGCTCGGGATAAGGCCAAAGTGATGCGAGAGGGTCCTTGGACTTTTGACAAACATCTGATTCTTATTAAGGATCTTGATGGAAAGTTGTAGATGAGTAATCTGGTTTTTGTTCATGTGTCATTCTGGGTCCATATACATGATTTACCTCTAATGGCTGGTAATGCATATGTTGGAAAACTGGTTGGTGGTACGTTGGGAGAGGTATTGGAAGTGGGTTTGGATGTGGGAGAAATGGAGGGGGTGAATACATGAGAATCCGATTGAATTTGGATATATCTAAGCCATTGCTAAGGCGAAAGCATATGGGATTAGGGGATGGCCAGTCCTGTTTACTACGATTTTCTTACAAGAGATTGTCTGATTTTTGCTACTATTGTGGTTTGGTGGGGCATACTCAGCATGAGTGTGATGAGTTTGATGTGGCAAGCTCAAAGGATGAAGATCTTCCATATGGTCAGTGGCTTCGGGTTGGTTACTCAATTGATCGGAGAGGGGGAGGGAAGGGTCCTGAGGTACGGAAGACTAAGCCCACCTCAACCAGGAAATCCCCAGTGGCGACGGCGACTGTTAGTCCGTCCAGCAGTATTCATGGTAGTTATGGGATAGCAGATACTTCGAGGGAGTTACAACAGGTTCTGTTGGAGATAGGGTGGAGTTGCTTACAGTTATGGAAGTAGTGGAGCATGCTTCGGAGGACATTGTGGCGGTTCCAAATGCTCTCGTGAATCTAGGGGTAACAGATGACAAGCACTTGGGAAATGATCATACTGTGCGAAAGGATGGGGTAGTGGATGAGGATCACTTGACTGAAGTTCATATTGAAGAAGTTTCTGATATGGGCCTGGGCTCGGATGAATCAATGGGCTTTAGTCTCCAATGTCTTGATACTGGCCCATCAGCTGTGGGTAATCTTCCAAAAGCCAAATCTTCATTTCATCGAAAGCCAAGACCTAAAGGATTATTCTTCTAGAGTAAGGGTTCCGATCGGAAAGGGGCCATTCCAGGAGAGACCATAGATGTGGGGTTTGTACGAAAAGCAATGGCTACAGGCAAAGAGTGACAAGCAGTGGAAGAAATTGAAGACTAGGAGCATCATGCTAAACAGTGTTCGATGGTGGCAGATCAAGGTGCGCTTTTTATTTCTACTGAGATATCGGCGGAGGCTGTGGTTCAGCCCCGCCGGATGTTATGAAAATTTTCAGTTGGAATCCTCGTGGGCTTGGGAACCCACGAGAAATCCGAACCCTTCGTGATTTGATCATGAAGGAAGCTCCTGATGTTTGTTTTTTACAAGAAACCCGATTGTCTTCAAGACAATTTGATTTCTGTAAATTCAAGTTTGGTTTTCGTAATTGCTTTGTTGTGGATTGTGTGGGTCGTAGTGGAGGCTTAGCATTGATGTGGAGAGATGAGATTGATTTATCCATTGTGAATTTTTCAAATCATCATATTCATGTTGAGTTTACGGGTCTTAATGGAGAGAAATGTTTTCTGACTGGTGTGTATGGTCACCCAGATTCAAGTAAGAGGCATTCTATCTGGCAGTTATTAAAGAATTTGGGTTTTGGGTTGTCTGTCCCCTTGGCTAATCTTTGGGGATTTTAATGAAATTCTTTATCAAAGTGAAAAGTATAGAGGTAGGTTAAGACCTGAGAAACTGTTGGAGGATTTTTGTGATGTGTCATCAGTGTGTAATTTGAGAGATTTGGGGTTTGTTGGGGTCCAATTCACTTGGAGTAATAGGAGGGAAGGAGGGGGTTTCATTAGTGAAAGATTAGACTGATTTCTTGGTAATTCTTTGTGGTGTAATTTGTTTCCTGATATGCGGGTTCAACATGGGGTAGCATCCTATTCAGATCATATCCCTTTGTGGTGGGATTCAGATGGTGGGTTTATAAAATGACGTCATAGGAAGTTGTTTAGATTTGAAGCCATGTGGGTTGGGGAGAAGGAATGTGATAGTATTATAAAAAGAACTTGGGATCAAATGGAAGGTTCTCCCTCACTTACAAAGGTTATGGATTCTATTTCTAAATGTGCTTCTGATTTGGGATGTTGGAATCAGCGTTCTTTCGGACATGTGCAAAAGGAATTAGCTAGTGCTAAAAGGAGATTGGAGATTTTGCAAGAAGCTGGTCCGTTGAATTTTTCAGCAACAGAATAGAAACAAGCAAGGGATGAGGTCTAAATGTGGCTTGAGAGAGATAAAATTATGAGGAAACAAAGATCTCGGGTCATGTGGTTGAGAGAGGGAGACAGTAATTCTAGATTTTTTCATTCTAAAGCTTCTGCTAGAAGAAAGAAAAATTATATTTTCCAACTGCAAGATGAATCAGGCAATTGGAAGAAAGGTAGTCAACTGGATGATTTAGTGACGAATTATTTTACCAGGTTGTTCTCAATTGGAGATGAGGCAGATATGGAGGAAGTTATTAATGGAGTAGAGAGTCAAATTACATATGAGATGAACAGAGATTTACTGAGACCTTATGTGTCTCAGGAGGTTGATGCGGCTATTAAGCAGATGCACCCTTCTAAAGCTCCAAGACTAGATGGGATGTCTCCGATTTTTTTCCAGAAGTATTGGTCAGTGATTGGTAAGTCTGTTATTGACTCAGTGCTTTTGGCTTTG
This sequence comes from Cyclocarya paliurus, assembly GCA_029856935.1. Lineage (NCBI taxonomy): Eukaryota > Viridiplantae > Streptophyta > Magnoliopsida > Fagales > Juglandaceae > Cyclocarya > Cyclocarya paliurus. Next base: position 7,100,499 of record CM056959.1, on the reverse strand, counting down.
AATTCTGGAGATTTTCCTATGAATGTGAACCACACTCACATTACTTTAATTTCTAAAAAACCTGGTCCCTCTAAAGTAGCTGATTTTCGCCCAATTAGCCTATGCAATGTGCTCTATAAGATTTTATCAAAAGTTATTGCAAATAGGTTAAAAAAAGTACTGTCCTTTGTCATTTCTGAAACCCAATCTACATTTGTTCCCGATAGACAAATATCTGATAATATCTTGATTGCTTATAAGCTGCTGCATTTTATGAGAAATAAGAAAAAAGGCATAAAGGGTCTTATGTCATTAAAACTTGATATGAGCAAGGCATACGATAGAGTGGAGTGGTTTTTCTTGGAGAAAATGATGGAGGCTCTTGGTTTTGCTCAAGCTTTGATAAGTTTAGTCATGAAGTGTGTTAGAACCGTTTCTTTCTCCATTATGGTCAATGGCTATCCAAAGGGGCATATTATTCCAAGTCGAGGAATTCGACAAGGAGATCCTTTGTCTCCTTATCTGTTTCTCTTGTGTACTGAAGGTTTAATCAGTTTGTTAAAAAGGGAGGTGAGTAGAGGGCAGTTTAGGGTATTAAAATCTGTAGGGGTGCTCCAAGAGTCAACAATCTGTTATTCGCCGATGATAGTGTCATATTTTGTAGAGTGGATGTGGTCACTAATGAGAAGCTTCAGATTTTATTGAGTACTTACAATAGAGCTTATGGCCTGTGTATTAATAAAGATAAGACAGCCATGGTTTTTAGCCGAAATGTTCAAGAAGGATTAAAGGGTCAGATTATGCAGCTTTGGGGGGGGGGGGGGGAGCCATACCCAACAGTTTAAAAAGTATTTGGGTCTTCCTCCAATGGTGGGTAGATCAAAGAAAGCAGCTTTTTCTAATGTTAAACAACGACTATGGCAGAAGTTACAAACTTGGAAAGGAAATATGTTGTCACAAGGGGGGAGGGAGGTTTTGCTTAAAGCTGTAGCAATGTCTCTTCCGACATATGCTATGAGTTGTTTCCTCTTTCCAAAATCTTTTTGTTCTGAGTTAGAAAGGATGATGACTCAATTTTGGTGGGGGCATGAATCTCAAGACCAAAAGATTCATTGGATTAGTTGGGAGAAGTTATGTGAGTCCAAGTGTAAGGGGGGTTTGGGTTTTAAAAATTTAAGACTTTTTAATTTAGCTCTTCTAGCTAAAAAAGGTTGGCGTCTCTTGAAGAATGAAAATTCACTTTTGTTTAAAGTGTACAAAGCTAAGTATTTTTCCAATACTAGCTTTTTTTAGGCAAAAGCTGGACTGCATTCATCTTATGCCTAGAAGGGGATTTGGGAAGCTAGTAATTCCATCTTAAAGATAGGGTGTAGGTGGCGGGTGGGGAATGGGATGAATATAAGAATTTTTAAGGACTCTTGGTTACCGGATACTAACCTATCTACTGCTTATTCTGATTTGTCAAAAGTTGATAAAGATATGAGGGTTGTTTCTTTGATAGATGAGCATACAAGATGGTGGAATGTTGATAGATTAAGGGCTCTCTTCAATCCAAATGTGGTGAACTAGATTTTGAAGCTGAATGTTTGTGATAGTGTAGCAGACTCTATTTTCTGGATGCATGAGAGAACTAGTATGTATTCGGTAAGAAGTGCATATCGGATGCTTCATAACTATGATATTCAGGGTAGGGGGAAGGTTCAGGAATGTAACGCCCGTCCTCGTGGTGGGTATTTTTACAAAATATTTTAGAAAATACGACAGGAATTACCGTCCGTTTTAAAACACTTTTACAGTTCTTCCCAGGGTGCAAGACTCTACGTTAATACATAAATTTTTGCTTTTACAATAAAAGAGGCTTGGGGTTTAAAACAGTAGAAAATATAAATCTTTAACATAAAAGGCCTTTCTTACATTTAAAACCATCATGCCTAGACTTCCATGCCCTTCTCCTTTTGGCCGTGTCCCTCCTGAGCGTACTGCTCATTCAGTTCCTGTGGGGGGAGGGGCACACATAAAAACTAAAATGAGTCGAATACTCAGTAAGCGTCACTTCATACCGTTAAAATATAAAAATATAGGTTTTCAGTCATGTATTCATCATTCCATACATACTATACGTACATGCATACGTGCTTTCGTTTGAAAACATCACTGACGGGATTTTTCTTCTTAAAAATTGATTTTCTTTTTGTAAAACGTTTCTCCCGTCAGCGCCTACATTTCTTAAAGAGTGCCGTGCATTCTTACGTTACTTTTTCTTTTTGTAAACGTCAGTAGACGGGGGTTTTCATAATTAAAAACGTGTTTTTCTTTTGGTAAAACCTTACCCCGTTACTGCCTTCAATTCTTGAAGAGTGCCATGCATTCATACATTCTTTTCTTATCGCTTTTATAGGCCAGTGCACACTGTTACGCCCCGTGTGCTGGGGTTAGCGGCCTTTTGGGCCAATGGATTCGCCCGTGGCCACGGGTTGGAATCCCTTTCCGTCAGGGATGCAGCACTGGGTGCACTACCAGATACTACCGCCCGGCATTGCAATCTGCCCATTCATTCATTTGGGTACCCCGTTCATTCATTTCATGTGGCCGTTACGTATTTTCATACATTTATGCACGCTCATGCCTTTCTTTCGTTCTTTCTTACGTTCATTCATTCATGGAAGCTCTGGAGAGCTGCAGCTTTCATTCATTTCATGTGCATGAGCATGCCTTTCCTTTCTTTTCATTTCATTCATGCTTTCATGGAAAAACATCTTTTCGTGAAAAAATATCTTTTCGTGAGAAAACATTCTTTTCTTGAGAAAACGTTCTTTTGGGGCGAGAGCCCGAAAAACATTTTTTCGTTCATCGTCTTTTCTTTGAAAATACATACAATAAATACCACGTATATTCATCCATTCACATGCATACAGTTAATACTTTTGGGTGCGTGAAAAGGGGCTGTCAAAGGAGGCCGTACATACTTATACTTTAAATGCATTATTTTTCGTTCTTCTTTTCTTAAAACGTCTGCTCTTGAAAAGGGAGACCATTCCTTTTCTTAGCTTTTGTAAGGAAAAACGTTTCTTTTTCTTTTTCATATCTTTAGAAAACTCTAGAAGAGTATGAACGTAACACTTACCTGGACTCCATGCTACTTTCATACCATACAGTCTGTTCATACCGTACAGTCCATTCATGCGTGTCAGATGGCAACCTACATGCATACATAACCTTAACGTTATTCTCTATCTAGTGCATAAGCAACTGACTAGAAATAGAGCTATGCTTTACTTAGATAACACTCTCCTTCTATACCATGCTCTTTCCCGTTTCTTACTATGATAAAACCTTTAGAGACCCATTACGGTCTCTACTTCATTCAATCTTGACGTTCTACTCCGAGTGCTTACTCACTAGGATGAACTCATGTTCATCTTAGGATTAAGACACTAGGACCTTTATCCTGTTCTTCTTACTATCCACATTCCGACGCACGACTTAGACTAACTAAGTCATACATCCCATGCTTAAACAGTACCTTCATCCTTACCCTCATGCATCTTAGCTCACTCTACTTCTCATGACCATCCGTACACATCACACGTCTCTAAGCCAATCCTGAGGCTTAAGTACCGTGTCATCATACATAAGACAGATTAGCCATTATTTACGATAAATCCGTCCGGCACATGTGTCTAACCAGACAACACACGTACCTTACCCCTTTTATCTCTTAAGACCATCATGTAATACATTGGTCACGGACTCGTATGGCAAACGCCATACTCCGTTACCAACCTTCTCATACCCGGCTAGCACGACTCTTTGTGCTACCCGACTCTCATGACAATTCATCCCAACTGTTGGCACGATGGGACTCTGTTCATAACTACCCTTTCCGTCACGCCATATAGCTCGAGACTGTTCCCAAGCTACACCGTGACCTTGTCACATCACCTCACGTACATCTTAGGTCATCACAGCGCAACTCCATGACGGACCACGTCACTTCATGACGTTGCCCAATCATGCTTCCGCTGCATTGCTCTGATACTTCTTAACTACTTCACACTTATTCCCGATCAGAAACCAATCACATGGCAACACCTGTCGCCATGGACTACAGCCATATCTCACAGCCATTTCGGGACACTGTTCCACAGTTCCCAACACCATATATCAAGTTCTTCCCCTAACGGCTACGCAACCATCCTTATCCTTGCGACACGCCATACGGTGTGTCGCTGCACCTCAGGGAGTACATTCCATATATACTCCCTTTACAACACTACGCCACATCACCGCTATGACCTACACGCCATACGATGCATCACCTCACAACATGGAGTACACTCCTCGTGTACTCCATTCACAGGACTACACCACGTCACCGTTATGGCATGCATGCCATACGGTGCAGCACTTACCACATAGAGTATACTCCGCGTATACTTTACTCACAGAATCATGCCACGTCACCACTATGGCACATACGCCATATGGTGCAACGTCTCACCACATGGAGTACACTTCTCGTGTACTCCATTTACAACACTACTCCACGTCACCAATGCGGCACATATGCCGTACTGTGCATCGTTTCCCAACATGGAGTACACTCCACGTGTACTCTATTTACAACTCTACGCTACATTACCGCTATGGCATATACGCCATACGGTGCACCATCTCACAACATGGAGTACACTCCTCGTGTACTCCATTCACAAGACTACACCACGTCACCGGTATGACATACACGTCATACGGTGAATCGTCTCACCACATGGAGTATACCCCGCGTATACTCCATTCACAAGACTACGCCATATCACCATTATGGCCTACACGCCATATGGTGTATCGCTCTACCACATAGAGTACACTCCACGTGTACTCTCTTCACAAGACTACTCCACATCACCGCTATGGCCTACACGCCATACGGTGTATCGCTCCACTACATGGAGTATACTCCACGTATACTCCATTTACGACACTCTACTACGTCACCAATACGGCACATACACCATATGGTGCATCGTTCCACCACATGGAGTACATCCCACATATACTTCATTTACAACACTCCACTACGTCACCCATACGGCACATACGCCATATGGTGCATCGTTCCACCACATGGAGTACACCCTACGTGTACTCCACTCACAGCACTACACCACGTCACTACTACCGCACATGCATTACAACCACACTTCACAACACAGTCCACCATACTACACAACACAGTCTACAACACACCCAACACTTCACGTCACAGTCCACACCACTACACAACACACTTCCCAACTACGCCCAGCACTTCACGTCATAGCCCATCACATCACCATCATACTACACAGCAGTCCTATAATACTAGCAGCACAGTCCACAACCTAGTCAACTAGCAAGCATCTAACATAAATAGCGAGGGATAGAGAATTATACCATTGACGGGATAACCCGTGCGTCGCTCGTTGACCGTCACAGCGAATACGCCGGAGGAGCGTACGGGGTGGCTACACCGCGTACAATGACTGTTTAAGTGTTTGGATAGTTAGGTGTGGTCTTGGAAGGGCCTAAGGTGGCCTTGATGATGATGACAATGTGCGTATCACGGCGGATCTTGCCGTGTACAGTGGCGGTCAGTCACGCGCAGTGACTATCCATCACGTGCAGTGATTTCCCACCACATAAAGTGGTGGTTTAGGCTTGGGCTAGGCTAGGGGAGGTTGCTAGTGGAGCCGTGGAGGCTCGGTGGCGGTCGGTACGGCGGTCTACAGTGGCTGGCCGTGCACTGCGAGGGAGGATAGGCCGTGGGAGAGTGCGAGAGAGTGTGGGGCCGTGGGTGATAGATCGGGGCCATGGGTGGTACCGTTGGACTCGTGGCGGCCTAAGGATGCCGGCTAGGGTGGTCGTTCGCAGTGGGTGGCGGCGGACGGCGGCGGATCGGGGCAAACCCATGCACCACTACGGGAGACACCAGGAGGCGGAGGAAAGGCCTATTGGCCGTGGGTTTGCTGGAGGAGGAAGGGGGAGACCTCAGGAGTCTCGTGGTGGTGGCCGATGGTCGAGGTGGTCGCGCACGGCGGCGCTAGGGGCTCGCACAGTGAACACGTGCGTGGAGGAGCCTAAGCTCGTGCATGGTGGCTACCGGCGGGGAGAGGGAGGCCGAGATCACTGGAGGAGGCCGGTCGGTGGCTAGGGAGGCTACCCTAGCAGTGGTGGCGTCGGAGGACGGCGCACGGCGGCGGATCGGCCACTAAGGCCGTTCGGGCTTGCATCGCCGTGGGAGGAGGAAGGCCGAGCATGGAGGAGCAAGGCCGGTGCGGTTGGACTCGCTGGAGGGAGAGGAGGCCGGTGGGGTAGGCGATGAGGCACGCCGGCGCACGGCAGCACCGGGTTGAGGCCGAGAAGCCTTCGGGCAGAGAGAGAGGGTCTACGTGCGAGAGAGAGAACCGAAGAGAGGAGAGAGAAAGGGCTGGGGAAAAGTGAGGGAGAAAGAGAGAGAGGGGCTGGGTTTTATCCTAAAACCCGTCGTCTGTAGATCAATAAAATGATCTACGATGACCTTTAAATACTGATTTGAAAATGCATAAAAGCTAACTTATTTAAAAGCACTGAGAAGAATTAAGATAGAATATTATTTAAAATAATATTCCCTCATCATTTATAAAATGATGAAGTCTCACTTAAAATATTTAAAAGAGTAAAACTATTAAATAAAATGAAGATTCCATCATTATTTAAATCACATAATATTTTAAATAACTGGAATCATTTATATAAAATGATTCCCTACAATTATAATATTTTTGGAGCTCTTCAAAGATATTATAATTGAGTTATTTAAAATATTCTTTATTTAAATAGTAAGTGGAATCTTTCATGTAAAAATACACATTACTTTAAAACACAAAACTAGCTTTATAAATCACGTAGTATATTTAAAAACAAGCCATCGGGGTCTGGCACGCATAACGGGGCTCTTAGACACTAGAGAGGGGAGTGAACAGGCTGACGCATCTGACGTAATTGTTTACGTCAGAAGAGAGGAAGGAGCAGGGTGTTACAAGGAAATAGCAATGCAACTGCTTTTTGGAAGTGTTTGTGGAATATGAAATTACCAAAGAAGATGAAGCTTTTTGCTTAGAAAGCCTGTTTAGAAAAGTTGCCAACTTTAAAAAATTTAAAAAGCAAGCTTATTGTTGATAATGATATTTGTTTGTTTTGTGGAAAGGAAAGAGAGGATGTTCCTCATGCAGTGTTTTATTGTTCTGATGCCTCTCATGTTTATTCACAGCAGATCAGTTTGTTTCAGACTGTGTTGTTAAATTGCAGTTTTTGGGACCTGGCCAATATGACTCGAGTGTAAGGTTCAGAAGAAAGTTTGGCAACTTTCACTGCTATTGCATGGGCTCTATGGTATAGAAGAAATTTGTATATTTATGAAAAGGTCTCTCTTGGAATGCAGGCGGTGGTTAACAAGGCTTTATCTTTGAAGTCGGCTTTCAAGCAGATTCAGGTTTTAGATGTTTCTTCTACTCAACTTACTAAGGTGATTTCTTGGAAACCTCCTCCTATAGGCTTCTTTAAATTGAATGTTGATGGGGCAACTTTTCATGACCAACAAACAACCGGTATTGGAGTGTTGTTACGGGATCAAAATGGTGATGTTTTAGTTGCTTGCAGTAAGTTGGAAAGGGAGGTTGTCTCTTCTGAGTTTATTGAGGCTATTGCTATGTTAAGGGGGTTACAAATGTGTGTCCAATAGGGTGCTCCAAAGATAGTGCTTGAGACTGATTGTTTAATTCTTGTTGATGCTTTGAATAACCATGTTGAGTATTGCATAGATTTTGATTATCTTCTACAAGATATTAGACGGATGATGAATTGTTTTCAAGAGGTTTAAGTTTTACGTGTCAACAGGATGGGTAACTGGGCGGCACATCAACTAGCAAGACATGCTTGGAGTATTAGTGATATAGAAATGTGGTGGGAATGTCCTTCTTTTGTAACTCAAGCCGTTTGGTTTGATAAAAGCAATCGTAAGGACTTTGTTATTGTTTCAATGAATGAATTTGATTATCAAAAAAAAAAAAAAAAATTACTAAACTCATTTCAACTCAAAATCTTCTTACATGTGGGACCAACAACCTTTTTTAACTCAATACATCTTTATACGTGGGATTCACAATTTTTTTCAAATTTCCATAAATAATACTAAACTTATCTTAACATCCAAACACTTCTAAACTCATTTTAGATGAGCTCCATATAACTCACTTCACCTACTCAACTCACTATAATTTATAAAGAACTCAATTCAATTTAGCTTAACTTAATGAAAAATTCTATTTATTATTATCACATATCACACTTTTTTTATTATTTTTTTCTCTTATCAAATGTATAGTATATGAATAATAAATAAAAGAATTTAATAAATTTAAAAGAAATAAAATTTTAAAAATTTTAAAAATAATAAATATATAATATATAATATATAAAAATAATAAATAATAAAAATTCAACTTAATACCCAAACGCAACTTAAATTTTGACGGAGTGGAACTGAGAAGCTCTATTTTACTTTGGGCGGTGAGCTACTGTACGTGGTCTGCACTGAACAAACACATCACATTATATTATTTTTCTCAAGGCTGGCTTGGACCATTGGCTGTGGGCCTCATCATCAAACGGTGCCTTCAGCATAAAAAGTGTTTGGGCTTTGCCGCAATTTCCTTCAACTCGGTTCCCTTAAGAAATCTGTGTCTTGATCACTTGGAAGCTTGGGAATAATGGAGTTTCGGTTGATGATAGAGTTCAACAATGTGGTTGGTATTCGTCTGGTCTCTACCTGTACGTGGCTGCTGTTTAAAAAATGGGCACTTGGAAACTATTCCATGACATGCACGTTTTCTTTGACAGACACTTCGCAAGAGGGGTGTGGTAGCACTTTTCTCCAATTTTTGGCATTGATCGCATGGAAAGAGAGGGTATATATACAACTTGGTGGACTATATAATTTATAGTCTTAGACCAGGTATCTCTTACCGCCCGAATTGTTCCATCAACCATGGTTGGCTAGAAATGCTGAAAGAATTGAAAAGAAAAAATCTATTTAGAAGCCTTTGTTTTAACGTAACACTCAGCAGTACACCGCTGATGTAGAAGTTTTTCACATCAACTATGCTAAAAAATAATTGTATTTTAGTTTTTTTAAAATTATAATGGAAAGTGGTGTACTAACATGACATTGGATTCAGTGTTGCAATTTAACATCTTCATCTTAATTTTTTTTTTTTAATTTATATACAAAGGGTGGGGGGTTTTGAACCCAGATTTTCCTTTCGAAGAATCTGGTCATATGCATATTTTGTATTTAAGTAATGTATAAGAAAAAAATTATGAAAAGTTTTGAGATGAGATAAGATATTTTCAACTTATCTCACTTTCCAAATATGACATAAATCTATATCTTTCTATCAATTTAAACTTTCGGAATAAATGATGATCTCGTGTAAAAGAAATCAATTTATATCTAAATTCGGCTATATAAGAGGCCACCGTATTTTTTTGTTAGCTTTTATTAATAAATAGATAAAGTTATTATTTGCTTAAATCATTTATTTATTTATTTTATTTGATATAATTACTTTATAATTTATACACAATATTCAAAGTTTTAAAAAGTAAAAAATTAAGATTTTGAAGATCGTATGAAATCAATAACTTATATATGTAACTAATTTATCTCACATAATTAATTAAATGTGATGTAGACAAAATACTTATTTGTTTATTATATAAAATCCTCCTCGATATTTATAACGTACACTATCTGAAAATGGAAGATCACAGAGACTGACTCCAATTTCAATTTGCCATGCATTTACAACTGGAGATCAAAGTAAATCCATTATCAATTACAAGTTTGTCATTTAATTATAGAGAAATAGCAGTTACAGTCATGAATGTGTAAGCGTCACGCAATCATTTTAAAAAAAGTGAATAAACATGAGACTTACAGGAAAAACAAAATTAATTTTTTAATAGTAGATCTCACTATTTTCAAAACGGTTGTATAGTACTGCACACTTTACGATTATATGTAACATTACTCTTAATTATATTATACTCGTAATCTGCAGGGCTCCCACATCGCATGCTTGTATGGAAATCCTTGCCCGTCCAATTTTCTCCATCATGAAAACTATTCATCTACCAACTTTAGCTTTAGAAGTGGACCATATATGTGTTATCTAAATTTTTTTCCCTTATTGTTTTATTTCCTCTTTATTCCTCATAACCAATTAAAGCAGTTTGTAAAGCTTGAATATCGGACAATACTGTCAGGCTCCTTTGTGAGCAAAACAAATACATAATGTCTGTCGATCGAGTACAATAACTATCATTTACTGAAAATACAATCTTATTCTAAATATATATATATATATATATATATATATATATATATATATATATATATATATATATATATATTATTAGGAGGTGGAGGGTTCGAACCAAGATTTTTCATTTAGAGAATCGGGCTATATGCCATCAGGCTCTTGACAATTTCATTCTATATTAATATTAACGTCTAAACAAGCACGATATTCAATTTTAAACTTCTTAAAATCTTGGTCACTCATTAGGATATATGCAAATATTCGATTAACGTCTAGTGGTCGGCGTGAGCTTCAAGCTGCATTTATATGCTAAGGTGATTTTAGATTATTTAAGTTTATATGCAAATAGTAGTATTTTATGAGTCCTATTGAGATGTGTTTGACTGTAAATAAGTTGAAATATATATTTGAATGTATGAAATAGATTAAGATAGATTTAACATTTTTATGAAAAGTTGAAAAAATAATAAATCTCATTAATAATTGATTTAAAATGAGTTTAAGTCACTCCAGCCACCAAACATAGTAGGGCTTCACGTGATCCATGCCACTCATCACATCCTACACTAGTATTTTTTATTAGGTTTTGCTACACAACCTCTACCACACTCTACACTCTATATTTTTTTTAAAATTTTAAATTTTTTAATATTTTTTTAAATTTTTTTTTTAATTTAATCTTTTTAAATAATTTCAAATTTTCTATTCACTATTCATATAATAAATATTTGATAAAAAAAAATGTGGTATGTAGAGATTATGTGAATAATAAGAGGTTGTGAAGATTTTTTATTTTTTACTTGACCAGCCTTCCAATATTGTCCATACTTTTCTCAATAATTGGGTTCTTTTGCCCTCTCCTTCAATTATTGATGTTAGATATTTCCATTAAGGCAAGAATTAGTGATGTTCAGTAAAAGGTAATCCGTTAGTGGTTAAATCAACTTTAATCTTTATATAAAGTGGATCCGGTTTCTTCACTCCCCATCTAATTAATTCGTCATCTTTATTTTTTTAAAGCTGAGATGACTTGTTAGAAATATTAGATCAGAATGTACAGCGGAAACGATATTACCTCGTTGGAAATATCTCGGATCTAGTGCGGTTGTTCCACGGATTCTCCAGCATCGTTATTCGTTCACGATCTTCACATCGATGGTGGAGTGTGCTACGTGGTAAAACCAGAGCAACACTCATACGTTCCACAGCCTAAATGCTATAACTAGAGAAAACCATTTGAGAGAGAGATCGTTCTTGGTGCCAGTCTCATACAAAGGGGGGAGGAGCTATGTAAATAGCCCCTCTAAGCGTAACCCCCGACTGGCCCTTAATGGCAGCCATCAAGCCTCATAAAGTGGTTCTTAAACCACTTCATAACCTTCAAGAGAAGGTGAAGGGGTGCCCACTATGGGTGCCCCTTTCTTACATCTCCCACTCACACATAGTGGGCAAGACCCCAAGTCTGCATCTCTCAATATGTTCTCAATCTTGTTCATACTGGCAAATAGGCCGTGCGACCATCGAGCACAGCTGTAAAAGAAAAATGGGAGCACTATACCAAATCTCTCCAAGAGAAGACCAGCATAGCAACATCCCTAAAAAAAATGTCTCGTTATACCCCGACTCATTTGGTCACATCAGACTAAGCATCCCTAATCCCTCTCGAGTCAAAATGACTCAGAGTAATGCTCAATCTCCATAAAATATGTTGTACTCATAGCTATATTGCAACTCCCAAGAAGTAACATAACTTGTCGGCAATGAGTACACATCATTATTGATGTGTTACCAAATAGTCTTCCCTTCGCACTCATGTCATTTAGTTTCAGTCCAGTCGCTTTCCCAGTAATGCCTCTTTAGACCGCATCATTCATGGCCATAGATAACATGCCAAAGTAGCAGACACTAAAACATCAACCTCGTGACATAGGCAAAAGTCTCCTAAGGGCATAAATAAATTAAGGTCATCAATTATGACCTACAGGACTCACACGGTGAGGAAGTAGGGAATTATTCACTCACCTCTACTGTTGATCGCAAAAGCACATGTAGTATGAAATACATGTTACGGTGGAGTTCTCTTTTAGAAGAAAGAGCGTATATCTAATCTCAATGCACCGTACAGATCTTAGTCTAGTCGCTATCTCAGCGCCTAACCCGAGTCCCTCAATTTGCTCGCTATCCAAAGCGCCAAAGAGGGTCTCACATCTGGCTAAACCACAGGCTGCATGGATTGTGGGTAACCATGCACGGTCCTTTTAAATATGATGGACCTCATCTTAGCTCCCACTAAGGCGACATATCTTTTGTGTCTTACAACTTATCCCTCATTGGACAAGTACCGAGTGACACATTGTCTCATTTTTGCTCGCTACCCATTTGTAGTGCCAAAGGCGATCGCTCGTGTGAGTGAGCAGATCTAAACCTGTCGATATACCTTTTTCACCATAATTACTAAATTTATGGTGAATGTGTGTGCTTACCAAAAATGCTTCTAATCACGCCACATGATCATAGAACATATCAGTATCATGTGCACAACGAGCAATACCATGAGATAGAGAGAAATCACATGGTCAATTATTAAACCACAACTCTCAAGTGATGTTTAATGACCATTTCTCCCTATGCGCATTCTAATGTGTAGTAACTTTTCAAAATATGCTCCTACCAAGAGACTCTGCTTTTACATATAAAAGTCATTTGCACAACCATGAAGTCAGCGATGACTATCGCGAGTCTCATTTAGGTCAAATTCATAATATAAACCTTAGATTCTAGTCAACAAGTCCAACTGCGAATTTTTAAGAATCTACAAGGTAACCACAAATGTCCTTCAGCAAACTTAATTTGCGACTTCAAGGTTTCATATAAATCTCTTGTACTCAACAAAAGCATGTAAGATAACCATAATTTATTTTTCATTAAGGGTAAAGCGATTAGGGCCTTTGCCCCAAAGACAATTATAATAGTCTAGTCATTACTTTTAAGAACAATCGCATCACAAACTCACTTAATCAAGTAAGTCATATTTACCCTCTAACAAAATCTTAACCTCTAACTCTCATGAGCAAACCATAATAGAAACACCAAATAGTATAAGTAAAACTAGATTCTTTAGTATTTTCTATCTCATTAATTGTCTATGGATTTTGAACAAGAGCTCGTAGAAACTGTTTTTCTCATAAACAGTCTCACAAGACATGAAACCTGAGCTACTTTTCACAAATCCATGTCCATCACCTCGTAGTATGGACACCTCTTATTAGGCGACAATTAATTATCTAAGACAACCAGTTCGCAATATCTCTCAAGATGACACTTTTCTAAGATTGTCAACAACGTTCAAAGAACCCCATTTAATTCAATAGGTCGTTTAATAAAAAAAAAAGACTAGGTACATTGGGTATCTTTGAATAGATGGTTCGTTTAGGCCGCATGTAAACAGCACCAGCAGCATTCATTTGCTTTATACACCAAAATAGTATTAGCAATAATCATGCGCTCCAAGTACTTCATGCCTAAACATCACAAAAAGCCAACCATCTAATTCTCCTATGAGAATCAGCTATTTAACACCTTCAAGAAAAGTTTCAATAAATATGCGATCAACAGCTATCTAAATGCAACTTAATTAGTGCCAAGAGATGGATCTATACCTCTATCAACCCTACTTTTCCTTTATCAATTAGATCAACAACCCCAGGTTGGATCATATAAGTAAAGCGAATATAAGATTCTATGTTGGGATTCCTACTATTCAATACCTTTACGGAGCCATATTACAAATATTCTCTTCTAGTATTTAAACGACGAGATAATATTGATATATTGCTTCCACGCTATTTATGAGAATCTTTATATTCTATAACTTTTGGGAGTCACTATCACTAGTGGTACACCATCACTCAAATGTATACTCACACTAGTTGTTAAATTACTCCCACTATTTTCGACGATCTTTTATAAAGAAATTTTAAAAAAAAATTAAGGTAGTGTGGTATGAAACGTAATGAAATATTTTTTCCAAAAAATAAGTGTTTACAAAAATTCACAATTCCCCACCCTCGCCGAAAATACGAGTAATTTTCTTGACTCAACCAAAAAATGATCAAACTTAAATCCTCTAGAATTCACGTTTGCACAAAATAGTTACTCAGCCTTTCTCAAAAGCGAATGAACTCTATCTAAGGACGGAAAATCAAAATTAAGGCCGCAACACCATATTACATCAACCCAAGTGTGATATAAAAATTGTTTTGCGCCATAATTTATTTATAACTCCATTATCAGCAAGTCATTAAACTGCAAGATAATTATTCTCATCATATAACTCATACGATTTCGATTTTAAAAAAAATATTTTAATTGAAAAAATATAGTTTCCTTAAAAACATTTGGAATCGTATTTATATGATAAAACAATTTTTTTTTATTATCCAAGTCCTTAGTATGCATGTATAGGAACTTTTACATAGAAAATGCTTATATTGCCTTTTCTCATTTGACTCTTCTAAATAAAGGAGAGGGATCTCATTAGCGAGAAAAATTTCAATTTCTCAAGCTTCACACCCATCATCCAATGCCTCCACGGCATATTGTAGCATATCATCTCTCCACTTGAGAAATAATATTACTGAGTCAATGAGTGACCATCAAACATTTAAAACCTCTTGAAATTCTCACTAACACCACTGTTTTCAATTAGTCTTAAATCAAATTAGGTATAGACTTCACTAATATCGTATTAAAAGCGCTAATAAAAAACATCGTTTTGTGCAACAAATGTAGTATGTGACGTTTTAGCTGCTAACTAGCGATATATCCTTATTTCTCGCATACTCAATATTTTTCATATTCTCCAATCCACTATAGGAGAGAAAAGAAAAAAACTTTACGAGAAATTATCTTAGCCTAAAACCTATCTTGCATCAGTGCAACCACGAGCAAAATTTTTTTTAGGTGAGACTTAGATAAGTCGTACCTAATTATTTAGACTTTTTGCCATAGTTACCATGCAAACCTCCAAGGTGCTTGGTATTACATTACTCTCAGGGGTTGCTCCAAAGTTTATATATCTGCAAGAACCTATTTGTTCTCGCTAGAGAAAAAAACATTTTGAGCAAGATTACCAGTGCTAATATCACATAAAGGTGCACTGATAAAACCTTTAAAAAATGAATGTGCCAATCAAGAATGTCCTCAACAATCTTGCACACTCAAATTTTAATATCCTTACTTGTCAGACATACTAGCAAGTAGAGAGGATATATGTTTTATCTGTGAGTTAATCCAAGTGGCTTCAAGATTATAATGCTCAACCTCAAATATAGGAGCAATTTAATCTTTGCATCACCAAAAATAACGCGCAACTTTTGTTATTACTCACAAGATTCTCAAAGGCAAAATAGTGGTTTAGTTCTTATTTGACAGTTGATCCCATCAACTTCTATAAAAATTGTAGTGCATGCGTCCCACGCATACTTCCAATTTTATTCTAGACCTTTCAGAGGTTTCACAATAATGATGGTCTAAGACTATCTGACACTGATAATAATCTTTATTTGTTTCCAACTATTGCTCATGGAGGAGATTAATGCGACGATTAAATCGCATAAATAATCTCTAGGCTTTTTTCTTGGTTATCTCAAAGTTACTAAACTATGCGCATATAATTGCACACACATCTAAGAAATTTGCCACGTTAATCTAAATTAGAACAAAAATAATTAATACACGTCGCAAGATCGAAAATTCGCTAAGCTTCCTAATCATCTCTTGCGCCTCAATGCGTAATTATTAATTTCTAACTTAATTTTTGCGCAAATTTATATCGTATAGGAGATTAATTCCAAATCAATCTCAACTATACTCCCACTAGGATAAGTAATCTACCGAGTCAGTCACATGTAAAATAATTTCTTCGTAGATCGAAGAAATCAATTTCAGCCAATCATAATCATGGACTAATCAAACTCAGGCTACTTAAATCCTTTATTTTATCACATTTAAAAAAAAATTGAAGACTAATTCTTAAAAAAATAGCCTAACAATACAAGTGATAAAATAAGCTCACAATTACATGCAATCACAATACATGTACGAAAAATAATCACATCACATTTCCATCCAAATAATTATTATTCACCAAAAAATAATAATCTAGGCAATTTATAATGTAAAATAAAATGCCTATAAATGTGATAAAACATGACATCATAATATCATGGCATGCATGTATTCAATAAGCACATACAAAAAAAATATTTCAAAAAAAATATTTTATGCCACAATTACATGCTGAATTACTAAATAAATTCAACATACACTTAACAATAAGCTATAGTCCAATAGTTGAGCTCATAGCCTTTGTGTGTAAGGTTTTGGGTTCAAAACATCACCCAAGAATTTTGTCAAAAATCACTGACAGCTAATGGGCCGCGCCCCCTTGGGCGCCCTGCTGCAGAGCGGGCCGAGGTCATCTAAACTCACGGCCCAAATCAGCCAATGGCTCTGTTTTTAAAAGAAAATGGCTGGTGCATTTTAAATACAACAACATATATGGACCGGATTTAAAACAAATATGTTTATAGCCGAAAACCATTTCAGCCCATGCAAATAAAATATCACAACAGCCCAAAAGTGTTTTTAAAACAAGCCAAGCCCAAGCTTGCATGCATGCTTCTTCTTTTCTTTTCTTTTTTTTCTTTTTTTTTTAATAAACTGAGAAACAAAAAATACAGCCCACCAGTTTTTTTTTTTTCAGCCCAAGTCCATCATTATTCATCTTCTTCCTCAAACCGTAACCTACATTAGGTTACTGTTCATCTTGAAAAAAAAATTTTCCAGCCGCCGCCACCATCTCAAAGGCACTGCTGCAGCACCTAGAGACAACGGCAAAGCTTCCTTCCTCCGTCGGTCTCAGGTGCGCGCAACACCTGGTGCGCACCGCACCTGGTCCACGCAGCACCTGGTGCGCGCCGAACCTGGTGCACGCAGCACCATGCGGCTGCTAGTGCGGGCAGCATCTGGTGGCGCTGCCTTTCTCGGCGTGGTGTGCTGCCATCAGTCGTGCGGTGCCGCCACCTGCAGCAGAGCACGTCGCACGTCCCAACAGTGGATCTGCGCACGGTAAGCATGGCCTGGTGCTTGGCTCTGCGCGTGGCAGAGCCATTGCACCGTAGTGAGGCTCCTGGTGCGCGCAGCACCTAGTGCTCGCTGCACCTGGTGGCACGCAGCTTCTGGCGAGCGCAGCTCTGTTTCCAGGGTGTGCGCTGCAACACAACGGTGCGCGCAGCACCATGACAGGTGCATTGTGCTTCTCTGCGAGCAGGAGTGCTCCTCTGTGAAGACGCCGCCCTCTAGTACCTAAGGAAGACGTTTTACAACACCTACATCAGAGTGCAACCACTCTTGTAGCACTGCACCTAGGTGGTGAACACGACACCCGTGCGGCAGCACCCAAGCGGTGCGCTCTGCTGCCTCGTGTGACCAAACACCGTGGTCCAAACCCACCACATTTCAAAAACGTGCTGCCTCATGCACTCGGGAAAAAATATTTTCGTCGTGCAAAAAAAATATTTCAATAAATGAAATCACAATATGTACTTCAAATACAATCGAGAACAACTGAGTGGGCTCTGATACCAATGTTAGAAATATTAGATCAGAATGCACAGCGGAAACGATATTACCTCGTTGGAAATATCTCGGATCTAGTGCGGTTGTTCCACGGATTCTCCAGCATCGTTATTCGTTCACGATCTTCACATCGATGGTGGAGTGTGCTACGTGGTAAAACCAGAGCATTACTCATACGTTCCACAGCCTAAATGCTATAACTAGAGAAAACCATTTGAGAGAGAGATCGTTCTTGGTGCCAGTCTCATACAAAGGGGGGAGGAGCTATGTAAACAGCCCATCTAAGCGTAACCCCCGACTGGCCCTTAATGGCAGCCATAAAGCCTCATAAAGTGGTTCTTAAACCACTTCATAACCTTCAAGAGAAGGTGAAGGGGTGCCCACTATGGGTGCCCCTTTCTTACATGACTTATATGAGTTCGAGAGATAGACATATCATTTCTATCATAAGAGTTTTGTTATTTATTATTTTATATATTACACATTATATTTTTTTATTTATTAATTTTTTATTTTATTTCTGTTAAACTAATTAAGTTCTTCTACTCATCATCCCTACACCACATACTTATTAAGAAAAAATAAATAAAATGATAAAAAATCATGTATAATGTATAGTGTATGAATGATGAGTATACATTTTCATATCAGAATCCATAAAAATTAAAAAAACAAATTCCTATTTACAACTCTGTTTTAAATTGAGGACACATTTATAAAATAAAATTGCAAGGTATCGTTATTATTTTATAATCGTTATAAAGATATATCTTTATAAAAATATAAAGATATAATAAATAAATTGAGGACCCAATAATAAAGATATAATGGTTATAAAATTGTTGACAAGCCGTTCGGTTTATGAGGTCTAGTCCAGCTACCTTAGGGCCTGCCATAGACCGGGTTTAGAATGGTCTTAGTTCTAGGCCTATCTTGAGAATCGGATGGAAAGATGATTGAAGTATCTTTGGTCCGGCCCAAAGTAACAAATCTGATTAGTGATGACAATAATTTTGTAACATCACGCATAACAAATATACGTGATTTTAAATGGATTAAAGGAAATCAAAGATTTTTTTTTTTTTTGGCTGAATTTTCACGTCTGGAAAAGATCGAACTGAACCAAATGAAATCCACTTCATAACAGCTATATATTATTATTAAGTGGAAAATCTTGGTCAATTTATTTTAACATTTTCTTGTATAATATATTTTGTGAATATATGCTACTGAAAATATTAACCATATTTTCATTTTTGGCCATAGACTGATATCTATGCACTTCATTTAATATACAGTTGAAAAAAAAATTATAAGATAATTGTAAGTTAATAAAATAATTCATCTTTTGTCTTTGTTTCCATGGTGGAAAGAATCTAATATATATAGAAGTAGTACTACATATTTTGGACTATCTATCAATTGATTAATTTGGCTCAAATATTATGTCATCAAATATATATATATATAATATGTAATATGGCATAAAGTCAACGAGGTAGAGTTTTCGTCAACTTCTTTACAAACGTTCACACGTTCAGTATATCGTTTCAACATAATTCCTACCACGTTCGAACATGGTTTATATATTATTGTTCCATACTATAATAAATTATGTATTATATATTAATGTTCAATACTATAATAAATTATATATTATATATTAATGTTCAATACTATAATAAATTATGAGAGAGCCCTTCGGTATAAGCAGTTACAAAATACTCCGGCGATCAAGTGGATAGTTATTTTCGTGAAGGGTCTTCTTCTCATCTTTGAATGAGAAGGAAGTTGTTTTCTTTCACTTCTTTGTGAAAGATTGAGTTTGCTACGGGCAAGTTCTTTTGTTGTTTTTTCTTTTTGGTCTGTCATCCTTAGTTCTAAAGCTTGGAATTTTCTGGACTGATGGCGGAAGAAATTACTAAGTCATGGGACAAACTATGCCTCATAGAATCGGAAAAGAGTGAGCTTTTGATTGTGGGGGATGATATGCAGTCTACACTTGAATGTGGAAAATGTTGTTTAATTGGGAAGATAATGGTTGAAAAACGTATCAACTATGATGCTTTAAAAAATACCATGTTAAATCTTTGGGTTCGGGGGTGAGATGTCCTTGGTTGGTGTTTGTAGATTTTAATGAAATCCTCTATCAATCTAAAAAATGGGAGGAGGGGGGGGGGGGGGGGGGAGTTTGAGAAATGAAAGGCAATTAAGGTCGTCTCATGCTGTGCTGGAATAGGGAGGGCTTCGTGGCCTTGGGTATTCTGGAGTCCCTTTTACTTGGTGTAATAAAAGAGAAGGGGATGGGGTTATTAGTGAGAGGTTGGACAGGTTTTTGGGAAACTTAGCTTGGTGTGAGTCTTTTCCTAATCTACGAGTTCAACATGGTGTAACAATCTATTCTGACCATATCCCTTTATGGTTAGATACTAATGGAGGGATTCTAAGGAGGAGCGGGGTAAGACCGTTTAGATTTGAGGCAATGTGGGTGGGTGAGGGCGAGTGCTCTCGTATTGTGGAGAAGGCTTGAAGTCAAGGGGATGGGGTTAATTATTTGAGGCAAGTTATGAGTAGTATTTCTCAATGTTCCTCAGATCTAGATAGATGGAATAAGGGTTCATTTGGTAATGTCTAGAAGGAATTGCCTGCTGCACAAATGAGGTTGAGAGATCTCCATGTCTCTGATCCTACTTATTAACAAAGTTCTTCTCATAAATTGGCTCGGGAGGATGTCCAAAAGTGGCTTGAGAGAGATGAGATTATGTGGAAACAAAGGTCGAGGGTTCTGTGGCTTAGAGAAGGAGATAGTAATTCTTGGCTTTTTCATAGTAAAGCTACTGCTAGAAGAAGAAAATACAGAATATTTTAGTTGCAAGATGAGTGTGGCATATTGAGGAAAGGGGTTCAGATGGATAATTTGATTGTGGATTATTTTCAACAAGAGATCAGGTTGACATGGAAGATATTTTGTCAGGGGTGGAGGTTAAGGTTAATGAGCAAATGAATGAGGAGTTGATTAAGCCTTATGTGGCAAAGGAAGTGGAAGAAGCTTTCAAGCAAATGCATCCTTCTAAGGCTTCGGGACTGAATGGTATGTCTCCTATTTTTTATAAGAAATATTGGGGAGTGATACATAAATTAGTTACTGTTTCTGTCTTTTAATTATGGTGATTTTTCTAGGCATATGAATCATACTTTTATCACTTTAATTCCTAAGAAAGATGATCCTTCAAAAGTGGCTGATTTTAGATTGATTATCTTTGCAATGTATTATATAAGATTCTATCTAAATGCATTACAAATAGACTAAAAAGAATTCTGCATTTAGTGATTTCAAAAACTCAAGTGTGCTTTTGTTCTGGGTAGACAAATCACCGATTATGTTTTAGTTGCTTATGACCTATTACATTATCTTCGTTCTAAGAGAGCAAGAAAGAAGGGATTTATGTCTCTTAAGCTTGACATGAGTAAAGCTTATGATCGAGTTGAGTGGGTGTTTTTGGAAAAGATGATGATTACATTTGCTTTTTCTCAAAAGCTGGTTGATCTTATGATGAAGTGTGTCTCTATAGTGTCATTTTCAGTTCTTGTAAATGGGTGTCCAAAGGGACCAGTTGTTCCTACGAGAGGTCTTAAGCAAGGAGATCCTTTGTCTCCTTACTTGTTTCTGTTGTGCATGGAAAGCTTGATTAATTTGCTAAGAAGGAATTCTGGTCAGGGTTTATGGAGGGTTTTAAAATTTGTAGAGGAGCTCCAAGAGTGAATCATTTATTATTTGCAAACGATAGTGTGATTTTTGCAAAGCTGATGTCTTTACAAATGTGAACATCCAGTCCCTTTTGGCAAAGTATGAGAAAGCTTCTGGTCAGTGCATTAACAAGGAGAAAACCTCTATGATTTTTAGTAGGAATGTTAAGGAGAATTTAAGGGTTGAAATTATGTGTATGTGGGGTGGGAGCAATGTACAACAGTATGAGCGATATTTGCGGCTCCCTCTATGGTTGGTAGATCAAAACAGAAGGCTTTTTCAAGAATTAAGCATAAAAGCTCCAAGTGTGGAAAGGTACTATGTTATCACAAGGGAGAAGAGAGATTCTCCTAAAAACTGTGGCAATGTCTAAAGCCATGAGCTGTTTTTTGTTTCCACAAGGCTTGTGTCATGAGATGGAGATGATGATGGCTCCTTTTTGGTGGGGGAATCAATCTCAAGGTAGGAAGATTCATTGGGTAAGGTGGGAGAAGTTATGTGATTCTAGGTTTAGAGGTGGAATGGCTTCAAAAAACTTAGTGATTTTAATCTAGCTCTTCTTGCTAAACAGGGTTGGAGATTGTTAACAAATGAAGATCGTCCCCTCCATGGGATGTTTAAAGCCAGATATCTTCCAAAGAGCTCTTTATTTGATGCGAAAGTTGGTTTTAATTAATCCTATGTATGAAAAGGGATTTTTGGTTCCCTCAGTTTGTTGAAATCTGGTTGTATGTGGAGAGTGGGTAAAGGGGAGGCTGTAAGGGTTTTCATGACCCTTGGATTCCAATGGTTCAAAGGGAAGATATCCAAGAAGCTATGATGAATGGCTCTGATTATAATCTAAGAGTCAATGCTTTGCTAGATGCTGATATTGGGCGATGGAATGTGGATGCGTTGCGAGCTCTCTTCAATCTAATGATAGTTAGTTAGGTTTTGAAGTTGCATGTGTCAGTATCTCAGAATGATTCTTGGTATTGGGTTTCTGAAAAAGAGTGGTATTTATTCAATTAGGAGTGGTTATAAACTGCTACAGGTTGCAAAATCTTAGATTGAAGCTGAGGGGTCTAGAGCACATCGGTTTTCTTCATTCTGTAAATATTTTTGGCAACTAAAAATTCCTCAAAAGATGAAGGTTTTCGGTTGGACGGCATGTAATGAGTATTTACTAACTTTTCATAATCTAGTAAAGAAATGGGTTGAAGTGGAGGATTTTGTGTTTTCTGTAAAAGTAGGAATGAGAATGATTCTCATGCTTTATTCTATTGTTCAGCTGACAAAAATATATGCTTATAGTATATGTCTTTCATGAATGATTTTGATTCTAATATGTCCTTCTGGAAATTAGCTATTGCAATGAAAGAAAGGGGTGGTGAGGAAATTCTTGTTAAATGTATTGCTATGGCTTGTGGACTGTGGTATAGGTAAAATCAATTTATTTATGAGAATATTATCCATAGTGTCACCCATGTGATTAATGGTGCGCTATCCTTGTGGATAGATTTTTTTAAAAAAAAAAAGTGTAGACTTTTTATGGCCATAGCAAGGCAGTATAGTTAAGCCAATCTCCTCCAACTACAGGTTACCTTAAGATGAATATAGATGAAGCAAAACTTTTTTGAGATACAGCAGGCGGGTATTGGGATTGTTCTTAGGGATTGTGAAGAGAATTTAATTGCTACATGTAGTAAAATTGAATGTGAGGTTTCCTCTCCAAAGTTTATAGAAGCAACTGCAGTGCTAAGGGGTTTATAGATTTGTGTTCAATGGGGTATTCCAAAGTTGATGGTGGAAACTGATTATCTTGTTCTTGTTAACATACTGAATTCCTCTGCTGATATTTTAACTGATTTTGCCTTCATCATTGAGGATATTAGAAGGTTATTGCAAGGCTTTCAAGAGGTGCAATTTCTGCTTGTTAGTAGACAAGGAAATAGTGTGGCTCATTTGTTGGCGAGAAATGATTGTAATTTTTCAGATATGGTGTTATGGTTTGATTGTCCTTCTTTTGTATCTCAAGTTGTATGGCTTGATAAGCAATTTCTTGTAAGGACTTGATTATTAACGAAATGTGGTCTGTTTATCAAAAAAAAAAAAAATACCATGTTTAGGGTTTGGAAAACTGGTGCTGCTATTAGCATTGTGGAAGTGGGCAAGAATACTTTCATTTTTGAATTTGTGTCTTAAGGGGAATTATTTCGTATTTGGGATGGCCAATCTTGGTTATTTGATCAATATCTGATATGTTTGAAGTGGTTTGATGGGATTACTCCACCCAAAGATATCCTATTTTCTATACTTATATTTGGGTACAATTGCACAATCTTTCGTTTGGATGTATGAATTCTACTATTGGGTCAAAACTGGGAAAGTCCATAGGCAATGTGATGCATGTGGAATCTAACTCTAAGGGTCATGGATGGGGCAAATTTATGCGTGTTTTTGTTGAATTGAATCTATAGAAACCTTTAATAAGGGGGAAGATGTTGTTGTTGGATGAGAAAACTATTTTTGTCTCTTTTAAGTAAGAAAGATTGCCCAGGTTCTATTTCCAAATGTGGAAGAATTACACATGCTTGGGTGGTTTGTCCAAGCAAGGGAATGTCAATGTTTGAAGGATCACCATCTTTTCAATAGTATGGCTCTTGGTTGAGGGCCTCTAGTGGTTTCCAATGTGCTGGAATTGGTAGATTTGTGGGTATTCATTTGACAGAATCTTTTCAGACATGTTTGGATAAACAATTGAATGTTGCTGATACGGTTAGCAAAAATATTTATGGATACAACACAAGGGTTGATGTTGATTCTCCTAGCTGACAAGAGGTTGTTGTTCCACTAATGGAATCTCATGAGAGTGATGATGACTGCTCTCCAATGAATTTGAAAGGAAAGTCTGTTGTAGTGGAAAATGGTCCAATGGATTTCCTGTTCTCCAGCTTGGTGAGAGTCAAATGGAAATGAAAGCAAAAATGATTGAATCTGACCATGTTTCAACAGATTCTTTACTGAAGTGGAGAAGGAAGTTAAGGGTTAATACATGGTGTTCTACTACTACATCCAAAATGTTGGTTGAGAAAAGAAAGAGGAAGTTATATGTGGGTGCTTCTCTGATTGGTGATGAAAATTCTAAACCATCAAGAAGGACTCGTTCCCTGGGTCCAGCTTTGAATTTATCGACGAAGGCTAAGGTCTAGTTTGGATAGTGATAAGTGTTGATAAGTGTTGTGAATAGTTGAGTAGAATTTGGAGTAGGTTTGTGGGTCCCATAGAAAGTATCTTGAGTTGCTTGGATGTATGAAATATGTTAAATTGTTGACTTTTGGATAGGTAGTTGAAAAAGGTGTGGGTCCTATCAATGATTGATTTTTTTTAATGATGATTTTATTTATATATAATAATGATAAATATATTAGTGGGTTTATTTTATTTTATATATAATAGTGATAAATATTATAGTGATTTTATTTATTTTTAATATAATAGTGATAAATATTATAGGGATTTTATTTTTGTCTATATTTAATAGTGATAAATATTATAGTAATTTTATTTTATTTTTTATATATAATAGTGATAAATATTATAGTGATTTTATTTTATTTATATATAATAAGGATAAATATATTAGTGGGTTTATTTTATTTTATATATAATAATGATAAATATTATAGTGATTTTATTTTTTATTTATATATATAATAATGATAAATATTATAGTGATTTTATTTATTTTTAATATAATAATGATAAATATTATAGTGATTTTATTTTTTGTCTATATATAATAGTGATAAATATTATAGTAATTTTATTTTATTTTTTATATATAATAGTGATAAATATTATAGTGATTTGATTTTATTTATATATAATAATGAAAAATATATTAGTGGGTTTATTTTATTTTATATATAATAATGATAAATATATTAGTGGGTTTATTTTATTTTATATATAATAGTGATAAATATTATAGTGATTTTATTTTTTATTTATATATAATAGTGATAAATATTATAGTGATTTTATTTATTTTTAATATAATAATAATAAATTTTATAGTGATTTTATTTTTTGTCTATATATAATAATGATAAATATTATAGTGATTTTATTTTTTGTCTATATATAATAGTGATAAATATTATAGTAATTTTATTTTTTATTTATATATAATAGTGATAAATATTATAGTGATTTGATTTGATTTATATATAATAATGATAAATATATTAGTTGGTTTATTTTATTTTATATATAATAGTGATAAATATTATAGTGATTTGATTTTATTTATATATAATAATGATAAATATATTAGTGGGTTTATTTTATTTTATATATAATAGTGATAAATATTATAGTGGTTTTATTTTTTATTTATATATAATAGTGATAAATATAATAGTGATTTTATTTATTTTTAATATAACAGTGATAAATATTATAATGATTTTATTTTTTAAATTCAGTTGCATTTCTCATTTAGCAAGTATGATAATGATGAATTTTAATTTAAAAATTTATTTGTTGTAAAAATTTATTGTAATGAATTACAGTACACTGTAATTCAGAGGCTAGATGTTATAATGACAACACGCAAGTGCGCTATTTCACATTTTATTCACTCTGAAACTTATTTAATTAAATTCATTCGAACTACTAATGTATATTAGTATTAGTTCATTAGGCAAAAATCAACATTTCATACAAAACATAAGAAATTCAAAAACATGTTTGACACGTACATAAAAAAAAAAAAACATACAATACAATAAAATGTAAACTAATATCAATTGGCCTGCCTATGTGCCCACATATTTATTGCGATAGAGTCTCTGGTTTCAGCCATGGCTTGTGTTGAGGCAGATGACCTGTCAGGCATATGCAGCAGATGTTCTGGGTTGTCTACAATTGTCTGTCCTGGATAATCATTCGGATTGAAAATTTTACGCCATATCTCATCATCCGGTGTAATAGATCGAATAATGTTATGCATGACACAACATGCAATGACAATATATTGCTAGCGTGTCACCTTGTATGGGTTCATTGATTTCCAAATTCGAAACCGACTTTTTATTACACCGAATGTACGTTCAATCATATCATGGAGGGAAGAATGTCGATAATTAAAATAATTTTGATATCCAGAGAATGAACTATTGCTATGGCGGTCAGATCTATGATACCGCACCCGAGGGTATGAGGGCATAAATCCAACCGTGCACGGAAATGAAAAATCAACCAAATAATAATAACTTGAAAACTAATACAAACATTAATAAAAACTTCATAATGCTCAATTAGGACAAATGGTGTTCCTCCATAAATACCATGAAAAATAATACTTACCCTCAGGAGCCAATGGGAAATTGATCCCTGGACGAGTCAACGCATCCATAAACAGACGAGCATCATGGGCAGTGCCTTCCCAGCCAGGGTATATGAACGTGAATTTCATGTCGAAATCACAGACTGCCAACACATTTTGGCTAACTTGTTGATGCCGAGATAGATACACGTTAATAGCCTCCACGAGCACTCATGCGGAGATATAAGTCCCGTCCATTACACCATAACATTTCTGCAAGCATATATTGTAAAATTGTGATTTATCCCATTTTTAATAAAATCGAAACCGACCACACACCCTTATTTTCAACCACATTTCATTTTCTATAAACCTGAGTAAGAAATTGTTACCTTGAACCATGGGAAATGTCTTGGATTGCCTTGAATATAAGGTGCCACCCCAGCTGTCTGTGTAGGTGCAATCACATCAGGAGCAAGATTACATAGGGCTAGCATCATTGCATAGACATGCCGATTAACGGTTTCAATAGAGTATTGAAACCGGTCGCCTGTGATTCGTTGAACATGGGCATGTCCGACTGTGTATGCAAACATTGCCAAAGTTTCCTCCACAGAAACCTCCCTCGTCGATTCAAGATATTCATTCACCCGCAATGTATTGCATAACGCTTCAAATGCATATATTTCCATCTGAAACAAGTTCCAACAGTTTACCGGATTTCCGTTGAGAATTGCAACTATATAGTCTCGTCTGCGTAAGCCGATATTATGTTCTGGCATTCGCTCAAACACCCTTGCTTGTGTGCTTTCCTCTGCTGCTCGTGCTATTGTAAGCATGGACATGTTATTTAACATCGATACATCACGCATCCTCCGAAGCAAGTAATCGTCCCACCCTGGATCCTGGTTACTATTAGATACATCACGCCTCCTCCAAGCTTCATAATCGTCCCACCTTGGAGGTTGGTTACTACTCGAGCTAGCTTTGGTGGTGTTGTTTGCCTCCACCTGTGGCTCATCATCTGATCCACTTCCAAAATCCATTCTGTGGTGTCAAAAATTTCAATTATAACCAATAACACTTTGAGCAATAACAGTTTTCAAATAATAAGCTTGTCTATGAATTTTCCCGCAACATGTCAAAAAGTTAGAAAACATTTTTTATATGACACGTCTCCAATATGTCAATTAAATAAGGACCAACTTTAACAATTCTAATGTAACACCCTGCTCCCCAATAAAGACATTTTAGAATTTTCAGAGAGCCAGTGTGCTACTACTGAACTTGACTAAAACTTTTCCTTTTAATAACAAGCCAGATGCAAAAGATTTCATAAATAAAATAAAATTTAATAAATATTTAAAATCCAACATAGAGTCTGCGGAAGCACTTATTAAAAAAAATACGAAAGTCTTATATGCTTATCAAAATAATTTACTTAAATCTTAAACTATAAAACTAAGCATAGCAAAATCTGTCTAGGCCTCTGCCTCGCCTCTTGGGGTCAAGTCCTGTCCTGCAGTCTCATACTCATAAATGTCATCACCTGGGGTGGTTTAAAAACATGAAAATAAACTAAAATGAGTCGAATACTCAATAAACACACATCATACAGTAAACATAATAAATATAAGGTTTCTTGAAAAACGTGCATACTCATAAATACATACGTAAATAACATAAATATGAACATGAGCTTATCTTTCACTTGTCATAGGCCGTTACCCACTATTGACCCCCGTGAGTTAGGGTTAGCGAATCTAAAAAGATTCTGATTCCGCCCGTGGCCGCGGGTTGTGGAATCCATACATAAGGAAGACATACTGGGTGCACTACTAGCATGTACGACCTGGCAATGCAATATGCCCATAACATAGGTACCGTCTTCATATCATAACGTAGGCCGTTACGTATTTTATCATTCATATTTCATCATAATCATACTTGCATACTTATCATATCATAGATTTCAAAAGAAATCACATACATACTTGTCATATCATATCATAGATTTCAAATGAAATCGCATTCTTTCATAATATGTTGTGATGCATGACTTCTCACATAAAATCATGATTTTCATAAATACTTTAATGCATAAATCTGCACATAAAATCATGCATGGCTTTTCATAAATTATTTTAATGCATAATTATTTACATAAAATCATGAATTTTCATATTTTTATCATGTCTTAGGTACGTAAAAAGGGGTTTCCAATAGAGGACATACATGCATAATATTTTTATAAAAGACATGCCGTTTACCGTAACTACGTGTACAGGTATGATCATGCTACTTACCTTGCAGCGCTAATCCATTATTTTCAACACGTAATCCACTATTTTTGACGCCTATAAAAATAAATACGAATTTGCATAAATTTCTAATTTAAACATATGAATTTATTTAAAACCTAAATTAATAAAATAGTCTATATTTCCTAAACCTAAATTTCTAATTCAGCCTATATTTCCATAAATCTTGATCCTTCGTGACTCTCTTAAAACAATATGCATATATATATATACATACATACATGTATATATCTTCCTTTACGTCCAACACATAATTTATTCTCATCTATGAATCTTCAAAAAGGCAGGGCATTTTTGTAATTAACTAACCAACCTAAAACTTATTCTACGTAGCATGCATTCGGGAATATAGGACTTACGTGAGAGCAAAGGGTAGGGGGGCTGACCGAGAGCTAGGCGTGAGGCTGGGTTGCACTCAACGGTGGCACTCCAGTGGCTGGGCGATCACTGTGCAACTGAGAGTGATGAGAGAGAGACAACGTGATGAGCGAAAGTGAGACGGAGAGGAGAGTGGGTGAGTTCGGGGCTGGCTTACCGAGCGGGGAGCGACAAACAGGGGGTGCCGGAAAGTCCTTGGTGGTGGTTTCTGTGAGGTCTCGGAGGTGGAGCTCAGAGGCGAGAGTGAGGTGCAACACCCAGTGAGAGGCTGGCGGACGGAAGCTCGATGGACGACTTGAGCAATAACTTGCTCTATTTCGGGGAGCTAAAATAGGGGAGGATGGCAGCGGCTCGTTGGCTCTTCCAAGGGCAGTCGCGTAGTGTTTTTAAATAGCTGGGCAATGAGGTGGTCTGAGGAAGGAGCTACGACGTGGTTTGCTTGGTTTCGGCGAGGTGGTGCAGTGGGTTCTCGGTGGTGTACAGTGGCTAACACACGGTGGCTGAGCGACTGGAAGGGCAACATTATGGAGGGTCTCGGCACGTTGGTTGCCTTCTGTTTGTGGTTCTTCTGCTGTGCTAAAAGGCTGAGTGTGGGTTGGCAGTGGAGATAAAGTGAGGTTTGCTGTGTGTGGAGGAAACAACTCGATGAGGGGCTTGCTTTTGGCTTGAGGAAGAGGCTGGTTTGAGAAGTGCTGAAACGAAGGTTCTCTGCGTGCGTGAGTGTGTTTCAACGTTAGGCAGCAATGTATTTATAGACCTAGATGGTTGAGAATCAAAAGGAAAACCCTAGAGGTGCAACGTGCATCATGTGGAGAAAATTTTACGATGGAGCCGTGTATCATGCAGTGATGGCGGCGAACTAAACCGTGCATGAAGTGAAGTCTACCACGGTGAGGAGTCTGGTGTTGGTTTGATCTAAGGATCCTATTCGAGCTGGGAATCCAACAGTGTAGGAATACATGTGCACGCACGGACTTGGGATAGAGATTCAAAATAATATAAACACTAACAAAAAAAAAAACTATCTTAAAATATCTCTATTTAATAAAATAAAAAATTTAATCCTACATCATCTATAAAAATGTCAACTAAAAAATAACCTAATTATCAAACCTAATAAATATCCATAATTATCTCTAATAATATAGGATCGGGTCGTTACATCTAATCACTAGTAATTTTTAAATAGAATAACAATAAAACACTTGCCAAATAGTGCAAATAACATGTTCATCTAATGCAACTCATAAATGGAAAACACTTTCCAAATGAATTAAATTGTCAATAACATATTCATTTGAGGCAACTCATAAATGAAAAACACAATAACCGCAATAGTAACTCATAAACAACATCCGCAATAATTAACGTTAGATCAGTTACGAAACAAACATA
This sequence comes from Cyclocarya paliurus, assembly GCA_029856935.1. Classification (NCBI taxonomy): domain Eukaryota; kingdom Viridiplantae; phylum Streptophyta; class Magnoliopsida; order Fagales; family Juglandaceae; genus Cyclocarya; species Cyclocarya paliurus. The sequence goes on along the minus strand of CM056959.1, from coordinate 7,069,323 downwards.
GTGCTACGTTACTCCAAAGACCAAATCCAATCAATTTTGCGGTTTGGGGGCATCATTAAGAACATATCAACCGCCTTATCATGCATAAATTGAGCTATTGCTTTGTTATATTGAAATGCAGGGAGCCATGGCTTAATCACATCCAAAAACTTCATACAGGCACCCAGCTTGCTGTATGACACATCCAAACTAGACTCATCCGTGCCTTTGCTACGCTTTCTATTGCATTCCTCTAAGAACTGCTTATCTAACTCATTTCTTGTGGCTTGGCCGGCAGCCATAACTTCCAAAATTTTGCTAAATTCTGAAGATGGGCTACCCCGGGCCGGCTCTCTTGCTTGACGACAAGATGGCCTTTGTCTCACAACTGGGCCATTTATGTTTAGCCCGTCTATGTCTATTGGCGCGTCGGTGGCAGTTTCCAGTAGGGGGCCCTGTGACCTTACCTCCACCTCAAGGCGGTCCTCCTCAATCATTGGGGATTGTTGCGTGGACGCAAAATGGAAGACCCCCGTGGCCACAGACTGGCCAAAAATGGTGCACAGGAGATCGTAGTCTCGACAACCCTGAGTTTTGAATTTCCTCCATTGGCTACGCACCTAGCATTAGCAAAAACTTATATTAGACTTGACATATACACTTGACTTGTGAGAATCTCATCCTTGACAACATTTATATCAAAAATGTTACAAATAATACTGGTGAAGCAATTTTTTACCTTTATTGCGTTAGCCCAATGTTCCTCAGTGGCAATTAAAGTTTTTGTCTGTGGGTTCAAACCCATTCCTGTCTGGCCCATTAAATCAATGAACAGTCGTAGCCTCTGCCTTAGGCGAGTGATTTTTTTCCTAATTTGTGACGCATCAATTGCCTTTCTCGTGATTTGAGTCAGATTTTCTGCAAGTCTCAAAAGATCTCTATTGGTGATTTTCGAGCCAACTAATTTTCCCTCAATGGTCTCTTGGTAGAGGATGTCTACCAACATCCCCTCCAATCCATCAGTCAATAGCTCGTGATCACGTTGTACCTCAGACTCATCCATCAAGTACTGGTCATTGGAAACATAAGTATGCTAGCAATCCAAAAATCTTCTTGAGGTAGTAGTTTACTAGTTATAAAAATCTTCAGAATATTCATCCTTGTGTTATAATCATTCATATTGTAAACTAATATATTCATATACATTACTATGTCTCATATCCATGAATACGGTAAACTAACATGGTATTTTCTATCAATTTAAATAGTAACATAGAAGTTTAACTAATAGCCCAATGAGTATTGAATAAAAATCATGGGTAAAATTAAAGGTAAAAATAATGAATATTCATACCTCCCTTGAAGCACGAGTGGAAGATCTGAGGTAGTATCGCTGTAATAGATCAACCAGGGAAAAAAATAAGGCACGAAAGAAGCAATTTGAGTTCATTGAAATCAACTATACTTTGCCAATTAAAAATAAAAATTGTTTAAGATAAGAATAATCAACTCGATGACACTTCTGAAGCATATTTATTGAAAAAAAGATAAGAACATGAAACATATAGTTATGATGTTTTGGTGATAATCTGGATTCACTTTGTCTGGTTATAGTGCATTTTGTAATAATACAGGAATATATGATGAGCTTTGTCATATAGTTCATAAATCTACACGAAAAATATAGCCACTGAATTTGCCATTTGAGAATGGTCTTAAAGCATGCATGCTACTGATATGGGCAATCCAAACTCTAGACAAATTCAAGGATGTCTATTAATCAATTGAATCAAATTACTGTGTATGCTTCCTATGGACCTATCAATATCAAAAATTGATCAGAAAGTCATCATTAAATGCGAGAGTCCAAAACTAGAAACAGAATCAAAGAACTTGTAAGCTTTGTACTGATTCTCTGTTGATTAATACCTGATAGAAATTGTAGGTACCAATGTGTTACCTAAAACATATTCTAAACTCTAAAGAGACAAAAACCTGATAGAAATTTAATGATGCTTGGGACTTTAGACTTCAATGAGGAATGGCGAGTGCCTTCTTTTTTCTCTCTCGGGAGGAAGAGTGAGGTTTTAGTGCCTTTGAAGCCATTCAAAGGTTTAGTTCTCATGCTTTTGGTGAGTTGGTTCTTGGCATTGTCTTGTTCTTGGATTCTTGAATGGAAATTGAGGATCTAGTAAACCGATAGGAACGGCTACGGCTATCTATGGAGGAAAATTATTTCTTCCCTGTTAAAGAAGTTGATAGGAGGGATGCTGAAAGACACGGGACTCACTGCATAGTTGGGAGGGTCTTAGCTGAGAAGGTGGTTAACAATGAAGCTTTCCGCACTACCATGTCCCAAATATGGAGGTTAGAAGGTTGGGTTCATTTTAAAGAGTTAGGGGATCAAAGCTTTCTCATAGAGTTCCAGACCCTGGTAGACAAAGAGAAGGTTCTTAGTGGTCGCCCTTGGTGTTTTGACAGAAACTTGCTTACTCTTCTAGAGGTAGATGGCGCAGAATCAATTAATGGTCTTCATTTTGGTTTCGAACCGTTTTGGGTGCAACTACACAACCTCCCATTGACCACCATGATAGAGGAGTTTGGGGAACAGTTCGTAGCCTCAATCGAGCACGTTATTAGGGTGGACGCAGAGTCGGATGGGCGTGCATGGGGAAGGTGCCTAAGGGTACGTGTGGCCATTGACATTCACAAACCTCTTCTGCGAGGTAAATGGCTCATGTTAGGGGCTAGAAAACACTGGATATCCTTCAAATATGAAAGATTATAGAATTTTTGCTTCCAATGTGGCATTCTCTTCCATAAAAGTAAGAGTTGCACTCGCACTCGTTATGATCATCTGGCCGAGGACCAAGCTTCCCAACAGTTTGGGTTATGGCTCAGAGGACAAACAAGGAACACCAGTATATTCGATGGTCGTAAATATGGTGGCTATTATGGAGATAAACACCAACACGGGGCGAATCCAGAAGAAAGAGGAACAGAGACCAGTAAGGAGAAAAAGTCCAACGTATCTGCAAAAAATCTGTTTTGCCCGGCAGTTTTTCAGGAGAAGCAGGTAGAGGAGCCACAGGAAAGATGTCACCAAGAGGGTATGGGTCACCAGTCAAAAGAGGTAGATCCTGATAAAGGTAAATCTACCCCTATCTGTTTAGGTTCCCCACGTAAAGTGCAACTAGGAAGTCAACAAGTACCAAACCACCACTGGGCTTGTCAGAAGTTTCAACAGTCAACTCTGACCATGGTGGCTGCCACGCACAGAGGGATGAGTCGAACATGGAAGAGTCAAACATGGATGCAAAAGCAAGACAACCACCCTGGCTGTCTGATGGCCAACCTATGTTTCTAAGGCCATTAGCAGATCCCCATGAGTTCCTCCTAAGAGTTGGAAGGGAGCCACTGAAAGAGTGGAATGGGTTCAGCAAACAAGGCAAAACACAAGGCAACCTGGAAGAGTTGGTCCAGGAAATAGACTCTGAGAAGTATCATGAAGAGACCAGTGAGAGGGTATTATCCAGAAAATGGAAAAGGCTCACCCGTGGGAGGGACAAACACTACAGTGGGGAGGGTAATGAAATAGTGGCAAACAAGTCCAACTGGCCAAGGAGGGAGTCCCATAAGAGGGGCTGTAAGAGAAGCAATGAGGCTGAGACTCATGGAGAGAAGAGGTTTAAACTCCTGGATGATGGTAAGGAGAACACAATTTCAATGGCAGAGGCTGGATCCCAGCCCTGCCAGCACTAATGAGCATCCTGGTGTGGAACTGCCGAGGGCTTAGGATTCCTCGGTCAGTTAATATCCTTAGGAACTTATCTAAGGAGAAGTACCCCTACCTAGTTTTCCTAGTGGAAACTAAGTCTAGTAATAAAAGGATGGAGGAGATTAGAAGAAAACTAAAGATGGATGACTGTTTTGCAGTGGCTAGTGTGGGTATGAGTGGTGGCATTGCTCTACTATGGAAAGAACATTGGCAAGTTAGTGTAATTAACTACACACGGTGGCACATCAGTGCATTAATTCAGGAGGAAGCTGGAACTACCTGGCAATTCACAGGATTTTATGGCCATCCAGAGACTTCCAAGAGAAAGAGCAGCTGGCAACTCCTTATGATGCTTAGGCCCCCTACATCTAGGGCTTGGCTATGTGCAGGGGATTTCAATGAAATCCTTCACCAAAAGGAAAAATGGGGAGCAAACAATAGACCCTACAAGCAAATCGAGGACTTTAGACAAGTGGTGGAGTTCTGTGGCCTAAGAGATATGCATGCTCAGGGGCAAAGGTTTACCTGGTCGAACAATAGAGAGGGGAGAGCCTTCACCAAGGAAAGAATTGATAGAGCTCTAGTTAATAAAGAATGGGAGGATCTTTTTCAATCTGCATCATGCACTGCTCTTGCTGCTGTAAGATCATATCATTTTCCTCTTCATATTAACAAACAGACCACCAGAAAGGGCAAATTCAAGGAAGGGAAATGTTTTAGATATGAAGCAGCTTGGTAGTTTAAAGAAGAATGCACGCCAGTAGTATCTGAGGCATGGAAGAAAGTCAGTATGGGGAATGGGGAGTTTCAGTCTATTAGAGGGAAATTAGAGTCATGCCAAAAAGGGTTGGTGCACTGGAAGCAATCTAAGTATCAGCAGTACCAGAAGGAAGTTACACAGAAATTGGCCAAATTAAGCCAGCTACAAAATGTGGGGAATGGCCAACACTTGGAACAAATGCAACTATTACAAAATGAGGTAGAGACCTCACTGGTAGAAAGGGACTTGAGGTGGCGGCAAAGAGCTAAACAGCACTGGTTCAAGCATGGAGACAGAAACACTCATTTTTTTTCACTTGCAGGCTAGCCAAAGAAGGAAGACAAACTCTATTTAAAGGATTGAAGATTCACAAGGAAGGAGTTTTACTGAGCAGGAAGAAATTGGTGGCACTTTTACTGGGTATTTCTCAAACCTCTTTACCACCTCTAGGCCTAATAACATTGAGGAATGTCTGGTTGGTCTGAATACTAGGCTGAGTCTAGAGATAAAAGAATGGCTCATGTCCCCTTTTACTTGGGATGATATTAAAGCAACTGTTTTGCAAATGAACTCATTGGGTTCCCCTGGCCCCGATGGGTTCCCAGCCCAATTCTATCAAAAGCATTGGGAGTTGGTGGGGGAGGATGTTTGTACCTTTGCACTTCAAATCCTAAACCATGGTGGTAGCTTATCTGAGGTTAATGACACTTTCATCTCCCTTATTCCTAAAGTAAAGAGCCCAAAAACCATGTGTGACTATAGACCCATTAGTCTATGCAATGTTCTATATAAAATTGTCTCCAAAACCCTTGCTAATAGATTGAAAACCATCCTTCCCAAGCTCATTTCGTTGAATCAGAGTGCATTTGTTCCTGGTAGACTAATTACAGATAACACATTGGTGGCTTATGAGGTCTTGCACTCCATGAACACGAGGATGAAAGGGAAAAAAGGGTTTATAGCTCTTAAACTTGATATGAGCAAGGCTTATGATAGAATAGAATGGGGTTTTGTGGTTGCAGTTATGTCCAAATTGGAGTTCCCTCTGCAATGGATTAACACCATATAGAATTGCCTTAGCTCAGTTACTTATTCCATCCTTGTTAATGGAGAGCCTCAACAGAAATTTAGGCCTTCAAGGGGCCTTAGACAAGGTGACCTGCTATCCCCATACATTTTCATTCTTTGTGCTGAAATTCTGACTTCTCTTATAAATAAAGCCGAAAGGAATAGGGACTTGACACCAGTTCAAATTGGAAGAGGTCCAATCACAGTGAGTCACCTATTCTTTGCTGATGATAGTCTCACGTTTTGCCAAGCTAGCACAAAGGACTTAATTGTGTGCTTAATATCCTTAATCTTTATGAGAGAGCCTCGGGTCAGGTGGTGAACAAAGGAAAATCTTCAATCTATTTTAGTAAGAATACCAAGCATGAAGTTAAACAAGAGGTCTTGCAGTTAATAGGTTTGACATCTTCTGGGGAGTTTGGAAAATATCTGGGGCTGCCTGCTTTGGTGGGTAGAGTAAAAGTTTCAGCTTTTCATTCACAGGTGGACAGAACATGGTCTCGAGTAGCTAATTGGAAGACTAAGTATCTCTCTACAGCAGGGAAAGAAACCCTCATTAAAGCTGTGCTCCAAGCCATACCCATTTATGCCATGGGGATAATTCTACTGCCTGCTTCCATCACCAGGAAATTGAACCAATTGTTTAGTTAATGAACGAACTCGAGCCTCGAGCAAACATTCAAATGCACTGAACTCAAAATTGTTGACAAGCTGTTCGGTTTATGAGGTCTAGTCCAGCTAACTTAAGGCCTGCCATAGACCGGGTTTAGAATGGTCTTAGTTCTAGGCCCATCTTGAGAATCGGATGGAAAGATGATTGAAGTATATTTGCTATGGGTGCGGCCCAAAGTAACAGTTCTGATTTGTGATGACAATAATTTTGTAACATCACGCATAACAAATATACGTGATTTTAAATGGATTAAAAGAAATGAAAGATATTTTTTTTAACATTTTCTTGTATAATATATGCACGTTCGAACGTGATTTATATATTAATGTTCCATACTATAATAAATTATATATTATATACTAATGTTCAATACTATAATAAATTATGAGAGAGCCATTCGGTATAAGCAGTTACAAAATACTCCGGCGATCAAGGCGATAGTTATTTTTGGGAAGGGTCTTCTTCTCATCTTTGAATGAAAAGGAAGTTGTTTTCTTTCACTTCTTGGTGAAAGATTGAGTTTGCTACGGGCAAGTTCTTTTGTTGTTTTTTCTTTTTGGTTTGTCATCCTTAGTTCTAGAACTTGGAATTTTCTGGACTGATGGCAAAAGAAATTACTAAGTTATGGGACAAACTATGCCTCATAGAATCGGAAAAGATTGAGCTTTTGATTGTGGGGGCATGATATGCACTCTACACTTGAATGTGGGAAATGTCGTTTAATTGAGAAGATAATGGTTGAAAAATGTATCAACTATGAAACTTTCAAAAATACCATGTTAAATCTTTGGGTTCGGGGATGAGATTGGTTGGTGTTTGGAGATTTTAATGAAATCCTCTATCAATCTGAAAAATATTGGGGGGGGGGGGGGCAGTTTGAGAAATGAAAGGCAATTAAGGTCGTTTCGTGCTATGCTAGAATAGGGAGGGCTTCATGACCTTAGGTATTCTGGAGTCCTTTTCACTTGGTGGAGAAGGGGATGGGGTTATTAGTGAGAGGTTGGATAGGTTTTTGGGAAACTTAGCCTGGTGTGAGTCTTTTCCTAATCTACGAGTTCAACCTAGTGTAGCAGCCTATTCTGACCATATCCCTTTATGGTTAGATACTAATGGAGGGATTCTAAGGAGGAGCGGGGTAAGACCGTTTAGATTTGAGGCAATGTGGGTGGGTGAGGGCGAGTGCTCTCGTATTATGGAGAAGGCTTGAAGTCAAGGGGATGGGGTTAATTATTTGAGGCAGGTTATGAGTAGTATTTCTCAATGTTCCTCAGATCTAGATAGATGGAATAAGGGTTCATTTGGTAATGCTCAGAAGGAATTGGCTGTTGCACAAAGGAGGTTGAGAGATCTCCAAGTCTTTGATCCTACTTATCAATAGAGTTCTTCTCATAAATTGGCTCAGGAGGATGTCCAAAAGTGGCTTAAGAGAGATGAGATTATGTGGAAACAAAGGTGGAGGGTTTTTTGGCTTAGAGTAGGAGATAGTAATTCTTGGTTTTTTCATAGTAAAGCTACTGCTAGAAGAAGAAAAAAAAGAATATTTCAGTTGCAAGATGAGTGGGGTATATTGAGGAAAGGGGTTCAGATGGATAATTTGATTGTGGATTATTTTCAACATTTATTTTCAGCAAGAGATCATGTTGACATGGAAGATATTTTGTCAGGGGTGGAGGTTAAGGTTAATGAGCCGATGAATGAGGAGTTGATCAGGCCTTATGTGGCAGAGGAAGTGGAAAAAGCTTTCAAGCAAATGCATCCTTCTAAGGCTCCAGGACCGAATGGTATGTCTCCTGTTTTTTATAAGAAATATTGGGGAGTGATTGGTAAATTAGGTACTATTTCTGTCTTAAATGCATTTAATTATGGTGATTTTCCTAGGGATAGGAATCATACTTTTATCACTTTAATTCCTAAGAAAGATGATCCTTCAAAAGTGGCTGGTTTTAGACTGATTAGTCTTTGAAATGTATTGTATAAGATTCTATCTAAATGCATTACAAATAGACTAAAAAGAATTCTGCATTTAGTGATTTCAGAAACTCAGTGTGCTTTTGTTCCGAGTAGATAGATCACTGATTATGTTTAGTTGCTTATGAGCTATTACATTATCTTTGTTCTAAGAGAGCAAGAAAGAAGGGCTTTATGTCTCTTAAGACATGAGTCAAGCTTATGATCGAGTTGAGTGGGTGTTTTTGGAAAAGATGATGATTACACTTGGTTTTTCTCAAAAGCCAGTTGATCTTATCATGAAGGGTGTCTCTACAGTGTCATTTTCAATTCTTGTTAATGGGTGTCCAAAGGGATCAGTTGTTCCTATGAGAGGTCTTAAGCAAGGAGATCCTTTGTCTCCTTACTTGTTTCTGTTATGCACGGAAAGCTTGATTAATTTGCTAAGGAATTCTGGTCAGGGTTTAGTGGAGGGTGTTAAAATTTGTAGAGGAGCTCCAAGAGTGGATCATTTATTATTTCCAGACGATAGTGTAATTACAAATGTGAAGATCTAGTCCCTTTTGGCAAAGTATGAGAAAGCTTTTGGTCAGTGTATTAACATTGATAACACCTTTATGGTTTTTAGTAGGAATATTGAGGAGAATTTAAAGGCTGAAATTATGCGTATGTGGGGTGGGAGTAATGTATAACAGTATGAGCAATATTTGCGGCTCCCTCATATGGTTGGTAGATAAAAATAGAAGGCTTTTCCAAGAATTAAGCAGAGATTATGGCAAAAGCTCCAAATGTGGAAAGGTACTATGTTATCACAAGGGGGAAGAGAGGTTCTCCTAAAAACTGTGGTGATGTCAATCCGGACATATGCCATAAGCTGTTTTTTGTTTCAACAATGCTTGTGTCATGAGACGGAGATGATGATGGCTTGTTTTTGGTGGGGGAATCAATCTCAAGGTAAGAAGATTCATTGGGTAAGGTCAGAGAAGTTATGTGATTCTAAGTTTAGAGATGCAATGGCTTAAAAAACCTTAGTGATTTTAATCTAGCTCTTCTTGCTAAATAGGGTTGGAGATTGTTAACAAATGAGGATTGTCTCCTCCATGGGATGTTTAAAACCCGATATTTTCCAAAGAGCTTTTTATTTGATGCTAAAGTTGGTTTTAATTAATCCTATGTATGGAAAGGGATTTTTGGTTCCCTTAGTTTGTCGAAATCGAAATCTGGTTGTATGTGGAGAGTGGGTAAAGGGGAGGCTGTAAGGGTTTTCATGACCCTTGGATTCCAAGGGTTCAAAGGGAAGATATCCAAGAAGCTATGATGAATGGCTCTAATTCTAATCTAAGAGTCAATGCTTTGCTAGATGCTGATATTGGGTGATGGAATGTGGATGTGTTGCGAGCTCTCTTCAATCCAATGATAGTTAGTCAGATTCTGAAGTTGCAAGTGTCAGTATCTCAGAATGATTCTTGGTATAGGGTTTATGAAAAGAGTGGCATTTATTCAGTTAAAAGTGGTTATAAACTGCTACAGGTTGCAAAATCTCATATCGAAGTTGAGGGTCTAGAGCACATTAGTTTTCTTCATTCTAGAAATGTTTTTGGCAATTGAAAATTCCTCAAAAGATGAAGGTTTTTAGTTGGACGGCGTATATTGAGTATTTACTAACTTTTCATAATCTAGTAAAGAAAGAGGTTGAAGTGGAAGATTGTTGTGTTTTTTGTAAAAGGAGGAATGAGGATGCGGCTCATGCTTTATTCTATTGTTCAGCTGACAAAAATATATGCCTATAGTATGCGCTTTTGGTGAATGATTTTGATTCTAATATGTCTTTCTGGGAATTAGCTGTGGCAATGAAGGAAAGGGGTGGTAAGGAACTTCTTGTTAAATTTATTGCTATGGCTTGGGGACTATGTATAGGTGAAATCAATTTATTTATGAGAATATTAGCCATAGTGTTACCCATGTGATTAATGGTGCGCTATCCTAGTAGATAGATTTTTTTTTTTAAAAAAGTGCAGACCTTTTATGGCCATAGAGAGGCAGTATAAAAGGTGTTAAGCCGGTCTACAGGTTACCTTAAGATGAATGTAGAAGAAGCAAACTTTTTTGAGATACAGCAGGTGTGCATTGGGGTTGTTCTTAAGGATTGTGAAGGGAATTTAATTGCTACATGTAATAAAATTGAATGTGAGGTTTCCTCTCCAAAGTTTATAGAAGCAACTGCGGTGCTAAGGGGTTTATAGATTTGTGTTTAATGGGGTATTCCAAAGTTGATGGTGGAAACTGATTATCTTGTTCTTGTTAACATACTGAATTCCTCTACTAATATTTTAATAGATTTTGTCTTCATCATTGAGGATATTAGAAGGTTATTGCAAGGCTTTCAAGAGGTGCAATTTCTGCATGTTATTAGACAAGGAAATAGTGTGGCTCATCTGTTGGCGAGAAATGCTTGTAATTTTGAAAATATGGTGTTATGGTCTGATTGTCCTTCTTTTGTATCTCAAGTTGTATGGCTTGATAAGCAATTTTTTTGTAAGGACTTGATTATCAATGAAATGTGGTCTGTTTATCAAAAAAAAAAAAATACCATGTTGAAGATTTGGAAAACTGGTGCTGCTATTAACATTGTGGAAGTGGGCAAGAATTCTATCATTTTTTTATTTGTGTATGAAGGGGAATTATTTCGTATTTGGGATGGCCAATCTTGGTTATTTGATCAATATTTGATATGTTTGAAGTGGTTTGATAGGATTACTCCACCCAAAGATATCCTATTTTCTATACTTATATTTGGGTACAATTGCACAATCTTCCACTTGGATGTATGAATTCTAATATTGGGTCAAAACTGGGTAAGTCCATAGGCAATGTGATGCATGTGGAATCTGACTCTAAGGGTCATGGATAGGGCAAATTTATGCGTGTTCTTGTTGAATTGAATCTATAGAAACCTTTAATAAGGGGGAAGATGTTGTTGTTGGATGGGAAAACTATTTTTGTCTCTTTTAAGTATGAAAGATTGCCCTAGTTCTGTTTCCAAATGTGGAAGAATTACACATGCTTGGGTGGTTTTTCCAAGCAAGGGAATGCTAATGTTTGAAGGATCACCATCTTTTCAATAGTATGGCTCTTGGTTGAAGGCCTCTAGTGGTTTGCAATGTGCTGGAATTGGTAGATTTGTGGGTATTCATTTGACAAGATCTTTTCATACATGTTTGGATAAACAACTGAATGTTGCTGATATGGTTAGCGAGAATATTTATGGATACCATAGAGGGGTTGATGTTGATTCTCCTAGCTGACAAGAGGTTGTTGTTCCACTAATGGAATCTCATGAGAGTGATGATGACTGCTCTCCTATGACTCTGAAAGGAAAGTCTGTTGCAGTGGAAAATGGTCCAATGGATTTTCCTGTTCTCTAGTCTGGTGATAGTCAAATGGAAATGAAAGCAAAAATGGTTGAATCTGACCATGTTTCAATAGATTCTTTACTGAAGTGGAAAAGGAAGTTAAGGGGTAATACATGGTGTTCTATTACTACATCCAAAATGTTGGTTGAGAAAAGAAAGAGGAAGCTATATGTGGGTGATTCTCTGATTGGTGATGAAAATTGTAAACCATCAAGAAGGACTAGTTCCCTGGGTCCAACTCTGAATTTATCAGCAGAGACTGAGTCTCAACCCTGCCAGGAGTCATGAGGCTTTTAAGTTGGAACTTCCGAGATCTAGGCAACCCTCGGATAATTCATGCCCTTAACCGTAAGGACAAGGATAAAAAGCCTATTATTATATGTTTGATGGAAAAAGAAGTTGCATAAAAGTAAGTTTGATAAATTGAAAGGGTTATTAGGTTATCAATGCTGCTTTAGTATTGATGGTATTGGCAGAGTTGGTGGATTGGCACTGTTGTGGAGAGAAGATGTTCAATTGGCCATTCATTGTTATTCTCAAAGGCACATTAATTCCTGGATTACAGATGAGGTTGGTCATTCAAATTGGATGCTGACATGTTTCTATGGGCATTCTGAAGTGGCTAGAAGACATGAAGGCTACTGCATTTTGAAGTATTTGGTAAGTTTAGACCATGTGTGGTGGTTGTGTTTAGGTGATTTTAATTAATTACTTTTCCATAAGGAGAAAGCTGGTGGAATCAGAAGATGTGACAAGCAAATGGAGGCTTTCAGGAATGTATTACAAACATGTCAGCTATGTGACTTAGGTTTTTCGACAGGGAATTATACATGGTCAAATAACAGAAGTGATGGTACCTTCACCAAGGAAAGGCTAGATAGAGCAATTGCAAATAAAAACTGATGTGATGCTTTTGGTGATGGGGATGTCTAGTTGCTGCCCTCTTCTTCATCTGATTACTATCCAATATTGGTTACTACTAAATCTAGTATACAACAGATACAAACTGGTACTACATTAGCTCATTTTGAGGCTAATTGGTCAACCTATGCTGATTGTGAATAGGTGATTAAGAATGCATGAGATAAAACTTATCTATCAGGAAGGGGTTTTTATTGTTTAACTAAGAAGCTTAAATGTTGTATGTTGAATCTAAAGAACTAGAGCAGATGCAAAGATCTTGTAAATGATGATTGGTTACAAACCAAAGTTAAGCAACTCAAGATTATGCAGCAAAACTTGAATGCAAAATCTGTGGAGGACTACACTGGTCTTCAAAGGGAGATCAATAGTCATTTTGAGAGAATGCATCTGAAATGGAAAAAAAATAGCAAAAGTCCAATGATTGTAGCAAGGGGATTGCAATACCAAACATTACCATCATTGTGCAAGTTAAAGGAGAAGAAGAAATGAGATATTGCAAGTAATGGATAAACAAGGAAATGTGTCCAATGATCCTAAAGGAATTGGCAGTGCTTTCACTAAATACTACCAAAGGTTATTTACTTCTTCCTCTCCAACTAACATTATGACATGTCTTTCTGCTCTTACAAAGAAAGTTACTCCTTAAATGAATTTCGATTTGTTAAAGCATTTTACAAGGGAAGAAGTTAAAGAAGATATATTTTAGATGGGCCTTCTAAAAACACCTGGTCCAGATGGCTATAGGGCTTGCTTTTATCAGACTCATTGGTCTATTGTTGGTGACGAGGTAAGTAATGCAGTGCTGTCTTTTCTAAATGGAGAGTGAAATATTGCTGACATCAATTACACTTATATTGTGTTGATCCCCAAAGGTAGAAACCCAAAGTATTTTACTGAGTATCGACCCATAAGCCTGTTAAATGTGGTCTACAAAACTATTACCAAGATGCTTGCAAACAAATTGAAACTAATATTGCTTGCTATTATTTCTTAAAATCAATGTGCTTTTGTTCCTGGGCGCCTAATCAATGTGCTTTTGTTCATAACTGCATATGAAACTCTTCATACTATGCAAACACAACTACATGAAACACAAGGATATATGGCATTGAAATTGGACATGAGTAAGGCATATGATAGAGTTAAATGAGACTTTTTGGCATCAGTGCTATCTAAATTAAGGTTTGGAGATAAGTGGATTGTTTTGGTTCCTAAATGCATTACTTCCTCTTAGCGGTGTCAAATCGTGTTAAAGGGTCACGTTCGTGTCGTGCCAAAATATATATATTATACTTAATGGATCAACCCAAACACGACCCATTAGGATAATGGGTCAACATGACCCATTTTGACCCGTTACTGAATATGAAATAGATTGACACGACACGATACGACACAACCCGTTTACTGTAATGGATTGAACAGACTCGTTTCAATCCATTTGACCTGATTTATTTTATATAAGTATTAAAATATAAACAATATCTATAAAAAATAAAAAAATTAATTACAAGTCCAAAATTACAATCTAAACAAGAAAAATACCGACAATAAAATTCCAACACCAAAGATGATAAACACATAATTACACAAATATGATAAACATACATTGCAATAAAATTAAGTTACAATCCCAAATATGATAAACACACATTACAAAATATTAAGGTTACAATCCCAAATATGATATAAATGTAAATTCAACTTTCTTAACGGGTCATAACAGGTTATAACGGGTTGATCTGTTAGTGACCTGTTAAGCAATCGTGTGTTACGGGTCAACCCATTTTGACCCGAACCCATTAAGGTCAAACTCAAACCCGCTTTTATTGTGTTGTATTCGTGTTGGGTTAACGGGTCGTGTCACATATTGACACCCCTACTTTCCTTTTTTTCAGTTATGGTAAATAGTGTACCTTTTGAAAAGTTTACTCCACGAAAGGGATTAAGACAAGGCTACCCATTGTCAACATACTTATTCATCCTTCGCGCTGAGGCCTTAAGTTCTCAATTAACTGCTGCTACTCAACAAGGTCTGTTATTTGGTGTGCTTATAGCTTAAGGGGTGGTGAAAATGAGTCACCTCTTTTTTTCGGATGATTGTCTTCTCTTTTGTAAAGCAAATGTGCATGAATGGATGGGACTAAATAGCATTTTGGGACTCTATGAATCTGCATCAGGACAGTACCTCAATAGGGATAAAACATCCCTCTTCTTTAGTAAAAACATAGGCTCTTCCACTAAAGGTTTAATGGAGATTTTAGGTTTGCGGGCTTCTTTTAACATGGATAAGTACTTGGGATTCCCCTCTTTGGTTGGTCGATCAAAAACTGCTGCTTTCAATGGATTGGTTGATAGAGTGAGGAGTAGATTTATTAACTAGAAAACACAGTTTTTGTCTATGGCAGAGAAGGAAATCGTCATTAAAGCAATTTTGCAAGCAATTCCTACATATTGTATGAGTATGTTTCTATTGCCTAAATGTCTATGTAAGAAGCTAAACTCTCTGATCTCAAATTTTTGGTGGGGCAATCAAAATAGTGAAACCAGAATACATTGGAAAAGTTGGAGATCCTTGTGTATGGGGAAGCCATATGGTGGAATGAGTTTTAGGGATCTAGAGTCCTTTAATTATGCACTCCTGATAAAGCAAGCATGGAGAAAGTTAAATTCTCTGAACTCCCTTCCAAGTAAACTTTTCAAAACAAAATACTTCCCACACTCATCTCCCAATGTGCTGCTACCTTGGGATCAAAGCCTTCACACATTTGGAGAAGTATCTGGCATGCAACACATTTACTGAATGAAGGGATGGTATGAAGAATTGGTGATGGTTAGCAAGTTCACATTTGGAAAGATAAGTGGTTGCCACAAACTAAAACAAATCGAATTCAATCTTCAGTGAGTATATTATCTGGAAATGCTCTAGTTACAGAACTGGTTGACAAAAGGGCTGGTTGGTGGAATATGGATCTACTTCAAGCTATTTTTAATCATGCTAATATAGTTCAGATCATGCAAATCCCTGTGATTAGTCAAGAGGTTTTAGACAAACTAGTGTGGTGTGGAAATTCATATGGAAATTTTATTGTGAAAAGTGCTTACAACCTATGTATGCAGCTATCTCAGAGCAGTAGAGGGGAATCTTCACAACAATCTGATGGACACCAAGATGGACCAAGTCTTAAAGATCCTTTACATATTTCAGATGTGGCAATCATAAGATCGAGAGCTAAGAAGTGTAAGGAAGTTATGCAAGGATTGGTACAATCAACTTGGGACGAGTCTACTAAGAGCTGAATATTCAAGATGGGATTGAGAAAAGGAGAGTCAGTGATCATCCACGTTATACAAGTTATGGAAGAGTGCAACATAAATTAGGACTTATTATTATGTTTATGTGATTGAAGGCCTTGGACTTGTTTATTTCATTAAAGGGGCTTATTTTATTAGTTATAGGAATTAGTCAGGAATAATTGGGCTTGAGGATGCTTGGCCCACATATGTTTTATTTTGTTGAACTAGGATTTCAAGAAGTTACTATAGCCGAGTTATTGTAGTTGTGGCACTATTTATTTAGGGATATTTTTGGGAGAAATGGCTTTATTTTGGCTAGAGTTTTAATTAGGTTTTACTTTAAATACTCTTTCTAACCTCATTTTAAAAAGTTTATAAATTTAATAAATTTATTCATTGTGAGTTGAGTTTATCTCCTCTTATTCTTGAATGACTTTTGAATTTATCAAAGGCAAATCACAACTTTTGTGGCGTTCTTCCTTATAATTTAGGTTCTTGAGACAAGTTTTTCAACGGGTCTAGATTTTCATATAATCTAGATTCTTGAAACGAGTTCCTCAACAGATCAAAATTTTTCATTGGTTTGATTTTGGCTTTCTTGGGTATTGTGGGTTTAAAGGATTTCATTCCCTCAGTTTCATAACATTTTGTATCAGAGCAAAGTTTCCAATCAGGTCTGATTCTATCTTTTAATTCTTGCATCTTTAATTTTAATTCTAAGGCTTCATTGTTCTAGGATTGCAAAACAAAACAAAAACAAAAAAGTAGGCTACCAAAATTCTTAGAATTTTTTGTTTGGCTAAAATTTGCATCTCCTAGAGTTTCAAAATTCTAGGGTTTCTTGCATCTCTATGTTTATCAATTACTTGGAGTGCCGTTCCATTGATTATCTTTTACTTCATTATCAATTCTTGTGTTTGAATTCAATTGCTTGATTTTCACAATTAAATATTGCTATTTGTGATTGAATTAGAGAAAAGAAAAGAAAAGAAAAGAAAGGAAAATTCGAAAAAAAAAAAAGAGGAAAAAAGAAAAGAAAAGGTAGCATATTCAAAGGTTGCTACATAATTACAACAAAGAGAAAGAAAGACATTTGTTGATTGAGTTTTATCATCAAACGGGCTAAATACATCTTTCTAGTTGGTATCTTGTTTTATAATTACTCTTTTTCTCATATAAATTCCTTGAATCTCGTGTTATTTTATTCCTTCCTTGTTTCTTTTTTTTTTATTTTATTTCTTGAACCTATTGTTGGTTGGAATAATACAAGGTTGTATTATCTTGATTTCGTTCAACTAGTTCTTGAAGAACTTGAGCGAAAAAACTATTGAGGTAAAAGGCAAGAGAGTGTAAGACTATTATCAGGAAAAAAACTAATTAAGAGTGAAACAGAGTGGAGTGCCATTATTCAAGTGTAAACACGTAAGGGAGTGTGTGAGGTTTTTCACTAACATTCTTTTTGTACAGCATATTACGATATCTCATAAGAGTGACTCATCACCAAAGGGGATGGTAAAATGACTCATCATTTGTGTTGCAAGCCATGCAACAACAGTCTGAGCAGTTGAACTTGGTGTTGGATGAAGTGAGGGATAAGATGGATCATCAAGAAGCAGTAATTAGAAATCTATAAGGTAGGAAAGATAGGAGGCGACGTGAGCCTAGTTTTGAAAATGGGATCACAAGATGGACCAAGTCTTAAAGATCCTTTGCAAGTTGCAGATGGGGCAAACAGAAGATCTAGAACTAAGAAGTACAAGGAAGCAATGTAAGGATTATTGCAATCCACTTGGGATGAGTCTAGCAAGAGCTGAATATTCAAGATGGGCTTGAGAGAATTAGAGCCAGTGATCATCCATGTGATACAAGCTATGGAAGAGTGCAACATAAATTAGGGTCTATTATTATGTTTATGTGATTGAAAGCCTTGAACTTGTTTATTTCATTAAATGGGCTTATTTTATTAGTTATAGGAATTAGTCTAGAATAATTGAGTTTAAGGATGTTTGGCCCACATATGTTTTATTTTGTTGAACTAGGGTTTCAAGAAGTTATTGTAGCCGTGACACTATTTATTGAATGGTATTTTTGGGAAAAATGCGTTATTTTGGTTAGGGTTTTGATTAAGTTTTGGTTTAAATACTCTTTGTAACCTCATTTTAAGAAATTTATGAAATTTGATAAATTTATTTATTATGAGTTGAGTTTATCTTCTCTTGTTCTTGAATGAACTTTTAAACTTATCAAAAGTAAATCACAACCTTTGTGGCATTCTTCCTTATAATTTAGGTTCTTGAGACAGGTTTTTCAACGGGTCTAGATTTTCATATAATCTAGATTCTTGAAACGAGTTCCTCAACAGGTCTAAATTTTTCATTGGCTTGATTTTGGCTTTCTTAGTTGAATTTTCAAATTTATTATGGGTTCAAGGGTTTTCATTCCCTCGAGTTCATATCACAATCTGTGTCTCGATATCTATGGAAGAAAATCTAGTATTTGAAAACAACAAATGCAGTTAAAGTCTTCTTGTGGCTTGCTTGTGTTGATGTTGTTCCCACTAAATTAAACTTATTTAAGAGAAATGTAGTTGTAGAAGCTACGTGTCCCATCTATTTACAAGAGTTTGAATCTCCAGGCCATATCCTTTGGTCTTGTCCCTCAACACAAGATATGTGGTTAATAGGTGAAAAGGCTTTTTAGAAAGCAGCTATCATTAATCTGGCTTTTGTTAAAATCTTTGCTCAGATGATGGAGAGTCTAATGCCACAAGATTTGGTGTTATTTACTGTTATTGCTAAATCAATTTAGCTGAGAAGAAATAAAATGATTTTTGAAGGTTCTTTCCAAGATCCTGTTGTTCTATATAATAATGTTGTAAATGAATGTTCCACTTATATGGCTATTATGGAGACTATAAGGACCCAACAGGGGATAACACAATCTCAGCCACCACATTAGGAAGCCGCTCCAACAAATTGGGTCAAAGCAAATTGGGATGTACCCATCAATGTTGATAATCAAAAGATTGGTTGATTGAGCTGCATTATTGCATATTTTATACATTTAAAACCAACATATTTTTAATTATTTTATTATTTTATCATTGGTTTTAGACGGAAAAATTGATTAAGAGGCATAAATCCAAGTTATGATTTAAATTGATTAAGAGCATAGTTTATGCTTAATTTTATAACTTGTGATTTAGTTTGATAATATTCTCTCTATGCACAATACAATTTTAATATTTTATTTTTTCATCTTTTTTCTAATTTTATTTTTATTTATTTATTTTCTTTGTCTAGTTTTATTTTCTTTAATTATTTATCATTTATTTCGTTTGTTTTATTTTTATTTATTTTATTTTTATTCTATTTATTTTTATTTTTTTCATTTGCAAGTCTTCTAAACGACATGTCGTTTTCCCTGCGCAGAAAAACAACCTGTCATTTTTCACAGGAATTCAAAACTGTCGTTTGCTAAACGACAGGCCGTTTTGTCAATAGACGAAAATGACTTGTCGTTTTACTCTGTTATGGAATGCCATCCTCTACTAAACGACGTGCCGTTTTGTATACGGACAAAAACGACACGTCGTTTTCGTCATCTTCAACCTCTAGCACTGTCTTCTTGCATGCGTTCGGCAGCTCCTCCACGCCACCGTTCGACGCCACCAAGCTCCTCCACCTGCTGCAGCTCAACTTCATCCACCACCCTAAGCACCTCTGTCCAACCAACTACACGACCTTCGGCAGCTCCGCTTCAGCCATGCACGTACAGCGCTACCCTTCACGTCCAACACTCCTCAGCACCACGGACAACCTCCAGTTCATCCACAGCCGTGAGCCCAGCCGCACCACTCCACGTACAACCTGCATCATCAAGAAGCACTGTTTCGGCAGTTCATCGTCAACCTCCAGCGTAGCCTCACCATGCTCCATCTCCACCTCTGTACAGGCCACCACTGCAGCTCACGGAAACCTCTGTTTCACTTCCATAAAACAGAGCACTTCATCCACAACCAGCGCGGCACCTCACTGCCACTACATCGCTATTGCCCAGCAACATGGCAGCACCAACCCCATGCATGCCGTAACCTTCTCCTGCGCAGCCATGGTAGCACCATCTCTCTTTCTCTCAGTAAATGATGCACTGCTTCTCCGTCGACATCCAGTTTTGCGTTCCTGTTGCAGGTGATCCAACTCTCTCACGAAGATACACGGGTCACGGAGCAGTTGCGTGTTGAAGACCGGCAAGAAGAAAAAGAAGATATATCTTTTGGTTTTAATCCAAGACGAAGATAGAATGATGAGCAGCAGAACGAAAAAAAAAATAAAATGGAAATAAGAGAAGAGAGAATGGTCACAGGATGGAGAAGCAGACGAAACCAAAAGCACATGAAGAAACATGAGAAGCCAACTGGGCGACGGACATAAGAAAAAGAAAAAGAAATAAAGAACTCACCCACTCACGTGGACATCTTTCCGTAATAGCTGGGTGGGGAACATAAGAAAAAGGACAGCAATGAAGAAGACGTTGGGCAGTGGACAAAAAGAATAAAAAAAAACTTGGCAAAGGGAATGAAGAAGAAAAAATAAATAAAAGCTGGAAAGGAAATGAACCTACGGACGAAGTCTAAAAAGTAAGGGACATGGGGGCATGGACAGCACGGGCATATGCAATGCAAAGGCTTTTGAAGCCTATATAAGAGCTTGTAAATGGACGGAGAAGTTTGTGGAGAGTTAGAATAGATTTTAGTGTTAAGTAAGAGTTAGATGTTAGAGTGAGAATCTAGAGTTCTTAGAATAAAACAGTCAGTGAGTTTGTAGTCAGTCTTTATTTTTTGTTTAGTTTTTAGTTACGTCTAATTCATTCATCAGTTTTAGTCCGTTTTAGTTTATGGCTCAGTCAACTTTATTTTTGTAGGTTTTCATTTCCATTTTTGAGTTTGTTTAGTGAGTAAATTTTCAGTTCTCTTTGATAAATGTTGATAATCCATTTTTTTTTTAGAGTTTATTTTAATTGGAAATTCAGATTTTTGGGTTGGAGAACGCAGTCTCCATTTCCAAACATCAAGTTTATTCCTTACAATTCCTGTTCTTATTTAATTTCGAATTTATGTCATTTAATTTCCTCGCACTTTTAATTTCCTGCAATTTAAATTAATGTCATTTAATTTTCTCGCAATTTTAATTTCTTGCAATTTAAATTTATGTCATTTAATTTCCTTGCACTTTTAATTTCTTGCAATTTAAATTTATGTCATTTAATTTTCTCGCACTTTTAATTTCTTGCAATTTAAATTACTGTCATTTAATTTTCTTGCACTTTTAATTTTTGCAATTTACTTTTATGTCATTTAAATTTTATTGTCCCTTTACATTTCAGTTATTAAATTTTCAACAATTTTAATTTACTGTCTTGCATTTTAATTTCTTACATTTCATCATCCACTCAAAACCAACAAACATGAATCTAGTCCATGACCAGTAAATTTTCATTTCCATTGCACTCCCACATTCATTGTACATATCATCACTTTTATTTTTATTCTCTTATTGTAACTATTTCCACCATTTTACACGAGTTTGATTTTTAAGCACTTTCCCTGATGAGACGATCTAGGAATCTATTCCTAATTATTACACGACATGCTCCTACACTAAGGATAGCTTTTGTGCTGCTCATTTTTGAGTGAGTCATTGGTATTGGTGTTGTCATTAGGGATGATGCAAGCCATGTTCTAATAAGTTTGATGAAACCTCTAAGTTATTGTATGGAACCTTCTATAGCTGAAGCAAGGGGCTTATTGGAAGCACCTACTCTATGTAAGGATCTCAATCTACAACATGTTCTTTTTAAAGGAGACTATATGAAAGTTGTTGATACCATTTTAAACAAGAATGAAACTGATGGCCCATCTAGATGTCTAACTTCTGTAATTCTTGGGGCAATTGGCAACTCGACTTGGAAAATAAGGCATGTCAAAACGGAAGCAAATGGGGTTGCACACACACTTGCTAGGGAAGTTGTGACTCTCACATCCGAGTTCTTGGACATTGACTCTATAGCTAGTTGTATTTATCAACTTGTATTGGCTAAAAGCCACACAATGTGATTAATGAAATGTCTTTTGTATATTAAAAAAATTCTATAATAAATTATAAATTATATATTTATAGTTATATAGTATAGTAATCTATATTTATATTAGATATATAATATAATTATATAGTATAGTAATGTATTTAGTATTTATTATATGGTTATATAGTATAGTAATCTATATATTTAGTATAGAAGCTTATATTACTACTATATGTATTACTATATAACTATATATACTAACTCCATATAGTATTTCCCCAGTCAATATCTGGGAAAATATACTATATATAATATTTACATATACATATACTATATATAAAAAAATTCATTCCTTTTACATTCGAACGTTTAAAACCGACGTTCGAACAGTACGGGAAATAGCTTAACGTTCGAACGTTACTTGTATATATGTAGTGCGTCCAAATGTTGAACGGCATTTCCACTCACATCCAAAATTTGAACCATCGCACTCAACCATCGAATCTGTCACACTTCATCATCAATCGCCACCACAATCATCACAAAAATGTTAGTGTACATGTCTCTCCCTTTATTGTGTTTTTTTAATGTTTTTAGAGCGTTTCAGTATAACCGAAGCCCATTTGGGGCCAGATTTGTAACTTGATTTTCCGACCACAATGAGTGGCCGATGTCCAAATGATCACTGTAGATAGTCTAAACTCAGTGTATATTTCATTTCTAAGACGACCATTACAAGATTAGCATCCTATTTGAGGAAATCAAAAATTGCTAAGTCGACTCCACCATTTTTGGATTTGAACGTCTGAACGTGCCACTGGCAACATTCAAATGATCAGCTCAAGAAGAACGTTCCAAATTCTAGAAAAGTGTCAGTTATATTCTGAATGTATGTTAATTTACGTTTGAATGTATTGTTACGTTCGAACATATATACAGTCAAATGTTCGAATGTAACGTTTTGCTGGACGTTTGACTCCTAACGTTCAAACGCAACATTTCTATAGTTGGAACGTTAAGGTATACATTCGAACTATATACATCAAACGTTCGAATGTAACGTCTCGTGGGACGTTTTAATCCTAACGTTCAAACGCATACTAGTAATAGTTCAAATATTCAGTCAAATACGTTCGAATGCACTTGCAAGTTCAAATGCATGTACATGAAATGTTCGAATGTAACATTTCGTGGGTCTTTTGACTCCTAACGTTCGAATATGTTTGAATGTTATCCTTTTACGTTCGAACTTTAAGTTCTACATTTGAACGTATTTCAGAGCAGTTTTAATTTGTTGCCCTTTATATATATGTATTCCCATGTTTTTTCTTTCTACAGGAAATAGCTCATCCTTTGACAACTAGGAAATGAGGTATGGAAGGAACCCAAGACATTTCTCGGCTAGGCTATAGAACTATTATGGCCGAACGCGAAGTGTATATCAACAGGTTCGACGAGCTGACATGGGAGGAGAAGTGTCTGAGGTCCGTCTTTATTTCCAGAGGTTAGACCAACATCTACGCACTGAGGGGGAGGAAACACCCCTCCATGGTCTGCGAGTTTCACATGGAAATGTCGTCCATGCCTCAGGATGCATCATCTCACACCGTAACTATACGTGATGTTCAGTTTGATGTATTGTCAGATGTCAGTGTCGAGATACTTAGGATCCGTCGCGTATCTAAGGCATCGACTACAGTGGATGCTTAGGCTAAAGACGCACTAGATGTAGGCACATCGGTATCATCTACTGGCCCAATTGAGCCTATGGCTAGAGATGTATACCAGTCGGAGGGTGAGGGGACTGATCAGCCTCAGGATGAAAACTGCGATGAGGATTTCTTCATTCTCAGTGGGAGATGCCGCACACCATTCGATAAGAAGAAAACATTCTTCTAAATGTTGCTACTGCCATTTTTCCACATGTTGCATCTCATAATTGCAAAAATCGTAGATACTGTGTCACCTAAGGCCACCTTCAGTTGGACTAGTGCACAATTCCTCCTACGAGTGGCACATGGAGAGCCCATCGACTTACTATTGCAGATATTTGAGAGGATCCATTACGAGGCGAGCATCATCTCTATTGACAACCTACCATGTGGGGTGTAATAGACATGACCTCACACCATCAAAATATTGGACAAGAAAGGGGACGTGCTCGGCGTGAACCTGGGCCTACACTAGATCTTGTTCCTTCAACCCAGTTGGGGTCGGTGTTGCTCCCCATAGCAGGAGTACAAGTCAGCAGCCAATGGGTACTTCTGCAGGGGATACGCTCCTTATTTGGGTCGATGCGCACCTAGCTTGGGTTAATGGGAAGGTCTCAGATATTACTACGCACATTGACCCATAGATCGCATCAATACAGCAGAGTGTCACCAAGGTTGGCTATTGTTTAGATATCCTAAACGAAAAGGTCAACACATTGACTGAGAAATTTCATACATTTGTAAACAAATTGTTATGAGCTTTGCTGCACTTTTATCGTATTTTGTATTTATATTTTAATTTATTTATTTTTCTATATTTTATGTAATGACCAATATAATTTAATATATCTAGTATTTTTGTATTTCAATTCTCAATCTTTAATTTGAAATTCCATGTTTAATTTTAAAACAATTCACGTTTGACGTTAATGACGATTGTTCAAACATAAACTAAATTGTTTGAATGAATAGTTTACACATTCTAACATTCAAACGAATAACTTATACGTTCGCACGTAAGTGGGCTTAATGATGTTCAAACATACATGAGCTGTTCGAAAGTATTGTTTTATACGTTTGCATGTACTCATTCAAAAAAGACATCATCTGAGTTACGTTCAAACGAAATACTATTATAGTTCGAACATATAACCATTTCTTGTCCACCTTTAGTGATAGATTCCTTCAATCATCACAAAAAAGTATTTTTGGTGATGGTTTCAGGACTGTCACAAAATCCAATTGTGTTGTAGTGTATATATATATATTTCTCGTGTGCTTGATTTATGACTAGTACTTCCTGTAACGCCCGTCCTTGGGGTGGGTCCTTTTAAGAAATATTTTGTAAAATGTGACGGGAATTACACGTGGTGAGACGATGCACTGTACGACGATACACGTGGTGAGACGCCCATTCGATGGTGTATTCCATGTGGTGAGACGATGCACTGTACGGCATATGTGTCGTAGCGGTGATGTGGCGTAGTGTTGTGAATGGAGTACACGTGGAGTGTACTCCATGTGATGAGACGATGCACCACATGGTGTGTATGCCATAATAGTGATGTGGCATAGTGTTGTGAAGGGAGTATGCGTGGAATGTACTCCCTGAGGTGCGGGGATACACCATATGGCGTGTCGCAAAGGTAATAGTGCTTGCGTAGTTGATGGGGAAGAAATTGGTGTATGGTGTCGAGAACTGTGGAACAATATCCCGAAATGGCTGTCGAGTATGGTTGTAGTCCAAGGCGACGGGTGTTGCCATGTGATTGGCTTATGGCCGGGAATAAGTGCGAAGTGGCTAAGAAGTATCAGAGTAGTGCAGCGGAAGCATGATTGGGCAACATCATGAAGTGACATGGTCAATCATGGAGTTGCGCTGTGATGACCTAAGATGTATGTAAGGTGATGTGACAAGGTCACAGTGTAGCTTGGGAACAATCTTAAGCTATATAACGTGACGTAAAGTGTAGTTATGAACAGAGTCCCATCGGTTAAGTGTTGGGATGAACTGTCATGAGTTTCGAGTAGCATGAAGAGTCATGCTAGCCGGATAAGAGAAGGTTGGTATCGGAGTATGGCACTTGTCTATACGACCAGATGACCAATGTAAAGTATGTTGGTCTTAGATGATAAAGGGGTAAGGTACGTGTGACACATGTGCCAGATGGATTTACCATATATAATGGGTAATCTGTCCCATGTAGGATGACACGGTACTTAAGCCTTGGAGTGGCTTAGAGCGGTATAGATGGTCATGAGAAGTAGAGTGAGCTAAGATATATAAAGGTAAGGATGAATGTACTGTCTAAGTATGGGATGCGTGACTTAGTAGATCTAAGTCATGCATCGGAATGTGGTTAATAAGAAAAACAGGACAAAGGTCCTAGTGTCTTAATCCTAAGGTGAATCATGAGTTCATCCTAATGAGTAAGTATTCGAAGTAGAACGTCAAAGTTGAAGGAAGAAGAGACCGTAATGGGTCTCTAAGGGTTTTATCATAATAAAAGACATGAAAGAGCACAGGATAGAAGGAGAGTGTTCTAAATAAAGCATAGCTCTATTTCTAGTCAGTTGCTTATGCACTAGATAGAGAATAACGTTAAGGTTATGTATGCATGTAGGTTGCCATCTGACACGCGCATGAATGGACTGTATGGTATAAAAGTAGCATGGAGTGCAGGTAAGTATTACGTTCATACTCTTTTAGAGTTTTCTAAAGATAAGAAAAAGAAAACGAAAATTTTTTCCTTATGAAAAATGAAGAAAAAAATGTTTTTCTTTTTTTTTTATTTAAGGGCAAACGTTTTACGAAGAAGAAGAATGAAAAGTAACGTATTTAAAGTATAAGTATGTACGACCCTCGTTGGCAGCCCCTGTTCACGCATCCAAAAGTATTAATTGTATGCATGTGAATAGATGACTATATGTAGTATCTATTGTATGTATTTTAAAGGAAAAGACATGGCACGAAAAGATGTTTTCGGGCTCTCACCCGAAACGATGTTTTCTCACAAAAAGACGTTTTCTCATGAAAGCATGAAATGAAATGAAAAGAATGAAAGGCATGCTCATGCACATGAAATGAATGAGAGCTGCAGCTCTCTAGAGCTGCCATGAATGAATGAACGTAAAGAAAGAATGAAAGAAAGGCATGAGCATGTATGAATGTATGAAACTATGTAACGGCCACATGAATGAATGAATGGGATACCCAAATGAATGAATAGGCAAATTGCAATGCCGGGTAGTAGTATTTGGTAGTGCACCCAATGCTGCATCCCTGACGGAATGGGATTCCAACCCGTGGCCAAGAACGAATCCATCGGCCATAGGGCCGTTAACCTTAACACGCAGGGTATAACAGTGTGCACTAGCCTATGAAAGTGAAAAGAAAAGAATGTATGAATGCATGACATTTTTTAAGAAATGAAGGCAGTAACGGGGGAACGTTTTATGAAAAGAAAAGCACGTTTAAAGATGAAAACCCTCGTCTACTGATGTTTACGAATGAAAGCATGTATGCATGTACGTATAGTATGTATGGAATGATGAATGCATGACTGAAAACCTATGTTGCTATATTTTAACGGTATAAAGTAATGCTTACTGAGTATTCGACTCATTTTAGTTTTTATGTGTGCCCCTCCCCCTACAGGAACTAAATGAGCAGTACGCTCAGGAAGGACACGGCCAAAGGAGAAGAGCACGGAAGTCTAGGCATGAGAGTTTTAAATGTACGAAAGGTTCTTTTTATTTTAAAGATTTATATTTTCCACTCTTTTAACTTGCAAACCTCTTTTATTATAAAAGCACATTTCATTTTATAACATAGAGTCTTGCACCCTGGGAAGGACAGTTAAATGTTTTAAATCGAACAGTAATTCCCGTCGTATTTTTCAAAATATTTCTTAAAAGGACCCACCTCAAGGACAGGCGTTACACTTCCGCCTCTATCTTGCATGTTAACCTAATCTATTTAATTATATAAAAGCCAAGTTTTTAATTGATGACTTGGCATTCAGCTTGTACTATTCGACTTAACAGCCAATTCACACAATGGCTAAAAATTAAAAATGTCAAGCGATGCAAAAGTAATTGAAGAACCAAACGTCAAGCAGTGAATACCTGGAACCAAATACTGACTTTCAATTTTTTGGTATTAAACTCTTTCACCGGTCATTGTGATCTCTTGGAACCAAATACCAATCAAATCTAGATTTGGCAACAAAGATGATGGACGATACATCAAGAAAAAACTAACACAAAGAAGATCAAATCCTTTAAAAAATGCAAGATTTTGAAACGAACCATCAAAAGACGCAACCCAACAGCATAATATAAATCTGAACAACTATGAAACCATTGCTTTCTCCATAGCATTAGGATGGATAAGCAAGAAGCAAAAAAGAATTACCGATACCTTCTGAAAGCACTTTTCTTCATCGGCAAACGATAACATAAGAAACCATCACCCATGGTAACTATTGAAGGAAAACAAGAAACACAGAAACCTTTATCATTACCATCTGAAATCAATTTTCTCCATCAACAATGGTAAGGGTTGAAGGAAAATTTGAATCTTTAACGGTAAAGAAAATTTTTCCATTTCAGCCAATGGCCAACACAATTAGAAGAAAAAATCCAAATTTCGCAGTGGAGATGATCGGCGAAAATAAAATAGAGGGAGACTTTCAGCGATGTAACACCGGATGGGCATACATGGGAGGCGGAGGAGCAACTGGTGCAATTGTGAAGTTCCTATAATGCCCTATTTTGGTTTCCTAAAATAGAGTATGTCGCCTCACTTAAAGCTGCCATATTATATACAAAGGGAAGGTATAGGGATGGAGGTTTGGTCGAAGGTGGGAGAGCTTGAGGCTGAACTTATGGCTCAGCGAATCTTCCCAATGCTTGGGTACTCCTGAAATCGCACGGGACTCTTGTGCGCTAGGGTTTGGCCCTTCGTTGCTTGAGTCGCGTGATTGGAGAGGCCTTTGTATGATGGCCTTTAAGGTCCCAAAGGTGGCACTGCAGGGGTGGTTTAGGTAGGAGCTGACCTCTCTTGGTGGTCGCCGAACTGCTAGTTTCTCATGCATGACGTTGGTGGAGTGCTATGTTTTTGTGAGTGCAAAATAGTGGCTGGGAATATGGCTGTTGGGTGTGGTTTCCATGGTGTTTGGCATCGAGTGATGGCTGAGCTTTGGTGGATTGCTTTTCCTGAGGAGGTTCAAAAATGCGGCTGTGTGGCAAGGAGCCCTGGTGCAGACTGGGCATGGGAGAGGCTACGACGTGGGATTCAGTTTAAAATTGTGTTGTGGTAATTGCATGTTTCATCTACCTGAGCTATCTCATGTTATTTATCCATTTAATTGCATGCATGCACGCCGTTTAGGGGCTACAATTCCATTGCTTTGGGAGCAAACTGTTGATTTTAGATATATATAACCCTAAGTTTGAAATCATGAATGATCTTGATCAGGACAAAGCAATGACTATTGAAGTTTCTTTGTTCATTGATGGCATTTAATTTTTTATCATAATTCAAATGCTCGATCTACTTGCTTTTGACTATCTTATATATATGCAGCCTCGAGTAGTAGAGGATCGAGCAGCATTTTCTGGATTTGAGAAAACAAAAAGGAGGTTGTACATGACGTTAGCAAAAATAGGTACAGATCATTTTGTTCAATGCATGTTATCTAATCTTTTTCATACTACTTATAATTGAAAGCTACGTATTTTAGAAAAAAAAAAGTGCAGAATTGAAAGCCAAACATAAACCACATGAGTACATCCTCATTTATCTATCGATATGTATGTATGCATGTATATAATGTGTGCGCACGAGTTTGTTTATGCATAGCTAGGAACATACTTGGGCTATTTAATTAAGCTATATGAGCTTATAACCTGTACAATGCGCGGATTGTTGTGTATGTTGTGTATGAAGGAGAGAGATTTAAAGAGAGACTGGATTTTATAGTGGAGAAATTTGAAACGGTTTATAGAACGATTTATTTGATAAAACAATATAAAAGTTGAAATAGTGCCTTTGGGTGGAGATTTGAATCCGTTTATATCTTTATATGTAAGAAAAGAAAATGAAACTTAATAGTTACAACAGTTCATAATGAAATATTGCTTTTAAAATGATTACCGCTCTATAAACATAAGACTTTAAGTTTAATGAGTATAATGACATTCTACCCATTAAACTTGAAGTGTTATGTTTATGGAGCGATAATCCTTTTAAAAACAATGTTTTATTATAAACTATTGTAACTTCTAAGTTTCATTTCTTTTTTTACATATAAAAATATTAATTGATTCAAGTTTTCATCCAAAGGTACTATTTCAACCTTTATATTGTTTCGTCAAATAAACCGCCCTATGAACCATTTTAAATTTCTCCACTATAAAACTCAATCTCTCTCTAAATCTCTCTCCCTCATACATACCATACACAACAATCAGCGCATTGTGTGAATTATAGGCTCGTATATATAATATAAAGGACTACGCAGTTATAAGTAGGGGTGAGATTTGATCCAGACCGAACCAACCCGGGACTGGGTCCAGTTAGTCTCGGTCAATTTCATAGGACCGAATGTTTTCGGTCCAGTCCTAGTTCAGGAGTTTTTTCACCCCGAACCGGACCGGACTGGACCAAATGAAAATAAAAAGTATATATTTTATTATTTATATATATTATTTATATAATAATTGTATACAATTAGTTATATAATTTTTATCTAACCTAATCCTATCACTAACTCACCATTAAGTAATTATTAACTAATACTAATATTTATACTAATACTAATAGTCTAATATAGACTATAGTTATACTTATACTAATATAGTTATATTAAATCACTATAACTAATGTGTACTTTCAACATTACATACCTCTTTTCCGCATTGTAGTGAGAGAACGTCCACCTTCTCTCTAGAAAACCCATTCCCTCCGTGAGAGCGTTTGCCGGAGAAGAGGGTGGAGCTTTGTCTCTCACCCTCCTCTCCTTCTCCTTTTCCTTTCCGCATTGTGTATACACTTTTAAAGTAGTGTTTTTTCCTTCCTCTCTCCACCGGTTCAGGTTTACACAGATCTGCTGCTTTCTGGCCGCCTCCCGCCTACACGCGCCCCACCACCCCATCCTACAGCCCCCGATCTACTGGGACGGCGCGGATTCGTGCCAAAAAAGTCGGCGCGTTGCCCTCATGCGTGGCTTGTTTCTGTGCGTGTTCCCCACGTGTCGCCGCACAACAACACTTCCGACGGCTACACGCGCCATACCAGTAGCTTCGTCTCACCGAGATCTTCTAGATCTGGGCCACCTTGTCTCCAACTCACCGGCGCGTGGGTGCCATGCGCCATCACAGGAGCGTGGACTTTCAGACTTTCAACAGATCTGTCTACTTGATGCCGATTTTCCCACTATGTTACCGCTTTCCCTAAACCGTGATCTTGAATAAGAGTCTGAGGACCTCTCCACAAATTATCTCAGGACAACAAGCAACAGTACACCCGCCACTCACACCGCTTTCAGCGGAGGATCTCTTGTTCACAATTCATTACGAACAGCTTATTTCCATCTCTTAAGACGGTGTCCTCTTTGTAGGACTTGGGTGTCGACCAAGAAATTGGTCTTAAAAACTCATTTTTTTTCTTTTTTTCCACCACTTTGTACTGTTGTTATTGTTTTGGGGTGTTTTGTTGGGGAACCCCACCCCCTCTTGTATCATCTTTCTTAGTAAAATATACCTGCTTGCTTAGAAAAAAAAAAAAATCACTATAACTAATACTAATATATAGCTATACTAATAGTCTACTATTAATACTACTATATAGTTATACTAATCACTATAATTAATACTAATATATAGCTATACAATATACTTATGTAGTTGTACTAATACTATTAGTCTAATATATAGTCTAAATTCTAATATAGGCTATATAGCTATAACTAATACTAATATTTATATTAATTCTAATACTCTAGTCTCTAATATAGCTAATGTAGAATATACTAATCACTAATTCACCATAACTAATATTACTAATATATAGCTATACTAATAGTCTAATACTAAAACTATTATATAGTTATACTAATCATAATAACTAAATCACTATAAGTCTATAACTATATGTATTTAGTATCAATGTATTATTATATTCTTTATTGTATAACTATAATATATAGTACTCGTATATATTAATATATTAACATATTATAAGAATTATAGTATAAATTATAATATATGTATAAATTTATAATAGTATTAGTCGAGTTAACTTAACTTTACATTTATCGATGATCATGCATGGTTATTAGAAAGAAAGACCAGTCGGATTGAATCTGACTTGGCTTGGTTTTTGCATATAGGTTGCTAAGGGACTTGGCTTTTGGCATTTTGAGTTTGCTTGGATCATCATATAATGGTATTCTTCTTAGTTGTTAGTTATATTAAGTTGTTAATTACTCATCTTATTTAATATTAGTGTCTACATATGGACACTGCAATATCTTAGAGAGAGTGTTTTGGATTGTAATTTGTAAATTGTAATTTATAATAAATTTTGTGTTTTTTCTTTTCCAATTTTGTAAATTATTTTTTCTTTTATTTGGATTCTTGGAATCTACTCTTGTAAACTGCATTATCTTTTTTTTTTTTCGGTTTTTCTACTTCTTTTTTATATAGATTATTTTTCTTTTATCATTTTTTTTTCAAGAGCAAGTTTTTTTAGCTTAAAAATGTACAAAATGTGAAGTGGGCTGAAAATAATTGTAATTGGACAAAAAAAAAAAACTAGATTTGGATTGGGCTGAGTGGCCCATTTTAGGCATGGTCCAGACCGAGTAGACCGACTGTACTAGACCGGACCGAAAGGGACCGGTCTGGTCCATTCCTATGTAGTACTCCTTCCGGTCCAAGATGGAAAAATCCTAGATCAAATAGGTTTAGTCCGGTCCACAAAACCCACTAGGAACCGACTGGAGCAGACCGGACCGAAT
Source organism: Cyclocarya paliurus (assembly GCA_029856935.1). Classification (NCBI taxonomy): domain Eukaryota; kingdom Viridiplantae; phylum Streptophyta; class Magnoliopsida; order Fagales; family Juglandaceae; genus Cyclocarya; species Cyclocarya paliurus. Next base: position 7,036,662 of record CM056959.1, on the reverse strand, counting down.
TCACCCCTAATTGTCTCTCTTTGACCATAATTTTTCAATTCAAACAAATATTTGGAAAAAAGATTTCAGCCTAACCTAAAAGGAAACAACAAATTAAGATCATTTAGATAGAAAAAACCAGTAGTACTAGTAGTACTACAAGACAATTAATATTTACCACGAAATGATTATTTGATCTGTTCTTGTTGCATATAGTTATTTTTGTTGTAAGGACTATAAATATCTATTTTTCTACTAGTGAATACTTGTCACATTGAAATCTATATCGGGAAAACAAAAAGAAAAAAGCTAAATTTAATACCATTGCCCATTCAAAACACTTCTTTTTATTCATTATGATCTTGAGCCATTTATTGTCAAGTCAAGGCCGTGCAGTAGCAGCGTACCATTGACTTTTCATTTAACACGAAGCATACAAATTATTAATATGCAAAACCAATCGCAAGGATCGAGCTTTTAGACACCAAGAAATAAAGAGAAAATGACGAAAGAAAATCAAGCAGCTGATGATCATCATGACGAGCTGATCAACATGATAAATACTGGAGATAACGGCTCGCCATGCATGCAGGCATGCATGAAAGCGCGCCTAATATATAACGAGTCATGCTAGGCGCAACAAATGGAAGCGTCGTGGTGGCACCATTCATTCTGTCAGCATTAGCCATCCAACCTTCAACACATATGGAATTACAATAAAAAACAGAAAAAAAAAAAAGACACCCAATCAAAATCTGAAAGAAACAGAGATTTCTTCTTTGTCGAGAAAGCTGATAAAGCTAGCTGCATATATAATATATAGTAGTACCTATGGCAGGGTCGAAGCCACGGTTTTTAAGCTCGCGGTACTCTTGACAAAGAGCACAATGAGTGCACCAAAAATGGACACAGCAATCGGCACAGGGATCTTCTTGCAACGAATACACGACTCTCAGTTTTGTTTTGTACGCTTATGAGTATAAGCATGCACAGCCGAAATAGGCAAGTGCCGCATAGATTAGGCCCGCCCAGGCACAACCTGCACAAGTTCATATATCAGAGAACAAATTAATATATAGAAATATGTGATTATTCAATGAGATGGGAACTTTGAACTCAACTATATATTTAGTTATGTTATTGTAGTTTATATACATTATATAGATAAATTCTTTTTAAGTTGTTTGGCCAAATTGGATGATCCAATACCAAAAGAGATAGATACAAATTAAATGCTCACGTTGAATTTATACTGAACGAAAATTCAACATGAGTAGTATTAGATGTTAAAGGAACAACGTGATCATGTTGGAGTTTATATCTCTCGAGAATAGAATTATCTAATTCGTTCATACAATTAGAAAAGGCCACCATATATTCTAGTATATAGAAAGATTATCAATAAGATTTACTTACTTGTTTGTCCCCTATCCACGATCTCAGCAGTGAGGCCGAAGGTGATGCAGGGACAACAGCAGGTAATACAACCTTAATAAAAATGGAAGAAAATTATTAGTTTTCTCGATCGAATTAGAAGAAATTAAGGACATATATTAATTAGAAGAAGAAGGCCTGGCCTTACAACTGGAGGGATCATCAAAGCAATCACAAAGCCCGGTCGACCATTGCACCACATGAGGTCGAGCAGCGTATGGTTGAGGTGGTAATGCTTGAGGAGCTGATTTCGGGTCTGCATTATTGGGATACATTTTAGCACTCTGCTAATATCACCAGGAGGAGGAGGAATATCTGATCCGGATTTTCAATTGAGAACTAACAGTAATATCTATGCTATTTGTACAAGAGTAGTACATAATATCTATATATATATATATATATTTATTTATATAGATATATAACGATATGATACTACTAGTGTACAAGTTATATATTGATCACAAAGTAAATTGATCACATGTGAAAGAGAAAATTTGTACAAGTTAAATGGATAAATTAAGTGATTATAAGAATAAGCCCTAACCTATTCAAAATTTTCAAGTTTTGACCATTTGATTATATGTCAAATAAGCTTTAGTTTCAAATTAATTATTAGGCTGGAATTTGGAATCCCATATTCAATCAATAATAGCTAACTGAAAGCTGGCCTTTATGTAATGCATTTTCTCGAGACAAACATGGTCTAAATTAAGATATTAAACCCTCACATTAATCATGAATGGTGAATGGCTCCAATTTAATATATATATATACATATATATATATATATACATATATATATATATATATATATACATATATATATATATATATACATATATATATATATATATATACATATATATATATATATATATATATAGTGGCTAGCTATATATCATTATGAATTTCCTAGTCAATTTCTTTTACCTTACAATTTAAGATTGGGAAACTGATGTGACTTAGGAATATCTCGGAGGCGCATAAACACAACATGTAAACCCTTTTTTATTTAAATTTGCCCCATTTGTATAGTGAAAGTATTTCATCTCATCTCATTATTACAACTTTTTCAAATTTCTATATAAAATATAATAAACAATTCAACTTTTTCAAATTCTAAAATAATAATAATATTAAAAAATAATATTTTAATAATATTTTATTCAATTTTCATCTAAAATCATCTTATCTCATCTTACTATCCAAACAGCACCAAAGTCCACATTGTCCATGGACATGATTATAATGCTTTATGATTCACTAACTGTGTTTATCCTTTTTCTTTTTTCGAATTATAGAAAGTGTTTATATTATAAATTTGTATAGGATCTTGATCCATTAACAGCACACCCGTTAGGACTTCTTAGCTATCACATGCATTATAATTTGCATTTCTTAAAAATTGCATTTTTTTAGAAATAACAAATTTTATTTATATGCTGGTGTGTAGGATGTTGATGTGGCATAATTTTATTTGTCACCAAAATTTTATAAACTTGAATCTTATATATATATATTAAATCGTATCACGTTAATGATGAGGATGCATGGTGTTCTCTATACTGACTTATGAATATAATGACTTTAAAAGATTTTCGAATTTCCAAAGTTCTTGTCCTTAACTTGGTGCTGGAAGACTACTATAGACATCAAGATCAAAATATAACACTAATTGGACTTGGGTGTGGATTAGTGCAACTATTTGACTCAAAGGGATAAATTAAGAGAGAAGCTATTTTGCCTCCCTAAGTGTACCGCTCAAATGTACAGCTTGGTGAATTTTTTTTTACTTGGTGATTAAGAAAGTAATTTTATGTATATTGCTGTATTTTTTTATTTTTTAAAATCTATTAAAAAAATGTGAATAAAAAAATAAAAGAAAAAGGGTTGAAAAACAACTAGCGGTCAAGTAGAGCAAGCTGTTCTGGGTGGCTGAGTAGCCCGCCTCTAAAATTAATAAATCAAAATAAAAAAAAAAGTTATTAATTTGTATGTTCCTTTATGATACAATACAATTAGAAAAAAAATGATACAATACAACGACGATATATATATATATTTCTTTGAAGTACAGGCTCTTGTATACAGAAATGAACCGAACAAATTCAGCTAGATAAGGGAAAAGCGGGCGCCTAAGCAAGCCTGGATGCAAAAATTAGAATTTATTCAAACTTTATCATATCACACAAAAAAATTGAAAGATAAACGTAGAAAAGCCATCACAACCATTTCCCTCATCATGACCTTTTCAACTACACAAGAATATCTATAAAACACAATAAATGAATAAAAACTTAATTTAAATGTTGATGGTGGCTTCCCACAGCCTAAGAAGTCCATTACGACCACCACTGCATATCCTTTTCCTCTCAAGGTCAGAAGCCACACACCGTACCTGGATACCACAGAATAGTACTGCCAATGTCAAACCAAATATAAACAACTGACCCTGAATTTTCAAGGGAAAATGATAGTTGAACCAAGAAAGCTTACCGAAAAAATCAACCTGCGTTTTTTTTTATTTAATAGTTAAGGAAGTGACTAATAATTGGTATATTTTTATTTTTAAAAATGTTTAAAGTTGTATAAAAAATGATTGAAAGAAAAACAAAAAAATAAAAAAGTACATTTGCACTTGTCGGTACAAATCATCAGTTGGAACTCTCGGTTCCAGTAGCAGTGTCCATTTTCAAGTTATTATATTTATTATATTCCGTTCAGCATTTTCACATTTTTCATGTAAAATTAAATATCATGCACTAAAAGATACCAGTCACTATATATGATCGTTTGGAATCTGCAATATTTTCCACTCTCTCGGACATGGCATATATAAGTGTCATCGATCTTTCAGTTTGTGATAATTCACTTTTTCTAGTCCAGCTCTTGATCTCCATATAATAATAATAATACAACTCAGCATGTGTAATTTGAGTAATATGAAACAACACTGGAGGTAATGAACTTCTGAGATAAATATGTGCGCTTTGGTTTAATGGGTTTCTCAAGGGTTAACTTGCACGTTTGTCCATAAAGATATTTATGCAGATTAAAGTAAAAGGAAAGTTTGAATTTACAAGAACAATCCAAGCATGAAGAAGAAAAGTAGGACTAACAGTATGATCGTTGAGGTGAGAGATTAATATTTTTTTTTTATAAGTAGGTGAGAGATTAATATGATAACCAAGAAATATCAGATAAGTTATGTAGGATTATAATAGCAAGAGCACAGTATGGGTGGGGGCAGAATTAACCAAGATTTCAATCCTGCTGCCCATGCATGCTATCATGCATCATAAGATGAATTCTAATGCACCGTATATCATGTATTCCCATTACACATTCGCAAGGAGATAACTGACGCTTCATCTTTTTAAACTGTAGATCTGTATAAAAACATCACATTTGATCTATTTTCCAAATAATATTTTCAGTTTGAAATACTAGTGCTGGAATTTAAACGTATCATAGAAGTTTACTGTGGCTCAGAAGGACCAAGCAGGAAGTATACAAGAAAAGAAAGACAACACATACCACAGCAACTGTTCTTGGAGGCGTACGGTAGAGTTGCCACCCTGCCATTTTTGAACTCGTGCTAGAGAAGCCACCAAGTCTCTCTTGCGGCCGATGAAAGAGAGACATAGAATTATCAGCTGCTCCAATACCCAACCAGTGTTCCCCCGCACTGATGGATAATACAGCAGCAGTATGTATGGTAACATTCTTTATGCACCTTATACCACCTGCACACAGTGCACAATTAATGCTAAAAAGTAATGATAAATACAGTCATAGGTTGTGCAAGCGTTGCGCATTCCTTTTGAAAAAGAATGAGGTCCAACATTGAAAAATTAATTTCATCATGTGGGTTCCATATTTATTCACTTGTTTTAAAAAGCGTGGGCGGTGCTTGCGCACTGCAAATATCATTTCTCAATGCTAAATACTAATGGTAGTACCCGGTGCTTTTAGTTAGATTTACAACAATGGAGAAGAAAACATCCATTTCTTCAAACATTGACAAGTAATTCTTCCATTATTCAATTAATCGTACTAGTTAAAATCTAATAGAAAGCAATCTGCAAAGCTGCTTGACAGGGGCTTTCTCAACAAGTTAGCATTACCATGCCTTTTAGAGCACCAACGGTACCCGTTTCCCATTTTTTGCCTCATTTTCTCCAGAGAAGTTATCCATGTTTTTGCTAGATTTTGATAGAAACTCAAGGTTATTTAACCTGCAAGAACTAAACTTATTGTTTCTTATTGTTTCATATGTCATGTGGCAGGGAATTTGTGAGGGCTTTATAAAATCGTACAAGTGCTCTCTTTTGACATGTACATATTATTTTTTTGATAAGTGACATGTACATATTATAAAATCGTGATATGTATATTATGTCACTGCATAACACTAGGATTCGAATGATTCCAAAATTTAAAGCAAAAGGTAGTGTTGCCTGATGGGCAGGTAAGTTCAATTCTATTCAAGCTGCTTTGATGAAATTGCCTGGAAGCAGCTAAGATAAAATGAAAAACAAACAGAAGCCGCACGTCCAAGGAATGGAAAGAAAAAATTTTTGTAGTCAAGAGATCATTAATGCTCTTACCATCCTCATTTTCCCAAAACCGCAGCAGCCCATCAGTTGAACCTGCAAAGGTCATCATTTCTCTTCTTTTAACAAATATTGGCCCAGCATGGCATGATAGAACAGCAAACAGAAAGGGTGATAAGGTTCAACCTGTTAATATTCCTCTGTCCAATGGGGAATATTCAACACATAATATTGGACCAGCATGGCATGCGAGAACAGCTTCACAGGTCCCCTGGGAAACAGACCATGCTCTTGCCGTCCAATCATCACTACCTGTAACTAAAGTATCTCCAACCATTCTCATTGATCTGCATATTTGCACAAAAAGCCAGTGTCTTAATCCCTATCCATTACAAAATATAAATGCAAGAACGCAAATATCATATGATCCTTCAGCTCACCTAATCCATTTTGTGTGCCCTAACAGCTTGTGCATCTGCCTACCAGAACGGATGTCCCAGATATTTGCAACCCTGTAACGCAAGTAATAATCAATTTGGTTCTAGGCAAAAGTCAAAATGCCCGATATTAACATGTAAAATTTGATCATATAAAAAAGACAGAAAGCATTATTGTGACTTCCCATATACTTACACATCTCTGCCAGCAGCAGCCAAGATTCCTGTTGAGTCATCATACTCCATGCATAGAACTGCACTTGAACAATGACCTACCGTCGCCACACATGTATCAGTTCTAACATCCCACATCTTTACAGTACCATCATGGGCAGCAGTGAGGACACGCTCGCCCGACAGCATGCGCACACAACTAACCTACAAGGATAAAATAGAGTAATTCGGTTACAATCATCAACTGCATGTATCTTCACCACCGCTCTACATAATCTCTTCATTGCTGAGAAGAAAAATTAGGAAGAAAAATTCATGCTAGGTATTTTTCTTAGAAGCTGCAATTATTTATGTATGTATTAATTCAAAATTCTCAGAGAGCAATCTCACATCCAACCCTCTCCCCTCCTCATCTGAAAAATAAAGAAAAATCAGAAAGGTGTAAAACATATAGAGTTAACAATGAGAGCTCAGAGACCAAGCCTAAGAAGTAACTTTAAATTATTCACCTCCTAATATTAACCATCTATTCTTTGGTACCATCTAGGTAGAACACATGAAAGCTTTCTTTTTACGAATATTATTTTGGGTGTTGAATTCGTTGATCCAACAATAAACTACAGTTGTTGCTCGTTGACTCGCATAGTGTCAGCATACACCATTCTGATTCCATTCCTACCTTATAATCAAGTAAAATATGCACCGAATATAAAGGACCTGTCCATCATGGCCTTTTAGCTCTTCTAGAAGCTGAGTTGTTTGTTTATCCCATACTAAAATGGACTGGTCGTCGGATCCTGATACCACCTTTAATCGATCAGAGCTTATTGCACGGATGGTTCTGCATATGAGCCAAAAAAGGAAGACATTAATCTAAGATGAATCAAAAAACCCTATGGAGGCAAGGGGGTTGGGGCAGATTGGTTTTGATAAATCCACCCAGAAAAGAGGGAAAGAAAACCTGGTATGTCCTTTCAAAGTTGCCCGAAGTTCTGAACCACGAAGACTAGGATCCCATATCTTAACCTGCATGATTGTCGAAAATCCATGACATGTTTAAGACCTGCAGATATGTTATGAAATCCTTGAGGAAAGAAAAAGTTTGAAGAAAATACACAAATATGCAAACTTACTGAGCAGTCTGTGCTTCCACTGACAAATAAACCTGCATCTTCACGGTCACCCACCAGATCCCACACCTCTCTTCTTGTCACGCAATGTAGAGCAGTAACAGCACCACTATGACCCCTAAGTATACGAACATTGGTTTGAATTCTCTTCTGCCCAGCAGCCGATAAATCATGTTTGCGAGGAGTCCCATTCTCGTTTGTGGCTGATGCTGGAAGACAATAAACCATGTTGTTGTAGCAAGATTAACTTCAAAGAATAATTAATAATACATGCATGTAATGTTAACAAAAGATGGAAGAACTGTCAAGAGTAGCATTCTTTGTTGGTTGGCAGTGTTAGTTATGATCTTAACGGTGGATAATTTGAGGAAGAGGACTGTTGTAATAATGTACAGGTGTTGGATGTGCAAACAAGGTGGAGAAAGCATCCATCATCTTTTACCTCACTTCGAGGTGATTAGGATTTATGGGCATCAATATTGCACACATTTGGGATTGAATCGGTCATGCCCCAACTGGTGGTGGATTTGACAGCTTGTTAGTGCAGTCCTATGAGTAGCCACAACCGACTCAGAGGCTTGGAAGATGGTCCCCTAGCGTCTAATGCAGTGTATTTGGTGAGAATGCAATATGCTCAGACTTTTGAAGAATATGAGAGGACAGTGATAGAAAGAGCATTATGTTCAACCCTCTTTATGTATAAATGGCGGGGCACAATAGTTTCTGCTCCTATAGATTTCTACATCTTCTGGAATTATGTTCTTTTTCTTCATCCCTTTAGCTGCTTGTTACCTCGTGTACTTGGGTTGCACCCCTTTGCACTTTGAATAAAATTTACCTAACTTCTCATGTTAACAGAAGAGGTACCTGAACTGCCAGAGTCAGAAGCCCATCGACGAACACGACTAAAAGAGTTTGATCTGGATGATGTATCTCTGCTGAACATGCTCTGAACCCAGCTCCTTCCAACACCAGAAGCCTCGGCAGGGGGCTGATTCCCATCCGTTAATTCTTTTGAACGTGGGGATGCCAATCCTATAGATGACATGGATTGGGCCTTTATAGAAGTGATCCCCCAGTAAGCAACACGCAGTTGCTGGGTATGTGATAAGAATCCTCTGAGTTTTATCTGTAACAAAGAGGGAAAGAACGTTTCAAGCAAAAGAATTCATATATAACCAAACCTTCAGAACAGTCAGATGGTGAAAGATGATTGTAATTTGCTTGTCAGGACCTAATGCTCAAGTTATAAATTCAAGAACAATTCACAAGCACACTATTTCTGGATTACAATTAACATATTAATGCTAAAGATGTATTTGTGAGTTTATACAGAGGCTGAGAAGACAAAGAAGATAGAATTTTTTGGGATTCCAATAGACTGCAGAAGATCAGAGCCAAAAACTGACCACTACTCTAGGTAAAAGTTTTATGCAGTGAGATGACAAAGTGTTCAAGACCATTTACAGGAAGATTAAGCGCCTTCTGAGAATATGCAGCACTTCAAATAAAAATTCGGGTGTCAATTTGAAACCCTGATCAAATACACTTAAGTAAAACATATATAGATGGCCTCTGTTCGAAGTCTCATTCAAAATCGTGTTGAAAGAAATAGATCCGAACGACCTCTGTTCGAAACCACTTTCAGTGTTCTGTATGTCAACTAGGATCTCTCTCTCTCTCAGATGAACATATACACACAGAAACGTATAGACGCACATATACACACTACAGTCGCTAAGCATATAAGACTTGGAGTATTATTTAGATAAAAGTTGAGCCTTTGGTGTGTTAAAGAAGGGTCTTCTTGCTCGCACTGTATTCCTTTTGTGCATTTCTATAAGTTCTGAACCTATCTATATAGCTCAGTATCTCTTTCTAGACTTCCATAGGGTGTTGAGCTTGTTTGTCGTATTGTTTGCTTGCGTTTTCTTCCCAATGATCATTACTCAAAGTATATGTACTGTCAACGATATTGATAAATATTAGTAGCTGTAAATAGAGCAGTAGATGTAGATAAATTTTAATTTTGTACACTTTGATTCCCATAATTTAGTAGGTCTTTATTGACTACTTTAGTGGCTGTTTTCCAGCCTTGTTTTAGGGAATGTTTAGGGAACTACTTAGTGGCTGTTTTCCAGCCTTGTTTTAGGGAACTACTTTAGTAGCTGTTTTCCAGCCTTGTAATTATTCTATATAATAAGGAGAAGAGGATATCAAATCCTATTTTGACATGTACTTCATAATGTCAACGAGGATGAGAACTATGGTTTCTATTTATATAGGCTCTATGGTTGTACTAAAGCATTAGAAAGGTACAAATCAATGTCAGGTCCATCTGATCAATGTCCTCCCATTTTAGGAAAATAATGGGAAAATCTTCACTGTTTTTTATTAATAATGTAATCACATTAAAAGGCATAAATGAGCCCAACCCTAGCACACATGAATGTACAAGAGAGCCCCTACTCAGAATAAAAAGAAACAGAACAATTAAAAAAAAACTGTGAGGCTAGAACAAAGCAAAATATCATGAGGCACCATCCGTGTGTAAAGGGAGTTGAGGAAGATCTTTGTCAGCTCTACCACTAAAAGGTCCTTATCTTCAAAAGTCTATGCATTCCGAATACACCATATGAACTATAGAGGAGTCAACCTCCATACTAACAAAAGATTATCATGTCCCTACTGTCCTCCCCAGTTTGCCAACAACTCTCTCACCCATCTAGGCATAACTCAATCAACACCAAACCCCTCAAATTGCAAACACCATAAGGTCTCTCGCTACTTCACAGTGAAGAAGATGATCAATCAGTTCTCCGTTCTTTTTACACATGTAACTGTTGGAAAGTTTTCAAAATCTGCCTAGTCAACTCTGCTGTATTCTAGGAGATATTGGCTGTAAATGTGTGAATATTCTAGAAGATTTAGTTTCCTTATAAGTTAGCATTTAATTTTTTTCTTTCCTATTTTACTCTTTCCTTTCTCTTCAGCTGTAGGACCATAAAGTAGTCTTTATTGACTGCAAGCAGTGGCTGTTTTCCAGCCTTGTTTTAGGGAATGTTTTAGGGAACTTTAGTGGCTGTTTTCCAGCCTTGTTTTAGGGAATGTTTTAGGGAACTTTATATGGCTGATTTCCAGCTTTGTATTTGTCCTATAAAATGAGGAGAAACCCTCACAATGAAAATAATTCCTACAAATTACTCTCTTATTCTAGATGGTATCAGAGCAAGGTTCTTTTTCTGATTTATCTAAAAACCCTATTCCCTCTAGCAGCTCAAATCAGCCCCTAATATCTTGGGTTTTCTTCCTTCTTCATCTTTGCCTTTCTCTTCTGTTGCTGTCAAGCCTTTTACCATGGCTAATACTTCAAATGAGGCCAAATCCAAAAACAAACCAGAACCAAAACCTACCCATTCTGAACTCTACTCTGTCCAAATCACAAATATACGACTGAATGAGGCAAACTTCCTACGTTGGTCACAATCAGTCAAGATGTATATTCGAGGGAGAGGGAAGATAGGGTACTTGACTGGTGAAACCAAGGAGCCCAATAAAACAGACCCATCCTATGCTATATGGGATGCAAAAAATTCCATGGTGATGGCGTGGCTTGTGAATGCTATGGATGAAGAAATTAGTGCCAACTACATGTGCTATTCGACTACAAAGGAGCTCTGGGACAATGTTAGTCAAATGTATTCTGACCTTGGAAATTACTCTCAGATATATGAATTGCAGCAGAAAATCAGCAATACTCACCAAGGAGAAGGCAGTGTGACCAGGTATTTCAATGTTCTTAAAGGACTTTGGCAGGATTTAGACTTATTCAATGATTATGAATGAAAAAATTCTGATTATTGCAATCATAATAAGAAGATGGTGGAGAATGCCAGAATTTTTAAATTCTTGGCTGGACTTAATGATGAATTTGATGAAGTTAGGGGAAGGATTCTAGGGAGGCAGCCATTACCTCCACTTGGAGAGGTATTTTCTGAGGTGCGAAGAGAAGATTGTCGTCGGAATGTCATGATGAAAAAAAAGGAGGATGAAACTGTGGAGAACTCTGTATTAGTTGCTGCCAACCCTGCTCCTTATTGTGCTACTAGCACAGATCTGTCCACTGCCAATATTTCTGCACAGCGGTCCTATTCTAACCAAAGGAGGTTTGAAGATAAGCCTCGGGTATGGTGTGATTATTGCAATAAACCACGCCACACTAGGGAGACTTGCTGGAAACTCCATGGAAAGCCTGCAAACTGGAAGAGCAGCAAATCTGGAACCTCTGGCAGCAACTATATAGCCCCAAGAGCCAATGAAGCAAAGGCTAATTTCCTAAGTGCTGAGCAGGTGGATCATCTTCTTCAATTGCTGAAATCCACTCCTACATCCGGTCCTCCTACTGGTTCTTTGGCCCAAACAGGTGATACCCCTAGTACCTATTCTTGTGGCTTAACTCTTGCACCATGGATTATTGACTCTGGTGCATCCGACCATATGACTAGTACTTCACAATTTTTTCAATCTTATTACTCTTGTCCTGGTAATAAAAAGGTCAAAATTGCAGATGGAAGTTTCTCATCCATTCCAGGAACAGGTTCTGTCCAAATCTCTGACAAAATTGAACTAAAATCTGTCCTTCATGTTCCTAAACTTGCTTGTAATTTGCTGTCTGTTAGTAAACTCTCACAGGATTCTAACTGTCATGTCATATTCTTTGATTCCCATTGTGAATTTCAGGACCAACTCTCGGGGAGGATGATTGGCAGTGCTAGGATGATTGATGGACTCTATTATTTTGATGAGACCCTATTCAACATTAAACAAGCTCAGGGTTTGAGTAGTAGTAGTACTAGTTCAATGCCTGTACGAGAACAAATTATGCTTTGGCATCTTAGACTTGGAGATCCTAGTTTTCTCTATCTAAAACATTTGTTTCCCAGCTTATTTAAAATTGTTGATTGCAACTCTCTTCATTGTGATACTTGTCATTTATCCAAGAGTCATCAGAACACTTATCAATTAAAAGGTTATCGTGCTTCAAAACCTTTTTATTTGATTCAAAGTGATGTTTGGGGTCCCTCAAAAATCACTACTGCATCTGGAAAAAAATGGTTTGTGACATTTATTGACGATCATACACGGTTGTGTTGGGTGTATTTGATGAGTGATAAATCTGAAGTTGAAAAGTTATTCAAGGATTTTTATCATATGGTTGAAAATCAGTTCCAAACACAAATAAGTATTCTTAGAAGTGATAATGGTACTGAATACTTTAACAAATGTTTAGGAACTTTTTTGTTAGCAAAAGGTGTTCAACATCAATCTACTTGTCGTGACACCCCACAACAAAATGGTATTGCGGAGAGGAAAAATCGTCATTTATTAGAAGTTGCACGTGCCCTTCTGTTTTCTATGCACGTTCCTAAATATTTATGGGGTGATGCTATTTTGACTGCCTGTTATCTCATTAATAGGATGCCTACTCGTGTTTTAAAATACATCACTCCTTTTGCCTGCCTAAAGGAGCTTTTCCCTACTTGTCGAATAACATCAGATTTACAACTAAAAGTTTTTGGGTGCACTGTTTTTGTTCATATACCTACCCATTTTCGGTCTAAACTTGACCCTAGGGCAGAAAAATGTGTTTTCCTTGGATATGCTCCTAATAAGAGAGTGTACAAATGTTTTAACCCTATTACAAAGAAAACTCACATCAGTATGGATGTCTTTTTCCTTGAAAAACAGCCTTACTTTAGCCATAACTATCTTCAAGGGGAGAAAGAGAAAAGTGAAGATGAGTTTTGGCAAACTTCTAATGTTCTCATTGACATTGACATGAACATCCATACTCCTTTAAAAGGTCAAGAAACAGAAAATTTATCCAGTGAAAATAATGGAATTCCTAGTCTACCTGTACAAGACATAAGTGATTCAAAAACAGGGGGAGAAATACTACCAGATATTACCTCATCTGAACTTCGTGTTTATACTAGAAGAAGAGATCGTCAGAATAATAGAAATCCTTCTTCCAATCCGGAGCAAAGCCAATCATCATCACCTTTACAAGTTGGTCCTTCCAATACACCAGGTAACTCTTCCACTCCTGCTCCTTTTAAAGACAATTATGCTGATCTAGACTTACCTATAGCCCTTAGGAAAGGAGTTAGAACCTGCACCACACATCCTATTGCCAAATATCTATCCTATCATAGACTCTCTGATACTCATAAGGCCTTTACATCCAATATTTCTCACTTGTTTATTCCAAGAACCATCCAGGAAGCTTTGGATCACCCGGAATGGAGATTGGCTGTTCAAGAAGAGATGAATGCACTAATTGCTAACGGCACTTGGGAAATTGGTGATCTACCAGAGGGAAGAAGACTGTGGGCTGTAAATGGGTATTTACAGTCAAATTCAAGGCTGATGGTAGTGTAGAGAGGTACAAAGCAAGACTTGTGGCAAAGGGGTTCACTCAAACATATGGAATTGACTACCAGGAAACTTTTGCTCCTGTAGCCAAGATGAACTCAATCCGTGTGTTACTATCCCTAGCAGTCCATTCAAACTGGCCCTTGTATCAATTAGATGTAAAGAATGCCTTCTTAAATGGAAACCTAGAGGAGGAAGTTTTTATGGATCTACCACCAGGATTTGAAGGCAAAGAAGGCAAGGGGAAAGTGTGCAGATTGAGGAAGTCTTTATATGGACTCAAGCAATCTCCTAGAGCTTGGTTTGAACGCTTTGGGAAGGTAATAAAGAGTCACGGCTACTGCCAAGGTCAAGCTGACCACACTATGTTCTATAGGCACACTGATGGAGGCAAAGTAGCTATACTTATTGTTTATGTTGATGATATTATTCTGACAGGAGATGACAGTAATGAAATTTGCAGATTAAAGAAGATTCTTGCTAAGGAGTTTGAAATCAAAGACTTAGGTAACTTGAAATATTTTCTTGGCATGGAGTTTGCAAGGTCAAAGAAAGGTATATTTGTTTCCCAACGAAAATATGTTCTTGATTTACTTGGAGAAACAGGTTTATTAGGGTGTAAAGCTGCAGAAACATCTATAGAGCCTAATCTAAGACTCCAACCAGCTAAACCTGAAGAAGTAATCAATAGAGAACAATACCAAAGATTGGTAGGAAAACTCTTGTATCTCTCTCACACACGGCCTGACATAGCCTTTGCAACAAATGTGGTAAGCCAGTTTATGCACTCACCAGGATCTGAACATTTTGATGTTGTATACAAAATCCTAAGGTACCTAAAGGGGACTCCAGGTAAAGGCTTATTGTTTGGAGGTCATGGGAGTTTACAAGTTGAAATATACACTGATGCAGATTGGGCTGGAAGTGTCACTGATAGAAGATCAACTTCTGGCTATTGCACATTTGTTGGAGGAAATTTAGTAACATGGCGCAGTAAGAAACAGAATGTGGTGGCAAGGAGTAGTGCAGAGGCTGAGTTTAGGGTTGTTGCTCATGGAATTTGTGAAGCACTATGGATTAAAAGATTGCTGGAAGAGTTGAGAGTTGCTAGTTCATTACCAATGAAACTATATTGTGATAATAAAGCTACAATAGCTATTGCTCACAATCCAGTTCTTCATGACAGAACAAAACATGTGGAGGTGGACAAGCATTTTATCAAGGAAAAAATAGATAGTAGGGTAATCTGTTTGCCCTATATTTCTACAGCTGAGCAAGTAGCAGACATACTTACAAAGGGATTGCCTAAAAAACAGTTTGAAAACTTAATCAGCAAGCTGGCTATGGAAGACATCTTCAAACCAGCTTGAGGGGGAGTGTTGGAAAGTTTCCAAAATCTGCCTAGTCAACTCTGCTGTATTCTAGGAGATATTGGCTGTAAATGTGTGAATATTCTAGAAGATTTAGTTTCCTTATAAGTTAGCATTTAATTTTTTTCTTTCCTATTTTATTCTTTCCTTTCTCTTCAGTTGTAGGACCATAAAGTAGTCTTTATTGACTGCAAGCAGTGGCTGTTTTCCAGCCTTGTTTTAGGGAACTTTAGTGGCTGTTTTCCAGCCTTGTTTTAGGGAATGTTTTAGGGAACTTTATATGGCTGATTTCCAGCTTTGTATTTGTCCTATAAAATGAGGAGAAACCCTCACAATGAAAATAATTCCTACAAATTACTCTCTTATTCTAGAGTAACACCAATTCATCACAATGAAATTTTGTTCCTCAGGTTGTCCAAAGTAAAAATATTTCCCAAAGACACTGTCCACACAAAAAAACCACTCTTGAGGGGGGTCTTCACTTGCCAAATGCTTTTCCAATGAACTGAGAAACCAGTAGTTAATGCTAAAACCTTATGATATGATTTCACTTCAAACTTGTGTTTCTTGGATGGAATCCAACATATACCATTCTTCCCTCCTTTCTTATTCTAGAATTGTATAATATCTTGAAAAAAGTGAAAACAAAACCACTGCGCAGTCTTGCACAGGTCTAGTAAAAAGAATATCCCAATTAGTAGTTCGATTTTGGATTCGCATGTTCTCCACCACCCATGCATCCTTGTAATGAGCAATTATAGAACTCTGGTTAAGATATCTTCAAATGTTGATCCCCACACCAGAGATCATGCCCAAAACTCACTTTATAATCATCACCCATCACAAATCTAACAAATTTTGACAAAGAATCCCAATCCCCTCCTATGTTTCCCCAACCCTACACTAAAAGGCTCTGTTATCTCCTTCGAACACCATCCACTCCTCAAACTCTCATACTTGCTATCCATAACCAATCTCTATAAGGCCTCCCTCTCCATCGTACAACATCATAGCCATTTCCCCAACAACGCTCAATTAAAACCAAACTACTTGATTTTACTGGAGTACAAATACTAGGCTCTTCGTTGTATTTCCAGCTACCTTTTTCTATATTCAAATATCCTATTAGCAGTCATCACCTTCCCCTTGTAATCATCATTCTTGAAGTAAAACAGCATTGTATATGGTAATTGGTCCCCGGGACAAAAGTATAATGCCGATATTCCACATACTACATCCTTTCTTTACGCAGAAACTGTAGTATATATTCTAATGGAATTGAGTTGTTGGGGGTCAAATCCCACACATTGATTCATTGAATAGCTATTAATATCTAGACAACATAGAAACTAACATGAAAAAACTCATGAAATTAAGTAGAAAACATCTAAAAACAACAATAATAACATAACAAACAAGATAAGAAATCCAATGAACATAAACATGTCTGGCCATCACGAAACACCTCATCACAAACATAGATAAGCCAGGTAACAAGGGCATAAGCATGCCGCCATAAATTACAAATGAAAAACATTGGAAATAATCAAGCAGTCGAAATGGGGAGAAAAGAGAAAAAGAAAAAGAACTTACAAGCTGCTTATATCCAATGTTGTTTTTATCTGCTATTGTTTCAATCAAGTACCAAGCGTCAGTATCAGAAAGTCCCAACCCAACCTTCACAGAGGGAAAAACAACAGAACTCAAAACTATGAAGTATAACTTGCATGTAGTTGGGGTAGGGAAGTGGTCAAAAGGGAAAGAAAGAAGTAAATAAAAGAGAACACACACTACCATATGTGATGCCATCACAATTAGCTGCGTTGTAACCAGAGATGCATAATTCGCAGAACTGGCATAAAATAAGATAGCAAAAGTCAGAGGAATTATTCCTCACAGAAACAACTCCAATGGTCAAATATATGTCCCATTAAACCATCCCCCCCCCCCCCCCGGTCCCAGGAAACACCTAAAAGTTTCAGGGAATTGTATTTAGGTTCTTTGTACAGTACAATTTCATCTAGTTGAGACAACTTGTTTATTGATTCCACCTACATCTTAAATGGTTAGGCGATTATGAACAAAATGCTGCATAAGATGACTCATACCTCCTAATTTGCATTTTGGGCATGCCTTAACCCCTTTTATACTTTTTCCCTTTGCTTCTCAATCAAATCTTACAGCAAATATTCAGTTTGCATACAAATATTTAGAGACATTGGACATAGATAACTAGATACGAAACAAAAATGTACAATCCCACATCCATGCAGACTCAATTTGATCCTAGTTATGGTATGTTAGGTCCCTCAAGAAATGAAGGTTTTATCCTTTTCAAGTATGATGCAACAACATAAATCTAGAATAAGAGAGTAATTTGTAGGAATTATGTTCATTGTGAGGGTTTCTCCTCATTTTATAGGACAAATACAAAACTGGAAATCAGCTATATAAAGTTCCCTAAAACATTCCCTAAAACAAGGCTGGAAAACAGCCACTAAAGTTCCCTAAAACATTCCCTAAAACAAGGCTGGAAAACAGCCACTGCTTGCAGTCAATAAAGACTACTTTATGGTCCTACAGCTGAAGAGAAAGGAAAGAATAAAATAGGAAAGAAAAAAATTAAATGCTAACTTATAAGGAAACTAAATCTTCTAGAATATTCACACATTTACAGCCAATATCTCCTAGAATACAGCAGAGTTGACTAGGCAGATTTTGGAAACTTTCCAACAATAAATCCTTCCTTTTTTTTCTTTTTCAGCAGGCACAGCACGCTGGATCTCCAAGGAATATTTTCAGTTTTCTTTTACATCTACCCTGTTTTAATTCTGGAATAGAAGCCCCATTCAAGAGCTTAACTTCATTTCAAACATTCGACACCTTTTCATGTCATCTCCACCATGATTACAAGACAGGAAGAGGATTCCCTCCCCACCATTAATTATAATATCCTATCATCCATCCACATCCCCTGGTTGAAAATATGGATTACAATGGAGAGATATGTTCAAAGAGAGACATCCCAAAGCTCTGCATGTGTCAGGCAGACATATCTTCGAGCCAGTGTAGCTTGCTTGAGTTTCGGTTGATAATGAGGATAACCCACCCAAAATGCATGCCCTACCTAAATAGTTTACCAGTATTCTAATGTAGGCCAGACACACTTTTGTTTTGTCTTCTTTTGTTTTTTTGTATAAGTAAGCCAGACGCACTTTTGTATCTCAAGGATATATGATATCCTTAACAAACAATCAGATTTTCCAACCATACTCATTCTTAGTCCCAGCATGTTCAGTTTGTTCTCCCCAAGGGGAAAATACTGCCAAAAAATTGTGGATGGAAGTTGGAACCTCAATAAAAAGACTGCCAAACACTCAAATCCCACCCCCCCCCCCCTCCCTCCTCCTCAAAAGAAAGAAAAAAACCAAGGGGAAAAAATGCTGGTCAGAACCTGGATAAAATAAAAGAAAATTTTGATAGGACAACCCCCATGCTATGCCCGATTTGGATTAGGACTGCACATTTTTTAGCAATAGCTCCCTTGCGGTTTGAAATTTTTAGCGATAGGCCCTTCTGCTACACTTTTGTACATCACTGTTCAGAAAAGCCACACGTGGTGGCATGACTACCACGGGTGGCCAGAGGTCAGCCACTACAAGGTGGCCAAGATCGAGCCACCCTCATTGTGGTCCGACCTCTGGCCACCCACATGGTGGCCAAGATAATATAGTTTTGGGTTGAAATTGTCAGTTTTTTTCTTTAATCCAGTAGCTTAAAATCAAAATGTCATGTGCATGGAAGAATCAATACACTTTGCGATCTGTTTGCAAAGCCTCGCCCAAAAGTAGGATCAATTTGATGTGCAGTTAGAAAATAAGAAACATAGCACAATTGTGCACTCATGCAATCAATTGCAAAAGAGTTTATTTTGAATAAAATGTATACACCGGAAAAAAAAACAAAAACAAAAAAAACAAAAAAAAAAAACCCTTCAGTAGACAATACATAATCAAATAAGTTAGAAAATTAAAACGCAAAAAGGAAGTATGGAATCCTTACTTGCTTGAAGACCTCTCCATCAGATAGTCAAAGTATCCTTCCCAGAATCTGTAAGGAAATAAAAAAGAATGGATGAAACTTTCAAATCTAAATTCGTAAACAACTCATTAGACCCCAAAAAATAAAGGTTGTTTTGTGTGAATGAAGGTGAAATCCTAAATTTTAAATTTCAAGGACCATGAACAATCCTGTTAATTAAAAAAAAAAAAGGTCTCCTAACTCTTGAAAATTAGAGGAAAAGATTGGTTGGCGAAGAGAACTAGCACTATCTGTTTTGCCTATGCAAGTTCAACACCCCAATTTGGAAAGAAGTAAACAATAAGGGGTTGTTTGAATTGGGAAGAGAGTTGAGATGAGTTGAGATGGTTTGTGAATAGTAGAATAAGATATTTTATGAATATTATTTTTTAATATTATTATTATTTTAAGATTTGAAAAAGTTGATTGTTTATTATTTTTTGTGTGGAAATTTGAGAAGATTCTTTTGGGATTTGAAAAAGTTAAATTGTTTATTATATTTTGGTGTGGGAATTTGGGAAGATTCTTTTGAGATTTGAAAAAAAAATTATTATTATATTTTGTGTAAAAATTTAGAAAAATTGTAATGATGAAGATGAGATGAGTTGAGATGGGTTGAGGAGAGTTTTGAAAACAAACATCCCTAAGACTACTTTAAGGAGTTATTTATACATAATATATTACCAAGAGCCTTTCCTAATGCCTAAGTATAATGAATCTAATTAAGGATTCTTGACAAATTTAGTTAGAATATCAACAACTACGTTGAGCCACATAAGTAAAAAGTTAAGGAGATAGTGAGCACTTAAATAAAAAACAAAGAATTCAGCACAATCATCCAGTCAAAAGACAGCGCACGAACCCTTAAGAGAGGTTGTATTTGCTTGAAATTCTTAACGGTTATTTATGGACAACTCTCTTTACCATTATAAGGGACATATTGAGAGGGCTTGCAAATCTTCTGTCCTCATTCTTTCATCCCATACTTCATAAAACAAGAAATGGTTACACACAAGCTCCTGAAACACAGTGAATGACAGCTGGTGGGGATACCTCACCAAAGCCTTCTAGAAAAATCTTCTATAAGAGGTAAATTTTATGGTCTTCCAACAGGAAAAGGGAATGCAAAAACAAAAGAAAAGGCTTCTAATGCACTTGTCTTTTAGTTAGCTGTATTTGTTGAAGAGATGTGGCTTCAGGGAGACATGAAGGACCTGTTTATCACCTCGTAGGATAATGAATGCTAAAGTGGATAGAGGTTTTTTGTCGGGTTATCTAGTGGGGTCGAGGGATCATGCAGGTTTGTTAACATCCCAAATTATTTTCTGGTGACACACTGAGTTTTTGTGACACAAATGCTATACAACTCAATATTTGCAATATACTTTCTTATGTTTTGAAGTTGTTTTGGAGTTGAAAATCAATTTGGCAAAATTCAAGATTGTTCCTGTGGGTAATGTTAAAAATTTGGCTCATGTTCCTTCTATAAAGATTCTTATTTACTGTTGAAATATTTGGGTTTCCCTTTGGGTGGTTCTTACAAGGCAATATTCATTTGAAATGGCATACATGAAAAGATTGAGTCGATATCCAAATTAAAGGAGATTTAAGCATTGTGGATCTAAGATCATCCACCATTTTCTAACGATCTTCAAAATTCCAAGCATCACATTCTTTCAACATGTTCATTCCACATGAGGCATAACGGAAACATACGCCAAGCCTCCACACTGCAATGACTAAAATTATGACCCTTCCAACATGTCAACAACTCTACAACCCTTGGAGGCATCAACCTATGAATCACAAAAGTATAGTGTATCGAGGACCGTACTTTCCTAGCAACATCTCAATGGATTAACATTTAATCAATTGATTCCCACCCATTTCACACATGCAGCACCAATCTATACTAAAATTCTCTATTGGGTCTGTTTGTGTGGAGCCTGGTTCTGTTTGTGTGTGGCCCGATTTGATGACCTAACCCAACAAAAATTCCTCGTGTTATTTGGTGGATTTTCAAGGAAAAAATTTTGGACCCCTTTTTTGGGCTCTTGAACCAACCCGACCCCCTAATTAGGTTTATCCGTTAATTAGAGTTTTACCATATAAATTGTATTATTTTGTACAGCCGCTGTGCTACCGCACTATGTATTCGATTTTCATCATTAATCCTCTACAGCTCCGTGGATATAGGCACGTTGTGTTTGTGTGTGATTGATTTCGTTTTTATTCTACTTTTTCTCTTATCATTCATAACATTCCCCTTCTTCTCAACTTTTCATACGGATTTTCCCCAAATAGTGCAGTCCATTCAAAGAATATCACCTTCAATGGAGCTTTGTTCCAGCAAATAGCTTTCCAAGGAAAAGGAGTGCCTGAGGGGGGGCAAAGCTTAATAAAATGTTCTGACCTCAAACTTTCTTCCTTTGGACGGGACTAACCACATCTTATCCACTATATCACCTCTCAACCTAGTAGAGTAGAAACAGTTGAAGAATGAGGAAAAGAGCTCCAATTCCCAGTCATGTGCTATCGAATACAAGGGATATTCTAGTGTTATTGGAAAGTTAACACGAAGATATCATATGAAAGTTTGAACAAGTCCAAGAAAACAGCCTTCAATGACTAATCAACACACCTAAGATCTTGCCAAAACCTATCCTTATCCCATCCCCCACCTCAAATTTGATAAAACTCGAGAATTTCCACCAACCCTTATATTTTTCACACACCAACCCCATAAGAACCACTCACTTCACAAGAATTCCACCCTCCCCATGTACTGCCATACTTGACTCCTACCATTAATCGCCCTAATGCCTCCCAATTGTAGCAATGCATTAGAGCCATTTGCCCAACAAGGCATAGTTAAAAACTAACAAATTTCTAACTCTGAGTCCCCTAACATAACCAAGTACAAATCTTAGGCCAACTAAATAGAAAGAAACTTGAACTTATTGCCAATTCCGCCCCATAAGAAATCCCTCTGAAGTCTTTTTAAATAATTGGTCCTTCTAAAGTCTTTCTATATGATTGGCCACACTTGCTAGTATAGAGAATAGGGATAGATTGTAGGCGGGTAAGTTGGATATAGGCTTTTGATCAAAGTTAGTCAGCCTTCTTTTGATAAATAAAGTTGCTTCTATCCTGCCAAACAACAATCCATCTTCTCTAGTATATCATCAAAATAGCTTGTTGCCTTGAATAGCGACCCATACGGAAGGGAAGTCCTAAGTACTTCATAAGTAATGTCACTCTGCATAAATGAATCCTAGCAACTGATCAATATCCGCCACAGCACCTACAGGCATTAATTTTGATTCAACCAAATAATCTCAATACCTAGAATAACTTCAACACATAAGAAAAGAATGCATAAGTGAAGAAAATATTCCACAATATGCTCACAGAGGATCAATGTATCATTGGCAAATAGAAGTTTCAACGCAAGTGACTCACAACAGGAGGTGCGCCATTGGATTGGGTGATTCAGAAAGTGAAGGATATCCAGGAGTGTGTGGGGATTTCTTGTGACGAGTTCGAGGAGCAATTCAGGGCATTACTTATTGCTATTGAGGAGGGTCGTTTCAATCTCCTAGATCTGCCTCTAGGAAAAATAGGGAACTGAAGCGTCTCACTTGTTCAATTAACTATGATGGAAGGAAAGGGAGTACTAGCAAGAGTAGATCCAAGGGAAAACCTGTGTCGATCCATGAAGCCTAGAATTCTCTCTTGGCACATTCAGGGTCTTAATGATCCCAATAAGCGGTTGCGGGTGAAGAATCTTTTACGGCATTGGAAATTGGACATTTTGTGTTTGCAGGAAACCAAAATGGAGTTCATGGATCGTAGCATCATTGCTAGTATTTGGGGCTGTCCATACATGAGATGGGTGTACTTGTCATCTGAGGGAGCATCCGGGGTATCCTTATCATGTGGGATTCAGTGGTGGTTGAATCTATTGAGGAGTGTGTTGGGAATTATATGGTGGCGTATTCGTTCAAAAGCGCAGAGGATGGTTTTTGTTGGGCCTTTGCTGGTGTATATGGGCCAAAAGTGGACACACTTAGGAAGATGTTATGGGAGGAGCTAGCGGGATTGGGCAGCTGGTGGAATTTACAGTGGTGTATTGGGGTGATTTTAACATCACTCGGTTCCCTAGTGAAAGATCGGGAGAAGTCCGGTATAGTCAGGTAATGAATAATTTTTCTGAATTTATTTCTGATATGGACCTGGTAAACTTACCACTCGTAGGTGGCGTGCACACTTGGTCTAATAACCGCTTGGACAGATTTTTGGTCTCCCCCTCATGGGAGGCACATTATTCTACCTTGCTTCAAAAGAGATTGGATACAGTTTGCTTGGATCACTTCCCCATTGTACTGGATTGTGGAGGCATTCAAGAGGGTAAAAGATATTTTAAGTTTGAAAATATGTGGCTGAAAGCCGAGAGTTTTGTGGAGAAGGTGAGGTCGTGGTGGTCCTTGTATTCCTTTGAGAGATATCACCAAGCTTCATATTGGCGGAGAAGCAGAAGGCATTAAAGAGGGACTTGAAAAGGTGGAATATTGAAGTTTTTGGACACATTAATAATAAAAAACAGTCCCTTATGGAGGAACTAAGGGGTTTGGAGGAAAGGGAGATGAGTATTCCTCTTTCGATTGAGGACTCTTGCAGGAAGTCAGCCATCACTTCAGACCTGGAGAAGGTGCTTCTTATGGAGGAAATTTCATGGAGACAAAAGTCAGGAGCCCTATGGTTGAAGGAAGGGGACAAATGTACTAGATTTTTCCACCGGGTGGCTAATTTTCAATGTAGAAATAATACCATCGAGGTGATTCAGGTTGAGGGCCAGGTTTACTAGGATCATGATGCTGTTAAGAACCACATTGTCAATTTTTATACAGATCTTCTTGCTGAAAAAGCCTCTTGGAGACCCAAACTCGATGGTATGCCTTTCAAGACTATTGACCAGCTAAGCTCTATGTGGTTGGAGAGACCATTTGAGTCGGAGGAGGTTTTTCAGGTGATTCATGGGATGGCTAAGGATAAAGCCCCGGGTCCGGATGGGTTTTCGATGGCTTTTTATAACAATTGCTGGGATGTAGTGGGTGGAGATATTATGCAGGTTTTTCAGGAATTATACACCTTTGGTAAATTCAAAAATAGCATTAACGCGTCTTTTATTGCTCTTATCCCTAAGAAAGTTGGTGCTGTGGATGTGAAAGAATAGGTGTCACTATTCACAGCAACAGCCAGCATTATTTTCTGCTCAAGACCCCCATGACAACAACAAAGAAAATAGGGGAGATAGCAGGTCCCCTTGCCTCAAGCCTTTCAAACTGCTAAAGAAGTCCCAATTAACATGATCAGATGCCTACTCTAAATCCAGCTTGTGCAGTACTTCTAGAGCACCAAAACAAAGTTTGCTACCAATGCACTCATTGACGATAAGAACTGGGTCTAGGATTTGTCTCCCTTTGAGGAAGAAATTTTGAGTTGTAGACAAAACATTTCCAACACCACTTTCATTAAGTTAGAGGACTTTGGAGATAATCTTGCACACAGCTCCAACTAGACTAATACAGCGGAATTCCATGATTTCCACATATCTTGCTTTCTTGAGTATGAGAGCAATAAGGGTACCATTGAGGCTTTTTCAAAGTTCCCCCAAGTGTAAAACTCCCAGAAGATTGGAGATTAACAATCATACAAAACATGTAATAATGCATACAATATCATGTACCAAAACCTCCTGAGCATGTACTTTGGAATGATGTATGTCTGAGTTAAACCAGCTAAGTGCGACCGTAAATTAAAAATTAATATAGATCCAAGCCACACACATGTGGAATGCACGACAAAATTATTAAAATTAAAATTTTCTTATAACCTTATTGCGAAATTTTCTGAATGTGGCATTTTCAATTGATAACTATAAGAATTTAGATACAAAGAAAAGAAGACAAAGTGTTGTAGAGGAATGAACACATACTGTTCTAGACTTTAAGAATTCTAAATTGTCTAATATTTATTAACGTGATCTTTCAAGTTCTTTTAAATTAAATGATCAAATCCGTGGTCATTTAATGTGGGACTAGATGGCGTGCCTCAGCCAAAACAAAGCTATAGCTTTGAAAATTATATATGTTGTCTAATATTTATTAACATGATCTTTCAATATCTTCTAAATTTAAATGATCAAATTGATGGTAATTTAATGTAGAACTGGATATCACCAGAACAAAGTTCTTGTTTTAGAAATTATATTTGTCATATATAAAAGCATAAAGTAGCTTAAGAAATCAAACAATTTCATCTCCACATGAAATATTGAAAATGATGGGTAAAAAGAATTCAAAGCACGCATAGCATAACTCCTAAGTTTGAGAAGGAAAACAAGATTGGCAGTATTATTAAAAACTCTGGTAAAATCTAGCCTGCAACTCATACCGTAACTCCTCCCATATAGAGATAGAGATAAGATGTCGTTGGATGAAGTCTGAAACATTATTAGCATCTTTCTTATACATTTCAGCCGAGACTTCAAGAGCATCTCTGATGGTCATCACATCATTCCGAGAGGTTGCACGACTGATTGCTGTTTTAAGCTGAATTTATATATCAATTGTAATTAGAGAGAGGAAGAGGTATTGGAGTCACAAACATATAAAATCCATATAAAATGTAATAAAGTAAAGAGCAAAGTGGTGCATAATGCATCTTTAGGGGAACTTCCGGGAATTGCTTTGTTTCTGTAAGTCAGAATTTGTATAGAACAAGTAAATTAGTTTCAATGAAGTATTCCAACAAACTAAATTAAAAACTGGCCTTTGATTGCTTGTATTCTGAACCCTGATATATTGATTACTAAAAGCGTCAAAAGTGAATTGAAGAAATTAAATGATGCTACCACATACAGTGAAACCAGTTATAACATGGAGCTTTCTAACTTCTGACATTTATATACTTATCTACTCCTATATTCAATCAATTTCCAGGGAACTTTGACTTAAACTATACATACTAATTCTTTAACTGCAATAAACTGTTCCTGTGTCAGCTGACAATGCCATCCCTGAAAGCATAAATCCAGTACAAAGTCAGCTTAATGCCACAACATAGTAGAAGTAACAGGAACAACAACAACAACAACAAACATAATTGCATTCTAGATCTACATACTGAATGTATATGCTCTCTGATACATTCAACAAACCCACTACCACCAATTCCCTCTGCATCAGATTCAATCATAGCTGCAAAAAGCCAACAAATAGATATTTTTATGGGACTCTTATAACTATTAAAGCAGATTTTGAATAAGTAACTGAGACATAAAGAGTTCTCCTATAATGTTAACGAGATTGTTAGTATTTACTGGAGCATACCAAGGATTGTGCCATACTCAAAAGATGAAAGAGGATCATCAGTTGCTCCCAATTTCAGAAGTCGCAGCCATAAACCCTATTTAAGAACAAAACCACAACACTTGAAATAGAAGTGCAGAGGACAATGGCCAAAAGGCTCTTATAACACTTTCAGAATCAGAAGAACGGCAACAAATCAACAGAACTACATTTCTAGGGCCCATTGGACTAAAGGAATTTTCCCTTGAAATTACCCAAGGTGCACTTTAGGAAAACTCCTTACCGAGTGCCTCACCCCCAAGATTAGTCAGGACTTTTTTCTCAAACACCCGGTGCCAATAAATAAAATGATAATAACAGAGTACACATATACAATTTTCTTTAAAAGTTTTATTTTAGGAATTTTTCCCACATACAATCAATTGTTGCAATGAAGGATTTCATTTCATAATCAGCCCCATTGGTTTACTGCCCTTATATTAAACTGCAACGCTTTGATGATCCCAGAGAAACAAATAACATCAAGAGCTCAACTCTCATTAGTTAGGCAAATGCTCCCCTCCCCTTGGCAAAAACAAAATCTAAAAACAACATAAAATAGTACATATGATGCGTTTAATAAAATGCAGCCAAAAGCTTAAACTTAATATCCTCATTTGCAGTAGTGAGAATAAGGAATAAGCAATATCAGAAAGGTCACCCCTCAAACCCCAGCATATCAACATTTTAAACCTTAAATGTCAAAACAGAAACCGGGTAACTAGATAATTAGATATTATCTGATAACGACTGCTTGTTTATTGACCATTATAGAAAGTAAATGTAAAGAACCATTCAAACATCAAATCAACTCAAGATAGGGTATGCCATACATGGAAAACTCCAACACAAATGCAAAGGGAAATAAATAAAATGAAAAAAGGTTTCACCTGCAGCTTCACTTTTATATCCAAAACCATGAGCTCCCTTTCCGCCTGTAAAGATAAGAACCAAAAAAGTGAAACGAGATCAGGAAAATTCTAAGGTTCAACCTGAAAACTAATTAGGGTATGTTGGGCATGGTGTAAAGAACTTACAGCCCTCTCCAATGGACTGAGACTTTTTTCTGCTTTGGAACTCTTACCCGCCAGTATAGAAGGTGAACTGATGAAGATAGAGACATATTAAGGGTTGCACTAAAAGGCATGATGATCTGTCAATATATATCAAACAAAGAGTATTTTAAACTTTTCATGTAAAAATATAAACCTAGGAGTATGCTTTCCAGAGTATTGAAAAGCTCCACTTGCTGCTGCAAGAATCTGCCTCCTCTTTTCTTCTTGCTCTTCTGTTCTAATGTTTGAGGGGAACCGATCATAAGTATATTTGGCACCTGATCCTGAAGAACGAAAAAGAAATTGTAAAAATGAATATTACCAACTCCAATTTGAACAACTTTTGTCTCCTTATAAATTATTGATTTATACAACATGAAATCTCAACAAAAAATGGACATCAAATATACCTGATATTCCCACATCAGGATCGGATATTGTTATAATCTCAGGCTCTACCAAAGATGAAGGAAGTATTGAAATAGGATTTTGACCCCTTCCAATCGCATCTTGTAACTTGTCAAGGAGATTATTATTATTTTCACCAGAGCCCAGACCTCTCTCCAAATAATCCAAGAAACCATGAGAATCTAGAAACTGTGTTATCTGTAAAAGCCAACAAAGAGAGAGACAAGTCAGAAATACTGAATTCTCAACATGTATTAGTAAATCTCAAGTGAAAAAAAATAATATTATTCATTATCTAAAGCTGATGATAGAGAGAACAAAAACATCCATAATAGCAATTTTAAAATTCAGCTAATTAAGTTGGAAATTAGAACAGAAAAATGAGTGGAACAACATAACATCACCATAGGCTCTGATGGTTGGTTGGTTGACCGAGAGCGCCTCTTTAGAAATGCTGGAGTGTTGAAGACTTGACTTGCTGTATTTTCCTGAGATGATTTTACCAAAAAACCAAAACACAAAAAATTGAAATGAACGAATGGAAGTTTACAAACTAAATCCACATTGCAAGATACAAGATAAAAGTTCCATACAATGAAATTTCGGTAGCCACTCAAAAGTGAAGCGAAGAACTTTAGAAATATTAACCTGCACATACATATTCCATGGATATAATTAGACTTTCCCTGCCAGATTTGATCAATACTGCAGTTCTTTATGTGATAAAACATTCGTACAAGATAAGTAATCTTACAGAAGTTTCAACACAGTGAACAAGCAGTAACCAAAATAGATATCATTATGTTTAAAAAAAAAAAGGCAAACTAATTGACAGCTTTATAGTGTCAAATACATGTACATATGCCCTTGCTTTAAAATTGACGTTGTGAATCTATTTTGTAGATTCTGAACATGCCAGTTGGCTATAAGATCCACCTGACAAAATCTTACTCAAATAGAAATATTAAAAAGGATAAACAAATCATACGAAAAAAGGAATGGATTAAAAGATTGAAAAAAGGAACCAATTGCTCTAGCCTATAAAGCAATGGGTCTTTCATACGAAAAACATTGCAACAATCTGGTTATTAAAAAGATCATATCCTAAGAATGCCAATGGGAAAAGTTTAGCCAGCTTCATCTGCCCATAAGGTTGATAGCTTTTATCTTATAGGTAATAAGGTTGAGAGTCTAACTTTAGAAAACAAATATACTCTAATTGTTCACAGATATTAGAATTGTCAAGGAATTTACCTCTAAGACCACAAAATTAAAATTTTCAAGCAACGAGATATGCAAGTACTAATTAGAATTTTCTAAGCACAACACACTGAAAAATTTAAAGGTCCACTACGATTAAAAACAAAGTAAAAGCTTCACATTCTCCTAAACTACTCGTGCAGTCAGTCATAAAGGACAACCATCAAGCTAAAAACTAGAGCAGGCATAAAACAGAAATGGGATTCTAGTAATTTACCAATGTAATTGTTACAAACCTCCCTTTAATCTGCTGAATAAAGGCAAGAAAAACTCTACGGAAACACTATGGAAACTTAAACCATTAATCATAGAGCAGAATTGTTCTATTAATTTTGAACAGAGACCACCTTCTAGAATAAGAGCATACAAAATCACAAATTTGTGACAACACAAATGCAAAGTGTCACCCAAAACATTATATTTCTTTACATGTTACTTAACAAAAGATTATTTATGTGTTGAAAACTGAAATAATTGGCTCTAAAAAATTACGAATCCATCATAAACATTTCACATGGGGTCCAAGTATCACCTAAGTTTAAGGTCATGACCCTCTCCCCAAGGTTTGTTGCCACATATAGATGATTTCTCGGATGCATTATATGGGCCATCCATCAGATCTATCCCCACAACATTGGGATACAGCAACTGCATGATCTCCTCACGCAAAGAGCTTAATTCTGGCTCTGGAATAGGGGGAATGTCCTCCGATGTGGTGATACGATTATACTCGAGGTCTACCACAACTACCTATAGTTGGAAAAATATTACCAATTAATTTGAGTTAAATTCAAGAAAGTATGTCATGCACAAACAGTGTGAGACTATGCAGCATCAGTTATCAAATAAAAAGAGAGATGATCTTTGCACAGACAAATTGCATGGAAATCACAAGGACCAAGATAAAAAACTACTGTTCATGCGAACAGTTATAAACAGTAATTGTTTTCATCTTGGTCTGTAAAAATTCCATGAAACACTTCCATGGACGTAGCCCAACGCAATAAAATACTAGCAAGATAATCGTTAAGCTTAAATATTGATAATGACTCCTCTCATAATAACGAAAACGAAATCTTATATGCACTAATCAACAATTTTTTATGTTGTCTATCAATACTACATGAATAATTGGGAATGCTATTCTAGACCATGATAGAAACCAACAGTCCTGAAAGTTTAAGCAATAAGAAGTGAGATAATTATGCTCTACATTAGTCTTGCAATATTAGTCTGACCTCAAACTATGTGATCTACAACAACAGATGCCAAATTTGAAGAGTCAAATGTAAGAAAATTTTAATTCTTAAATTACCTCTTGGAGGGTAATTTTTAAAATGTTCTGCAAACAACTTATAATATGTTCTAGCATTGGAGACTTAGTTTGGGTAAATTATAACCATTTAAAAAGTTAGAGAATCCCAGAAGCCTGACCTAAAAAAATAAGATGGAAGTATGTTAACTACACGCTAGGTCACTAACACCCTTACCCTGCATGCAGAACCAACTGCAAGTGGGCCCAAAAAGGAA
Organism: Cyclocarya paliurus; assembly: GCA_029856935.1. Taxonomy (NCBI): domain Eukaryota; kingdom Viridiplantae; phylum Streptophyta; class Magnoliopsida; order Fagales; family Juglandaceae; genus Cyclocarya; species Cyclocarya paliurus. The sequence goes on along the minus strand of CM056959.1, from coordinate 7,005,399 downwards.
ACAGAAATGGAAGTGAACACAAAATAAGGGTTAGAATAGGTGAAGGTTCCCCAAAACATACATGGTAACTTTTTGGTCTGTCTCTCTTTCTCTGTGTCTCTCCCAGTCAATCACTCTCACCTATGTTCATGTAATTTGTATATTTGTTTCCTATTAATCATTCCACACATCAATCCATGTGCCCAAAGGCTACTTTAAAAGAAAATAAATTAGATTCAGAAATTGGGTTGACTGTTATACCTATTCTTCTATGCATAAATATTAAAACACGGATTACAAGATGTTTATCAGAAAGCATGGTCAGGGTATTTCATTGCTGAAAAATAGGCCAGAGAATATAGACCTGTCACAGGCTCTCATCTATCCCATGTATGGGCTGAAAAAAATAATATCTCCACCTTCTATTTACATCTTCCCGAGGCTTGAGAATCAAAGTCACGAAACATAAATTGCTTCTAAATTTGGCTGTGGACCATCTTTTTTCAAGAAAATTTTTTTTTATAAAAGTACATGATAATGTTATTAATCAAGAATAGGCGAAGCCCAAGTACACAAAATGATGTACAAGAGATAAGGTCTATCTAGGTCACAATATTAGAAACTAGAAAGTCATGAAAAGTCAGGCCATTAAAACTAAACAACTTTTAACCAATTCATGGAATACATTTCAAAAGCTTTCTCCAGATGTCCTGAGGCTGCATAGCATACACTAGGCAATGTCTTTAAGCTAATGCACGATAATCTAATCAAGTTGTTAACACTTAATATGAGAAGAAATTGTTTGCAAACATTCATATAGATGGAACTTCAAATGAATCATTTCCATTCACCCAATTGCAACAGCGCATATTGAAGTGGTGAAACTAATTAGAATTTTGTTTTTTAGATGACACATCGATACTAATTAGAATTTTTAGTGCATTTCTCTGTCTTTACAAGTTACGAATTTTTTATGCATACTAACTGAAAATGGGAAGCATGCATCAAATTAGCAGTTAAAAAATTCTTTCCACATAGCCAAATAAGTTGGGTTGTTTCTGGTGGGACAAAAAGGAGAAGAAGCACTGCTGCCTTCGATTAGAACACCATGGGATAAGAACCACACAATAATAACTAATAACAAAGGGGCAAAAATTAAATTAACCCTGAAGTTTATATAAAACAACTTACGCCATCCATTGTGAGACCAGATGTATCAACACCTGAATGGAGACCCATCATATACGGTGTAGGAGCATCAATATAGTCTACTCCACTGAAAAATAGCAATGGAATGTAGACATGCTTCAGCAAAACAAACATAACAAGATTAGACGAGAATCCATAACAAGAATCATAAAAAGGCATCATATAGTAATTGATAGTCTACTATAAATGAATAAAATGTTGCCATTTCCAGACATAATGTAACTTATGATGCAAACATTGTTTTCTATCCCATCAAAAGAGCAGTTAACTTCAAATCCAACCTTACCTGCCACCGAAACGGATAAATTAGATGACATATGGCCTCCGATACAAGAGTTAAAAGCGAATACCTGGAAAAAACAGAATAGAGACAACTAATACACAGGATCTGCATAGCTAGAATGATAACAATGTAATGAATTATTATAGATGAAGTGAAAATTCTTATACAACTTAGAAAGAAAAAAATAAATTAATATGATTAATAAGGTGACAACAAAGAATTATAATCAGAATACGCGTTAATTCAATTTTAAACAAATAGCTCCACATCAAACAAATAAGGGTGAATAGAACCTCAAGGAAGCACACCATTTCTGGCAGGACAACAGCAGGGGTGGGAACCATGATTTTAACCAAAGACAAAGTTATCAATGCCTTCAGAGAACTAGGGGTGGTTTGGATTCAGAGATGAGTTGAGAATAGTAGAATAAAATATTGTTAGAATATTATTTTTTAATATTATTATTGTTTTGGAATTTGAAAAAATTGAATTGTTTATTATGTTTTGTGTGGGAATTTGAGAAAGTTGTAATGATGAGATGAGTTTTGAATCCAAACCACCCTAAGTAAACTCTCAAGTTAAAAAGATCTTATCCTGCTTTTTGTGCATATTATCTACCATTCAACCCTACTTTGTGAGAGAATAATAGCTTGTAACACCCAGACTCAAATTTTATAGGCTTGGATAAAGATTTTATAAGTTTGGACCACGGGCCCAATTTTGTTAAGGCTAGAAGGAAGATTATTTTATTGGGCCAATTAGGCTTTACCTATTAATTGAGGATATAGTATTGAGGAGATAGGATTGGATATGAAATTATGAGCCTATATTCGAAATGGAGAGGTTCAGCCCATTAGGCCCATAAATGGATGGAGAAGCCCAAGTATTTCTAGCCGAAGGCCATTTGATTTTTGGCTGTTAAATTTGTGAGATTGAAAAACCAGCCTCGCCCTATTTTCAGCAACTTAAAGTAAGTGATTATTATTGAGGTGTTTGTTAGAGCTAGAAGTGAAGAGGTGAGTAGCATGATCATACTCATACTTGCACGGTAAACAATGTTTTTAAAGTATTATGTATATGGCCCTTTGTTGAAGTTATGATGGTGATTTTTTAATGTGATTTATCATGTGTTTTACATGCGTCAAGATATTTTTACATTAATGATTACAGTGAGCTATGTTATTATGTGTTTTGCATGCCTCATGATAAGATAGATAAAAGACAAGTTATGAACGATGCTTTAAGAATGACCGTAAGAGATGTATTAGTACCAATGCAGTTATGGGTGGATATGCAAGCCCTGGACCTAAGCGTGGTCCACCATAGTTATGTTATGATAAGTAAGCGGTTCCCCTTGTGGCCACAAGCAGTGGAATCAGTGCACAACCTTGCACAAGGGTTAATGAGTGTTGGCTATAAAGATAATGATCTGATTAAAGAAAGGCAGACACATTTTTAATGAGTTATGCATGTTACACATTTATGTTAGTATAAGTATTGAGTATGCACGTTTTTCAAGAAAACCCTATGCTTATCATCTTTCTTGTATGATGTACTACTTATTGAGTATTTGACTCATTTTGGTTGGTTGTGTGTTTGTTTTCTGTTTCTAAAATGTCCAGGTAAAGAAAATAGTATTCATGAGCAGACTGCCAGGCATAAATCAAGTTTCAAGGGATTTTCAGACTTTGTTAATAAGTGTTTTTACACAGAAAGATCAGTTCTAAATTTTGTTGGTATGAGACTTTTTTTGTGTTGTGTTTTTGGGAAATTATTTTGATAAATGAGATATTTTTATCAAGTTGGGTCTCTTTACCAGGCACAATTATGAAAGTACATAACACTCCTAACCTACGGGAAGGGGGTGTTACATAGCTTAAGATGTATTCATGTCCACTTTGCTGCCTTCAGGTTGGCTCTTTTAATTGATTAAACCATAAGCCAATCATTTCATTGAAAACAAAATAAACCAAATTGCTCCATATTATGGACTCATAGATCGTCATTGCACATGACAAAACCCTGGTTGTATAAATAGCATCTCTCTCATTAGAGTAGATACACAAGTGCACATAATCATTAGAAATTAGAAATTAAAAAATTATTCTATAGTTTTTTTTAAGTTAGAATACTTGGAAACATGCGTGGAATTAGTACATTGGTAAAATCATCACATGCTTTTTCACTCAAGACAAGTGCTCAACAGAATATGCCGTACACCAAAATAGTATTATAAATACTCCCTACAGTTGGTAATGATAATTTGTGTTTTTTTATAGGTAATCAAAGATTTTATTAAAAACTCAAAAGTCATAGCCCAAGTACACTGGTAGCATTCAAGAGAAATACCTAATTAGAAATAGGCAAAAGAGACAAGAAAATCATGGAAACTCGGCCCATTACAATCTACAGAATCTACCCAAAGGAACGAAGTATTAAAAAAGAAAATTTCAAGTTTCTCCCAAACCTGCTCACAATCCTCAAAACGTATCTCATTCCTTTCTCTCCAAATACACCACATTAGAAAATAGTGGTCATTTTCCATGCTGCTGCAATTTTTCTGCTACCCTGCAACCCTCTCCAATTGGCGAAGAGGTCTGCTATTCTTATGGGCAGAACCCAGTCCAATTCGACTAAAATGCATGCATCTCTATAAAAGCTTTATTGGGGGTCCAGTCACCACACCATAAGTCATGCTAGAATCTAGTCCTAGCTCATCGCTCACCTCAAGTCAAGTGTGACTAAAAAACACTCTCATCTTCCTATGATATTCTTCCATAACCCCAGCCCATATGACCCATATACCTCATTAGAGCACCATCCATCCCAAGCACGCCAAAATTTAGAATCCACCACAGCTTTCCGCAAGGCCTCCCTCTCATTTTGATACTGCTTGAGTCATTTCCCTAGAAGGGCACAGTTGAATAGAAGTAAGTCTTGAGCTCCCAAATTAACCATCTAAAGATGGAGAGCACACTTTAGCCCAGTTTACTAGGTGGCATTTGAGCTCTTCTCCTAGCCCACTCCATAAAACGTCTCGTTGTAGCCTCTCTAATTGATTGGCCATGCTAATAGTGAAGAAAACAAAAAGGGGAAATATGAAAGCAAATTCAAGAAAACAATCTTTGTCAAGGTAATCCGAACACCTTAGGACAAATACATCGTCTTCCATCCAGCCAATCAGCTCATAATCCTTTCAATCACACCATCCCAATAAACTTGACCCTGAAGGAAGCACCCAAGAGAAGGCCAATATATTTCATGAGCAGAGAGGATACGTTGCAGCCCAAAATGCTAGTCAAAAAGCACCTGGTAACACCCCTTGCAAAATGCAATTATATGATCTTCCCAATGAGAGTCACCATGGAAAACTGGATCAGAGTTTTTTATGCATGTGCCACACCATAAAATGGAGCAGAAAAATACTTGAAACAAGAACAATTTAATCAGTCCATTAATTTGGATGATTTTTTTTTTTTTTTAAAAGAACAACTAGGATCCAATTTTAGTTTGATATTTTGTTATGAGTCTCATCCATAAATCGCTTCTAGATGCGAGTGGAACAAAATCAGATGACAGCTATGAAACAGCTCATTGTCATTCAATAAAATGATCACTCTTACTAGGAACAATATCAAGTATTTAGGTAATGGGGGTACTTGTTTGATCGAAGCAAAATCCTCCTTTCAAGCAACACAGCAGCAAAAAGTTTAATTAAGTTGTCTACGTCCAAGCACTGTACAAGTGGCTGAAATGATATCTGCATTCATGACATAGAGGATTATTAGCAAATAATAAGGTTATTTTGAACAACTACTAATTATGCTATTGGCAAAGGAAGCTACAGAGCTAAGAAATCATAAAGAAGTAGAGGGTCATACATCAGCATGGGGGAGACCATCCTTGGGTGGAGCCTCCACAGAAAGCAGACAATTCTCTATGGCAAATAAAACCCGATCTCTTCCAGGGTTAGGCAAAAGTACATTGGACACAATATGTGCTATAACATCCCACAATGGCTTGCTGAAATTATTGTACAACTGATAATATTAAATACAATGACAAGAATACAAAAAGATTTTTCATTCTAAATGGATTGTAGATAGAATGTCTACGTCCAGCGTAAATGCTGACTGAAACACAATCACAATTTTATCTCTAAAGGGCACACACCTACTTCCATTTGGGGAAAAGCAAAGTGAAAATAGTTCCTCAAGTGCGCTTCTAATGGCACGGAAACTGGGCAAGCGAGAAACAAGACAGATACATTTGTCAGCAAAAGAATTTGCTGGTATATGGTAAGCTTCAGCAATATCTTCGCTCACTGGATCCCGGAAAGCAATGCAACTAACATAAATTTTTGACCCATCACCCTCTGCAGCAAGAATGAATATTTAAAACAAAAAGAATAACAGGTTAATAGGTGACTCAAGAAAGTGAACTCTAAGCACAAAGATTAGAAACATCTGAACTAAATGATACTGATGCCAAACTGTAATTACTTCTTCACTTACTTAAAAGGCATAAAAGCTTTGGCTTTCATAATCAACTTTCAAACATTTCATGCCCCACAGTGAAATATGCTTAGAATTTGAAACAAAACCTTAACTCAGATGACACGAAACCACTTTGACAAGAAACTTGGCCGAAGCTGGAAATTTAGTCAGGAAGAATTCCTCCCTTTTCAAAGATAATTTTGAAAGAATTCTCTATTGGTTTCATAGTTTCTACCATGGCATGAAACAATACCAAATGCTGCTGGTCAGTCGTGAAGAAGCAGAAAAAGAGTTACCAGAGATGAGATAACCTATAAAAAAAAAAGGTTTTACTTGAAAACAAGAACAAAATTCAAGCATAACCTGTAGGACAATTAGGGAAAGTGGAGCCTGACATCTATCTGTGGGCTCCAGCAGTTACAATTGCTGGAGCACTAAATGAGTTATAGCTGAAAGGAACATATGTTCAGGGAGGTAAACGTCACTCACTGGGATCAAGAAAAAAATAGCAGTACTGAGTAACACAATGCAAACTTCACTTACAATTGTTGGAGCACTAAAGTTAAGGTTATGCATGTTATTTGTAAGTGATAACAAAGTTAATTTATCATAGTATTTACCATATGATGCATTACTTACTGAGTATTCAACTCATTGTTTGTTATATGTTTTAAACATCCCAAGTGATAATCAATAATGGGTCTACAGGCCAAGCTTAGCTCATGGAGACCAAAACCGAGACTACGATTTACCATCCTCTTATTAGAGTTTCTTTACCAAGTTCTTTTGTGAGTTTAAGGCCTAGTTTGGATAGAGAGATGCTTCCATCTCATCTCATCTCATCTCATCTCATCTCATCTCATCTCATCCCATCTCATCCCATCTCATCTCAATATCCAAGCACCACAAAAACAAACACTTTTCAATTTCAAATCAACTTTTTCATCTGATCATTACATAATTATTACAAATTTCCCAAACTTCCAAACAAAGCACAAAAAATAATTCAACTTTTTCAAATCACAAAACAAAAATTATATTAAAAAATTATATTTTAACAATATTTTAATTTTATAATATTTTTTTTCAACTTTTTCTCTCTCATTTCCCAAAGCCGCATAAAAAATTTTAACTCAAACCATTTCACTACTATTCAAAGATCATCTTATCTCATCTCACTATCCAAACCAAGCCTAAGAATTTTAGCAAGACTAATAAATTTATGGTTTTGCGATAACTACTAGAATTGAATTTTGCCAACAAAGTTTTGGAGTGTTTTCTATGTTTATGGAATTATCTTATACTTGACTCATGAAATGTTTAAGTTAATAGTGTTCCTAACCCAAGAGAAAGGGGGTGTTTACAATTGTGATACCCCCTACTCTCTATTGACTTGTGTGCCTAGGTGATGAATGGAATCTCACACTGCTTGGGAGAGAGAAGTTCTTGCTCATTATAATGGTTGTAATGGGGCTCCAATTGTATCATTGAATAGTCCTTTTAGAGTATGGGCCCAGATGTGGCTAGCGCCTCCCATTGGGCATTACGAATGATATCAAGTCTATCCTAAGAAGAAGTGTGGGACTTGAACCGTGCCATATACTATGGACAGGCTTGACAAGGACGTCAGGAATTTAAGGAGTGGAGATTGTGATACCTCATATTGTCTATTGACTGATGTGAGGTGGTGTATGCATTGCTTGGGAGGAAGAAGTTATTGCTCTTTAGAACGATTCCAATAGAGCTCTAATTATACCATTGACAAGTACTTTTGGAGTATGAGCCCAGATGTTGCTAGGGCCTCCCATTGGGCATTACAACAATGATACTCGTACATGTGATTAGGATCATATTGTCCCCATTTCTTAGCGATGCTAAACATGAATCCGAGAACTTACGGGTCCAATAACCAAAAAAAATTAGAAGTGCATGCAAACGTTAATTATACATATTGGTATCCTATAACCAATTTCTTTGAAGAAATAAGTGACTAAGCTTATGCTTAGTTTAGACGTACCGGTTAAAACAATCGGGTAGCTTCTCGGTGAAGTAGAAGCGTCATTGGCATCAAAGCCCGATGAATAAAACTCCACCCCAGCTGGTAGAACACACTGCAATCACAGTCCCAACAATACTTTCAAACTTCCGCAAAAGAAATCGTCTAAAAGAGATTAAAAAGCCCAAATTTGAGGGCAAAATGAGTGAAAAACGCATTTTTCTAGTATTGTTGTTGGTCGCGGCTACTTACGGTGGATAGCTGAGGAGGCGGAGGAGGGTAGAGAGAGTGGTTGGGTGGAGGGAACTGATCGAGCAGAGAAGACAGGTACATGACCCCGGTGCCATGAAAGCCCCTGTTGCCGTCAAGGGTTCGAAACTCCGGACCGATCCCACACACCACAAAGTACTCGAAGATCCGAGCCATTACTGTTACTATAAAAGCTTATAATTCCGTGCATGCAAGATGGCTGAGATCTATATAGTGTCAAATGAATATGAATTTGATCAATCGGTCTGAGATTTGATTTGGATTGAATTGCATCTTTCTCCCCCTGGGACGTTCGGGCTTTGGTCGTGGAGATTCAAGAGGTGGTTTTGACGCGGTAAGAGAATCTCGGTACGGACGGAAAGGAAATTGATGGCGGAAGTTTAGTTGGTTTGGTTAGGTTACCGAGGATTATTTTTTTAAAAAAATTATCATTGTAAATTTAAAAATTATTATATATTTTTATGAAAAATTATATTGTTTCGGTTAAGTTTGTTCTCTCAATACAGCTCATCTTTTTTATTGTTTTTTATTTAATAATTAATATATTAATATTTTTTATTTTTTAAAAATATTTAAAGATATTCAAAAAATATTTAAAAGAAAAGACAAAAAAGTATAATTTATACTGAAGACACACGAAGTGAATAAACTTAAATGACATAATAGCACTACCCTATTTTTATTGCCAAAGAGGAATGGTATCTATTATCTTATTGGCAGATTTTTTTTTTTTGTCATAAAAAATATATCTATACTTACAATTTTATGTACATAACCATAGTGGTGGACCTACGTTTACATAATTATGACCCCCAAAATTTTTTGAAAACTTAAAATTTTTCCTAGATTTTATTTATAATTTTATAAATATAAAAAATAGCTCCCCAAAAAAACTTATAATCCCCTAGATGCTCTCTAAAATTTTTTATATGCCTAGAAATGTCTCTCTCTAGGTTTTTTTCATATAGTCTCAATTTTGTATATATAATTTCTATATATTATCTAATTTTAAGGATGCGGCATCACCAAAATTAAATTAAAACAAAAGAAATAATAAACTTATTAATATGGATTCCAAAGTTTTTTGTTATACAATTTTATACTTCTTAATATGGAATTCAAAATGAAAATATAAGAAAAACCGTTCAAGGTTTTATCCTCTAAACTTTATCGAACAAGAAAATATTATTTTAGCTCTCAATTATAGTATTATATGGTTAATGTGACGTGAAAATATCTAGATTTTCACAAAACTTGATAAATTAGCTTAAATACTAAAATGAAAGATGAAATTCTAAAAGATCACTTAATAGTTTTTATGAAGACAAGAAATTTTAAAAATTTCATTACAAAAATAAAGATAGATGAATATTATTCTATGAAACATTATTGTCAGAAATCTGAAATATATGTTAAGTTTTGTTTTTAAAATTTTATTTCTGCCTGTATGTAATAAATTATCGAGATCTAATTTTATATATGGTTATGTTTTATGATTTTTAATATCTTTTTATTTTACATAAATGTGTCACACAGTAGAAAAGTCGGCACTCCTTTGAAAAATTGTGGGTTTCACCACTGCATAACCATACATGCTAATGTGTTAGTTATTGAAATGGTGAAAATCTTGAAATACAAAATGCGAAATTTGAACTAAAAATAAAAAAATGATAAAATGTGATGGATACTCAATACGTTTAATATTGTGTGTAAAGTTTTTTTTTAAAGGGAAATGTCATCATTCATTCATTCATTCATTAAGAGAAACTTACATTCATGACCGGATACAAGAGGAGGGATCCTCATATCAACCATTTGGAGTTCCATCAGTACACTACTGGACTGGTCTAGACTTCACAACTGCCATCACTCTCTACAGACAAGCATCCAATAAACAACATTCTGCCTAATCAAAGACTCAACCTCATCCTTCATAAAGAGGGAGGACTCAACCTCTATGGATACAACTATCCAAGAGACGAACTCCTTTTTTTTATTTTTACTATACAATAAAGAAAACAAGAAAGAAGAATGATGGATTTAGAATTTGACGGCGCATGAAGGCAACAAGTTTGTCTCTTTTTAGTCACAAAAGCCAGATATGAAAGATCTAGTAGTGGCGATTCCAGTGATCTGACACGTGTGGTGAGAAGAGCTGCTAGAAGAGGTGGTACGTGAGGACCACACACAGTTATGATTTCGGCAAAACTACCACTATCCTTCGAACAATTTGTGGTTTGAAAGTCTTCTTGTACTACTCGTGTCTCTTAAGAATTGCTGAAAAACTGTAGATCTAAATTTTTTTGCCTCGAAGGAAGAAAATAAACTAAGAAATGAGGGAATGAGAGGGAGGAGAATGAGGTGAAAAGAGAAAGGAAGTAAGGTAGGGAAAATGAGGAGGAAGCCGAAGCCTCATCCTCCAGCGAAAATCAAATCTGGAGGCTTTTTTTGGGAGTGAGAGAGAGAGGGTTCCTATTATGGTAAAGTTGTATATATGTATAAGTAGCACTACTCATTTATCATGTCCTTGAGAAACATCAAATAATTAAAATTTTATTTCTTTATTTTTTTATTTAGCTATCAATTATTTGATGTTACATTAAACTATGACAAAATAAGAATGATTGAAAAGATGATAAATAGCATCATTTACTTATTAATAAATTTGTAAATACATGTTTACGAGTTTGACTTGCATTCTGTGAATGGACAAGATTAGAAGATTGGGGGATTAATTAACTTATTATAATAAGCTCGTCTTAACTAATGTAACCCGCTTACAAAAATATATTTGTTATGTCGATAAATAAGTTTACAGCATGATGTTTTCTTAAACATGAGACTGGCTATAATTACATAAAATTGTTTGAAGATAATACAAAGCATCCGTACTAGTGGAATGTATCCTTGAATGCATATATGAAGTGCCCACTAAACAACATTAGATTTGAGAACTACTTTTTTTTATATATTGACCGTGTATTAACGGATATTGGTTTTGCCAAACTATTTTTTTTTTTTTTTCGAAAGTGACGTCTCATTTCCGGCAATTTTCATCGAAATTTCCGTAGGTAATTACCAAGTACATATTGCTGTTCTAAGCATTTGCATGTGTAGTTGCAATTTTTTTGTTGTCAGTTTCCATTGAAAATGATCTCAAGAGAAGGAAATATTATCATTTGTCTTTGTATTTTTTTCTGTTTCATTTAATGCTTTTGAGATACAGAGAAAACATTCCATGTATTTATTTATGCTATATGTTATAGCATTTCCATGTTATATTCTTATAGTATTTGTACTTTTGGTTTTCGTCACCTTTAACTGCTAGCTCGTAGTTATCAACTTCTTCTTGTGCTCGTGTGAATATGATTTTTGTTGTAGAGTGATAGAGAGAAGCTGCCTATTTTGTACTATTGCCTAAAGTATTTCTCTTTTTAAATTAGAATGTCAATTATAGTTTCATCTATTTGTTTTATTTTCCTTTCATTTAAATATAAAAATCTTTGTCGAAACATTTTTTAAGCACGAATGTTTCTTCCTCCACTCGATTATCCCAAACCGCTTCTTATAAAGATCAACCTTGCTCAATAATCTTGAGCAAGAGTATGCTTTCTTTTCGCTCACTTATCCCGAGCAAGGTCTTGGGAAAGTACATCTTGCTTGATAATCTTGAGTAGCTTCATGTGAAGATTAGCCTTGTTTGGTAATTCCGAGACAAAAGACATGGAGCCACACAAACACAAATCTGAAAATGTCATGCCTTCATTAGAAGGAAATGCAACGCCTTTTCTTGAGACAGTGTGAGAGGGGATTTCGTCAGCAAAAAATCTAAAAATTCCATGCCTTCATAATATTCAATGCCTTGAATGGCTATGCCAAGCCCGTATCGTGCTAGCATTGTAACAAATGATCAAAGATACGTATCCGTTGGTTATTGCATGCACTCGAATGGAAGGAATAAGGGCTTTCCTTGGGCATGATCTATTAGCAATGTCGATCCTTAACCATCTAAGAATAACACATAATTACCAAAAGGGTAATCGAAGAAGCTAAAGCTACATCAAACATTAGAGGATAATCTCATCAATGCAATGTTAAAATAGCACCGACAATTCATTCAAGAATAAATAGTATAAATGATTGACACCTTACAAATATCTCTTTTCAATCCCTAATTTACAACTACTTGTAGTATAAAAACACCGTGCAATCTGCAAAGATGAGTCAATTCAATCTCGACAAGAAGAAGGTTTTAGATCTTCGCTGAAACTTCCTAGGCAACCAAGCAACAAATCCTGCTACTTTGCTCTCTCCCTTTTCTCTCTACACAGCCCCCCTAAAAAAACTCAGACCAAAGGAAGGTGTTCACCATTATGCAACATTTGTTCTAGACAAAAGGAAGAGAATCAAGCCTACAATCAAGTCTACCAAAGATGGAAAGTATGCCACCCAACATCAAGCTGAAATTGCTAAAATCATGGAACCTACCAATTCTAATATAGTGAAGATTTGAAGGAGAAGATTGTGGGAATTTGCCTTTACTGTATTATTCTGTAAATCTTGTATTTATGTTGTTTATGATCTTGTATTTAATTTCTCATTAACTACATGATGTATATAAAGATATGTAATATCTGAAATGAAGTGTGAATCCTTTTTCTAATTCCTTCTCTTTGTTTAGTTCTTTCATTGTATCGAAGACAGGTTAACACCGCAATTTACAATGTCTAATACATCTTCCATTTCCTCCTTCCTCATCCCTAACCTTACTAAACTCATTTCCATTAAACTCAACACCAACAACTACCTACTATGGGTTTCACAATTCTTACCAATACTAAGAACACAAGATCTCATTGGAATCATAGATGGGACTGAGCCTTGTCCCCCACAACTCCTTCCTTCTCAAGAAGGATCTCCACCAACTTTGAATCCAAAATACACTCTCTGGAACAAGAAGGATCAATACCTTCTGAGTTGGATCAATGCAACTCTGACTGAGGGTGTCCTCTCCACTGTGTTTGGACTCAACACCTCACGCCAAGTTTGGATTTCCTTGGCCTCTCAGTTTGCCTCTCACTCTAGGTCTCGAGTCAATCATCTAAAGAGACAACTTCAGACCCTCAAACAGGACTCTAAATCCTGTACTCAATATTTGTAACTTGCAAAATCTTGGGTAGACCAGCTTGCTGCTGTTGGCAAGCCTATGGATGATAAAGATTTAATATCATTCATCATCAGTAGATTACACCCTTCATACATCCCATTTGTCACTTCCTTTTCTTTTGCAACTCGAACAGATCCAATGACCTTTGTTGAATTTCAAGGAGAATTACTAAACCATGAAATTATGCTTGAATCTCAAAACAAAACATTCCACCTGAAGTTGGTTCATTTGCTCTTTTCACAAACAAAGGACATAAAACTTTCAATCCTTGAAAGTTTAAACAGTCCACAAGTTCAAAATCTTTCCCTCCAAAGCAATCAATCAGCAAATTCATCTCAATTATTCCAATCATGCTCCTTCACCAAAATCTACATCCATATTTCAAAATAATACTCGAGTCCCATGTCAGATTTGTGGAAAGACTAATCATCAAGCTCTTGATTGCTTTCACAGGATGGATTACTCCTTTCAAGGTAGACACCCTCCCCACCAGCTAGCAACAATGATTGCTCAAACAAATGTTCAAGTTGAAGATATTGATCCTTGGTTTGCAAATAGTGGAGCAAACCAACACATTACTGCTTCGCTTGAAAACTTGAGTTTCCAGTAGCCTTTCCAAGGAAATGAATCTGTAGCTATGGGAAATGGATCTAATCTCAGCATTACAAACATTGGTTCCGCTAATCTTCAAGCAAATGGGGCATCTTTTAAATTACAGCATATCTTATATTGTCCAAAAGCTTCTGCAAATTTACTTTCAATCCAACAATTTTTCAATGACAATGCTTGTTTCTTTGTACTTAGATCTGACCATTCCATGTTAAGCATATTGCAACAGGGAAGATTCTTCTGCAAGGATGAAGTGAGAATGGTCTTTATCCGATCCACATGGGCAGAATTTCCAAAAACAAGACCAGTCAAATAATAACTTTACTTAGCATCAAAACGTCCACTTCAGTCTGGCAAAATAGATTAGGCCATCCTCATTTTGATGTAACACCGAAAATATTGCAATGTTTCAATCTTCCAGTTAAGGATGCCATTAATAAAATTTCTTTATGTTCTTCATGTCAGTTTGCAAAGCACAAACAGCTTCCTTTTACTAATTCTACTCGCTGAAGTATTGCACCACTTGAATTAATACATTCAAATGTTTAGACATCACCCATTCAATCAAATAGTGGCTGCAAATACATTGTTCTTTTTGTAGATGATATTCCAAGTTTACCTAGTTGTTTTCAATAAAAGTAAAATCTGATGTCTTTGCTTGTTTCATCAAGATTAAGTGTCTAGGAGAAAATCTACGATCTCATAAAATAAAAACCTTGCAAACAGATGGGGGGGGGGGGGAGGGGAGAGAATACACCTCTAATCAATTTAAGGTTTTTCTTTAAAATCATGGGATTCTTCATTGGATATATTGCCCACACACTCCTCAACAAAATAGTGTGGCAAAATGCAAGCATAGACACATTGTGGAAACTGGTTTAGCACTCCTAGCCACTGCTGGCCTTCCAAAATCCTACTGGGTTGACTCCTTGCTCACATCTGTCTATCTAATCAATAGGCTTCCCACTCCAACACTGAGTTTTACTTTTCCATACTCAAAATTGTTGAACAAGGATCTAGATTATCTCTTTATTTGAGTCTTTGGTTGTGCTTGTTTTCCCTTGTTAACACCTTACAACAAGCATAAATTAGACTTCAAAACAAAAAAAATGCATATTCATTGGTTACAATCCAAATCAAAAAGGTTATAGGTGCCTCGATACTTCAACCAACAGAGTTTTCATATCCAGGCATGTGGTCTTTGATGAGAATTCTTTCCTAGCTCGAGATTCAGTCATTCTCTCCTCCCAAACAGAGAAAGAATCTTTCTAAGGTAATGCTCTTCTCATTTTTCCACCATCTTTTAATGTTCCCTTTACTATAGCATCAACCACCTCAGAAATATTCTCTCCATGGCCCATTTTAAAATTTGACCATCACACATCTCCTGAACCTCTTATTCAACCCTCTCGTCCATTGGTAACTCAAGCACAAGTTGGGACATCTAAACTCAAATCCTTTCCTAGCTATCAGTTATATTACTCTAGCAAACACCTAATAATGGCTCTTCATGCCCCACTATTGCCAACTGAATCAAAAACATTCAAGCAAGCATCAAAACTGCCTGAGTGGGTTACTGCCATGCAATCTGAGTTCACTGCTTTGCAGAAAAATTGTACATGGATCTCATGTCCAAGACCTCCCAAGCAACATGTCATAAGCTGCAAATGGGTATTTAAAGTAAAGCAAAAGTTAGATGGATCACTAGACAAATACAAGGCTGGACTTGTTGCCCAAGTATATAAACAAAAAAATGGTATTGACTACACTAAAACATTCAGTCCAGTCATTAAACCACTCACCATCTGTGTGGTTTTGGCAATTGCAGTTCATCATCAATGGCCAATAAAACAATTAGATGTCTTAAATGCCTTTCTTCATGGTCATTTAAATGAGGAAGTTTTCATGGAATAGCCACAAGGCTTTATAGATCAACAGTTTCCAGATCATGTTTGTAAATTGAAAAAGTCCCTCTATGGCCTTAAACAAGCTCATCGAGCTTGGTTTTACAAACTTTCTGAAGCACTCACTAATCTTGGCTTCCATGAATCACAAGTGGATCATCTCTCTTCACTTTTTACTTTGACTCCATTCATATATTTGTGCTTGTCTATGTCGATGATATCATCATCACAAGAACACATTTACATCACATTGAGCAGCTTATTCAACATCTCAGCAAAAATTTTGCAATGAAGGATCTTGGGCCTCTATCTTTCTTTCTTGGCATTTAGGTGATAAGTGACAATGATGGCATTCACTTATGTCAAGCCAAATACATAATGGAGCTTCTCATCAAAGCCAAATGTCTGGGGCAAAAGCATATTATTCACCAATTGTTTCAGGTTCTAAACTCTCTCAAGTTGATGGTGTTACTCTTGCTGATGGAACTGAGTATAGGCAAATTGTAGGTGCTCTACAATATTGCACATTAACAAGACCTCAAATAGTATTTTCTGTCAATCAGTTGTGCCAACTTATGCATTCCCCTACCTGATGTATATAAAGATATGTAATATCTGAAATGAAGTGTGAATCATTTTTCCAATTCCTCGTATTTGTTTAATTCTTTCAATGGGGGGTTGGAGCTTTGGCTCCTCCCTCCCTCCTCCCTCTCTCCTCCCTCTTCTCTCTAATTTTTATTTTATTTTTTTTGGTTTTGTTTGTTTTTTCGTTCATAATATGGCAAAATGCATATTTGTTGTTCTCTAGAGCCAAGCAACCACTACGCACCCCACCGCAAGATTCCCAAGGCGCCGACCCTTCAGACAGATGAAAAATCTCTTCGAACAGAGTGGCGCATAAGCCACACACGCGGCCCAAAGTGCGTGCGTGATATCCATGCGCCACCGCAAGGGGAGCTCTATTTTCGTCACATGCGACTTTTCTAGGACCAAGGCCATCTGTTTCTTCAGACCTGACATTTCACCGTACTTCCAGGGTGGCACGTGTCCCTCACGCACCACCAAAGCCTCTGTGTTTGCATTTTTTTTTATTTTTTCAAAGGTTGAAAATGCGAATCTACAGCGTTCCAGGCTGTAATTTGCTATTTTTCCTTGTATCTTTTACGTTCTCTATTATTTCCTTCGTTTTAGGTTTAAAAAAAAAAACATAGACTCTTGAATTTTTATCCATAGAGTGTATCCTCTTCTCCGTCTTAGACAGAGTTTGGGGTTGTTTAATTCTATCTTAACATAGAATGTGTGGTTTGTTAAATCTGTCTTAGGATAAAATATTGTCTCTTAGATGGTTTGTCTGTATAGAGTTACAGTAATGGATTAGACCATATCAATCACCAAGAAATTTGTTTATTGTGGAGCCTTAAAAGCAGTAGTTGGCTTGTATTTTATATGTCTCAGGTCAAAGTTGTAATGTCCTATTATGAATGAATAGAGTTTGTTCTACTTTAAAAAAATCTAAACAAGAAAATGAGTGAATAAAAAATAGAGAAATATAATCTAAAATCCAAACTAGAGAGAGAGAGAGAGAGAGAGCCGTATGAAAAGAATGTGAAAACAAAGAAATCCATATAGAAGAAGCAAGAAGGACCCAATTGCCTCACCTAACACAAGAAAAAAAATGTTGATACAAAGTTTTAACCAGAAGATAAATTAAAATGAAGAAATGAAAGTTATACGAAAGCAATTGCACGTGTGATAATTCGTGGAGAGAAATTGCTGGGATCTTATAACTCAAAATCCTGCTTGATGAACTGCACTCTCACAGATGCACCAAAATGATTCTCAAAATGCATGTTTCTCACTAATAATGCCCAATAATATAGTTGTATGAAGCAAAGATCAGGGTTATATAAGCATATAAATTACAGTGGTTCCACATGTTTCAAGTTATGCAAAGAGCATCATAATGTTCCGAACCAAGCTTTTTCTTGTTGATTGTTGAATGAGAGATTCTCAACCATTAGTTTCTTTCTTTGTTTTTTTGTTCCTAGCCAACTATAAAGTAATAATGGGACTTAAAGCTGGAAGAAAAGACATAAAGTAAAGGAGATTAGACATAAAGTTGGAGGAAACGACATAAAACAAGGACATGGACTATAAAATAGGGGGAGGAAAGCTGAGAGAGAATTCTTTAGATTAGGTTTGGACAATGAGTTAAGATAAAATGAGTTAAAATAGAAGTTAAAAGTTGAATAAAATATTGTTTTTAATATTATTATTATTTTGAGATTTGAAAAAATTGAAATTGTTTATTATATTTTGTTTGAAAATTTGTGAAAATTATAAAGATAAGATGAGATAGGTTGAGATTAACTCTCAATCCAAACCGGGCCTTACGATTTTAGCTTTCTTAAAGAGAAAGTGAAGACCAAAGAGTCGGAGGGAGAACTCGAAGACCAGAGAAAACTTCTTGGAAGCACTTGTAGAGAGTTTTGTGAGGATGGAGAGCTTGTGTAAAACTCTGTCTATAGTGGATTTACTCTCCAAACCCATAGACATAGGTGTCAATGTCGAACCACGTAAGCACAAGCCTCATTTACTTTCAATTATTTATGATTAAGCAAATCATGAATGAGAGTCCCAAATATATCACATCACGTGAGAGGAGAGAGTCATCTGACATATATATATATATATATACATATATATATATATATAAGCTTACTGCCTTCCTACCACCTTTTAAGGAAGGTGTTTCTTTAGTTCCTTTTCTCTCTCCAAGTTAGATCTCCCCCCCCCCCCCTCTCCCCTCCCCTCCCCCTCTCCCCTCCCCTTTTCTTTCTCTCTCCCTTCTCTTAACTCCCTTCTACTCCTTTTTCCTCCTCACCCTTTTTGGACTTGTCCCCTTCCCATTGTCAAGTTTTTTTTTTTTCTCCTTTTTTTTGGGTCATTGCTCTGTCCACCCATCTCCATACACCACACATCCCACCATCAGAATCCCTTCCACCCAATCTATCATTCCACTTGGCCATTTTCCCATTTCCATCGCTCTTTCTAGTGCGCATGTAAGCCACACGAGCTTTCCATATTTGGCCCATGCTTCATTTTCCAGATTTTTAGAGCTCATATATTGCCACCACACATTGCAACCCACCACCAGCTAGATCCCATTTTGATTGGGTAATGTGGGACACTCGCCCCTACGCACCTAAGGGAATCTTGTGTAGCTATACAGTACGTAGCTACTTTCCATCACAAATTGAGTAATGTTATATAATACAAAAATGTTAAGAGTCACTAATGTTGGGTACCGGTAATTTTTTTTTTTTTCTACTTAGTAATTAAGAAAGTGTTTTTAAGTGATGTGATTTTTTTAAAAAAAATGAATAAATTTAAGAATAAAAATAAAATGAATCAAAAAATAAAAATAAAACATTTTTATTCGGACGGGTCTCTTGCAGCACTGCTCTATATAATATACCTAATATTAGGGGTGGCAATATGTGACACGACCCGTTAACCCAACACGAACACGACACGATAAAAGCGGGTTAGGGTTTAGTTTTAACGGGTTCGGGTCGAAACGGGTTGACCCGTTAAGACACGATTGCTTAACGGGTCACTAACGGGTCAACCCGTTATGACCCGTTATAAAAACTAAAATTACCTTTCTACCCTTAACACCTACAACTGAAAAAACACCCACTCTACAATTCTAAATTTCTAATAACCCAAGCGGGCCAAGCCGCCGCCCCCTCCCCCCTTTTCAGTTTTCCCCCTTTGTTATTATTTTCGAATTACTGTGCTGCTCTAATAACATCCTGTTGGGAGAATTATGAATTCAAATTACTAGTTCTGTTATAACAGGTTCAACAAAAGCCAAATTACAGAAAGCAGCAAATAGAAAATTTACAACTGAAACAAATAAGAAACATCTAAGGAATCCTCCTCAAGATTTAGTGAACTTGGATAATTCCCAAAAGAGACTGGCATGCACACATTCTCATTATCTGGAACTATTAAGGCACCTTGGGAGATATCGTTTGCATTGGGTAGTGGCATCATATAATTGGTGATTTCAGATTGAAACCAACTATCAACATCTTCTGGGTAAGAAGGTTTCCCATAACTGTTTCCATTAGAGTTTGTAACGAGAAAATTATCAGGAAAATTTTGAGTTACTAGAAATTCCTTAAGAGATACTAACTGAGCTTGTAAATTTAGAACCTGTACAAAACAAGGCAGAATATCTTATTTAGGAATTTATAGGAATTAAGGTTTTAATTACTATAGATAAAAGATAAAGAGTAATGGGTAATGACCTGCTGCTGGAGAGCATAGATATGTGAAACAATGCCATAAATAGGATTTTCGAGTCTTGCGTGTGCTTCATATGTTAGCGTAGCTATTGCTTCACAACGATCACTCACCGAGAGATGAGAAAGGAGTTTCGATGCATTGTGTGCACCGAAAACTTTATGAATAGCGGAGAAATTGGTTACTCCATGTTCATGGCAGAAGAAAGGAGCAAAAATGCATTCTTTAACGCATTTCCTCCTTAGGAATTTGCAAGCTCCACAAGAATAATATGAACTGGCCATCTGGGATTTGTTTGTTCAACCTGAGAGGGAAGGTTAAATAATTGAAAGTCACATAACCTATCATCAGGATTCACCCAACCTGTCGGTCTAACCTTTAGTAAAAGAAGACGGCGATGTGAAATTGTCTGCATCCCTTTTTAATAATTTAGGACACTTACCGTTGGCAAGTTTTAGACAGTCCTGTGCTAAACGATATCGTATGGATGATTAGTTTGTCTGAAAAAATTTATAATTTGCTATGTGAGTGAAAAATTCAGCACAAAATTTTTGCATTGACTTTAGACAATGCTTCTTCTAATGATGTTTCAGTAGAGTTGTTAAGAACTCAATTGAACATTAAGAAAGCTCTTGTTTGTGATGATGAGTTCTTTCATCTTCGTTGTTGTGCTCATATTCTGAATTTGATTGTACAAGATGGGTTAAAAGAGATTGATTTTGCTATCCAAAAAGTTCGTAAAAGTATCAAGTATGTCAAAGGATCACAAATAAGAAAAGTAAAATTTTTAGATTCAACAAATCAAATGTCTTTGGATAGCAAAAAAGGGTTGAAGCATTGATCAGTTTAGGAGTGCACTAAAAGCAGATATTGTTGAAGCATTAGTCTGCACTAGAGATTGGTTATATGGCGAAGAGCAAGGTAATATTGTTTTTATTTTATTGAATAAATGACTGTAATTTTTCAATACAATAATATTATTTGATAACTTTACTGATATCTTTTTTTTAATAGAAACACAAAAAGAAGTTCAATTGGACGAGTTAACTGAAGATGTAATAGAGTTGGAGAACAAGGGCAAGGACTTGGAGGGCGCTCCACCTCCTTCTTCAAGTTCTAAATTTGCTTAGATTTATACAAGCCATATATTTGGAATTGTAACATTAATATATTTACTATGTGTGTTTTGTTTATTATATTTGGAATGTAATTTTAATATGTTATTACAATGTGTGGATCATATTTGTTTGGATTGTAATTTTAGACTTGTAGTTAATTTTTAATTTTTTATAAATATTATTTATATTTAAATATTTATATAAAATCAATCAGGTCAAACGGGTCGTGTCATATCGTGTTTGTTCAACCCATTAACATAAACGGGTTGAAACGGAACGGGTCGTGTCGTGTCAATTTATTTCTGATTCAGTAAACGTGTCATAACGGGTCGTGTCGTGTCAACCCGTTATCTTACCGTGTCGTGTTCGTGTTTTATTTTTTGACACGAAATCCTTAACGGGTCGTGTTCATGTTGACTCATTAACTGTAATATACCTACTTCAACACGACACAAACACGACCCGTTAACACGATTTGACACCCCTACCTAATATGCACTTTTCATCACACTTGGGAGTATCCCTATTTTTTAAAAAATAAAAATAAAAATTGATGAATAATGTTAGCTCATCATAACGAGAGAAATGTGGGCAGGATGAGAGTTTAATACATTTTCCTTTAGTTTTCTCTATAAGAAATATCAATACTTTCTAAAAAATGTATTTATTTATTATGACATATTCCTAAACTATCCTCATCCTTTTTTCAAATAATTGCTCTATATATTATATTCACAAACGAAGAGCAAATGCTGAACCGGGTTGACGTTTATATATAAAGGAAACCGGTCTCCAAGGTCCTATAATAACTCCAACGTGGATGTCCTTGCCGTCAAAAGAAGGGGAGAGGTTTAGACCTTTGGGACCTGAGGCAATCCGATGGTGCCCACCCAATTTTCTGGTTCACATTGTCATATATCACCAGTTGCCCGCGCAATGAGACATCTGCACAGATCATGTATTCAGCCAACTCCAGCTCCCCATTGAAAGGTAATTATATAACATGATAACCAATAATAATGTATGGCAATGTTCAATATTTGTAGAAGAGAAATGATATTTGTAGTTCTAGTGTGCAATCTCCGTGCACTCTTTTTGAAAAAAGTGGATAAATCTGGAACCCACATGAAAAAATCATTTTTTTAATAGTGAACCCCATTTTTTTCAAAGGGAAAGTACGGGACTTGCAAGTCCTAGACTGTATCTAGCATTACTCTTTGTGGAAAGGAACTATATCCTAAACAAACTAGAAAAACAAAAGTAATTCTGTTTGGAATAATACCATCCAATGAAGGCCATGAGGTGGACCAAATGCCAAGGGTACAACATTCTAGCTAGGACGCCTGGGTTCAATTCTCCACATATAATATTTGGATTAGACATTGGTCACAAGTATCCAGGGTTTTTCGTGGTCTCCATTCTAAGTGCATTCCAAGCCTAGTGCCAGACTTCGTCGGGCCAGGTTCAAAGATTTGGGTGCACAAATTTCCGTAATACACAGAAAATTATCCAATCAAGTAGTTGGATCTGATAAGTTAAAAAGAGTTGGAGAAACCAAAACCAGAGAACCCAGCTCTGGTTCTAGCGGGTTCCCATCAAGAGTGATGTTTGGGTGGAATGAGGGCTCATGCTATGATTAATGCCAAGATGAATAAATTTTTACATAAGTCTCTAAGACCAAGCATACCTCCAAGTATAATTGTCGATCCTCCGAGCAATTTGCTTCCATCAAGGATACCCAAGCACACATTGCCTTTGTTCTACAATAAGAACTCTTGTTATAGAATGGCCAAGAAAAAATTAAACATCAAACACCGTAATGATAAAATCCTATGTAGAAGGAAAGTAAGTACTTACACTAATGATCAAGTAGCCTTCTGGAGGAATTTGAAGCTTTGTGGAGACAACCCACCATTTCCTCCCAAATTGAAGCGTTAAAGTCTTGAAGAAATGCTTAACATCCAAGACAGATCTGCATACATACAGGTGCAGCTTCTAGAATTTTGTATCCATCGTGATTGATAAAGCATTAAAACCGTGGTTGAATTGAGGCAAGAGAATATTGTATTAACTGTATGTTATACATGATATTGGGCTTGTTTTACATTTGTTTGACAGAGAGCGGGGAGCAAGAGTGGATTTGGTTCAAGGTTACAAAGAACTTGAGCTACATGTCAAGGCCATATCATGACAACCAAAAGGCAGGAATAGCTAATGGACCAGTAACTCAAAGCAGACACCATTGTAATTTTTGTTTTGTTTTTTATTTTTTTTATTTTTTTGTCATTTTAATTGATCGATCTGTAGCCATATGTCAGCTGCTCATATGCCAGAATTTTGTTGGAAGTTCATTTTTTAATTTGACATTTAGGCTCCTACATGATTTTTGGCTGATCTAATAAATCCCAATGTTTGTACAAACTTTTAAATTACTAAATATTTGAGAAGCAAGAAAAAAGAATGTATAAAAAGTTTTCCCTTAGTCACGGGAACAAAAAGTGAAATGTCAATCAACTATACTGCCAAAATAATAAAGGTCGAGACAAGGAATGAGATGAGAGATGGCTTTGAAAAAAAGTGCCTTCCGAACTCACAAAAATGATACAGCTAAACAACAATTATAATAATAGTCTATAACACAAAAAAATACCTCCACAACTCTAACAAAAAAAAATTCCTTTCTAATATAACAACACAAACATAATATAACACGGTGTTAAATCACTCACTGAAAGTAAAAAATACTAAGACACATTATTATCTAACTGATGCCCTTTAGGGAATCTATATTTAAAGCCTGATGAATGAGTTTTTTGGTATTTAAAGTAACAGAGTATATTGAACTAATCAGTATGGCAACTCCTCCCTCCAAATGCCTAGGCATTATAAAAACAAAATTCTTCAGGACTCCAATAATCAAACTAAAAGATTTATTTGACGACATATTTTTGGCAGTGTTGACAACAAATCATCTTTCTGGCTTTTTCAGATAGACTTTATTACCTTAAAGATCTATGAGAGAGACAACACCTTCATTTTTTTGTTCTTTTTTTTTTTTAGATTTCACCACTTATTATGGAACATGCATCTGCTAGGCATTTAACTCAGTAATAGCTGTCGGTGGTAGTGGTGAAGACATAGTAGTGGCATACTAGCAGTGGTGCAAAACTGCAAATGCTAGGCATAAAACCCCTGGCAGCATTGAAGTTTGTTGCCACAGCAATTCTCATGGTGGTGTAGAACACCAGCAGGGGAACTGGAAGAGATGGCTAAAGTGGAGGAAAATGTTCAATGTCTCTACTATAATAAGTTAGTTAAGTTGGAAACGGCAGTACATAGAAAAGCAGACAATCAGGGTTTTGGCTTTAATAACCTTTTTTTTTATTTTCATAGAAGCCCAATTTCCTATTCCTTTTAATTATTCAGAAATGCATTACTTTTTTTTTTTATAAATATTCAGAAATGCATTACTAGATGCACTTTCTTCGCTGTCTTATGGAAGTAACCACCATAAAATGTGAGTAATTAGTAACTTGGTTAACTAGCAGGCTCAGAGATTTATTTTGCTGTTATAAAAACAATTATAATTGAAGCTGATACCAGGTGCAGCCCAATCAACCAAACTTGCTGTAATACCTGATTGTAAATTCAGATTGCCAACAAATTGGCAATGTTGGATCTGATTTATCTTCAATGAGACCAAACCCAGAAACTTCATTAAGCTGCATTAATAGTTAATAAGTAATCAGTACAATAGTGGAAGTGCCACATAAGAAGAATATCTAGAACTTTCCAGGAGGTTGTGAATAAAAGCACTTACAGAAGCAACTAAATCAGAATATGCTTGCTGAGGAAAATACGTATAAGAACTGCCACTGTCAAAAACTACTTGGCCGTCAGGCACACCTAATCTAAGAATTCTGCTTCCGTAATTCATTCTTGCAATCTCTGTACGATAATAATCTCTGAAAAGGAAAGCATGGAAAAAAAAAATCAATAGTGAAACAGAATAAAACATCATAGTAAGACATGGAATACACTTTGGAAAATAAGCAGAAGAATTTATCACGGAAATAAAAAAACACTTATTTTCCATCTAAAGCACAAGATAAGCACAGATTTAAATCAGCCAGATATTATGCGACAAAAATGAGCTAACGATAATTGAAAATCAAACATTTACCAGAAAAGACTGTCCAGCAAACTATTATTTCTTGCAGACTGGATCTCAAAATATGTATTTTCTTCCATAAAATATTTGTCTCCTCATAAGTGAAGTCTCACATATTCTAAGTAATAGAAGGAAGAGAAGGTTCATAAATGTGGACTTACATTTCTGGGCTATTAAGCATAGGAGCCCATGTCATACCCCGGTGCGGTACAAAATCATCACCTAAGAACATATATCCACCACCTGCATCTGGGGTAAGGCAATGGCCAACCACATTGTTGATTATCCCCCTGCTCGCCAACTGGGAAGGTAGGCTAACTTTAGCCCTGCTTAGCCCAAGAATTCCATCTGTCTTTACCAAAGTATCTAAGAGTAGGCCTTGCTGATCATATGCACATCTTAGAGACAAACAAAAAATGCATAAATCAACATTTGAGTGTGAAACTAAAGAATTTACGCAATCCAGAATTTGGTACGAAGAGAAAAGAGAGAGAAATACCCGAAAACAACATTTAAACTGGTCCATGATCCATTAGCCATTATTAGATGCAGTTCATCTCTTGCAAGAACCCCTGAAGAGGAGCTTTGATCGGCATATTGAATTGCATAGTCACATTGTTTGCAAGTTTTACAATGTCCAGAATCCTGATTTCCTTGAACTTCTGTGCACAGGTAGTCCTCAGAAGTTACCATGTTGCCTCTTGTTGGCTTGTACAAAGCATTTGCTCCCTACATTAACTTTATACATTAGAATCAAAATATCTTCCAACTGAAAATTTGATTAAAGGTTATCTTTTCTGATTGGCTGCTCTCAATATCACATACTTGTTCAGGAGCCAGTCTCCCATTTTGTCAGATAAGTATCCTTCTCAATGTTTTTGTTTTTTATTCTTGTCCATTTTTATTTTTAATTTTAATTTTTGGACGACACATCAGGGTGCAGCCTGATGGTCAAAGGACAGGTTTGGGATGAGTCCTAAACTCAAATATCTTGTGTTCAACTCCCCATTAGCAGTTCCCCCTGGACTACGTGATACATGGTTCTGATGGGTGAGGCCACTATTTGGGGTTTACTCCCTAGGAGTGGGTTCAAAGAGCTCTATCATGCTGATGTTCCACGTCATCAAAAAAAGGGTGAAGAAGGGGGTGGTATCTAGCATTTTGATCATAAAAAATGAGAAGAAAGGGATGTCACTGTCCTCAAGGAAAAATGCTGAACTTTTCCCATAAACTCACTCTTGATAACCAGATAAAATTAATTAAAAATTTTTGTGTCAAACATAGTACAGACATTATTGAGCACAGTGCATAAAAATGGAAATATAACCATAAACCCTATAAGATGATATTGCTGGAAAAAAATATAATGTCCAAAGAAGAAATGCATTTATCATATGTGGAATTCAAAGCATTCAATTAGTAAATACAAAAAGAAAATGGAATCAAATCGCAAAAAAACAGAGCAAAATTAATGTAATAAAGGCCAATGAATTACTGAGACATTGATTAGAAAACAAATGCAAATCAGGGAATGCATGTAGTTACATATAGAAGGATTTTGAAAACCAAATAACAGAACAACCAGCAAAAATTAGGCCTTACCTTAGCACAGCTAGTGCAAGGAGCGTCACATTGAATCCAAGTTAAGTCACTCCCAGTATCCATGTCGAGAAAATAACGCTTTGGAGGACTCCCAACAAGCATGTGCGTGTAATACAAACTGTAAGATTAAGAAAATGGTTAGCGGCAGGAATGACATAAAGCATAACAGACAACAATTGAAGGCATAATGATGATGACAAAGCCGTGACCTGTATACAGCAACAATAGCCATTTGAAGTTTAGAGGAGAGTAACACAGTATTGGTGACTGATAAGTTTGTATATGGGTGATGCTACACCCACCGAGGGAAGCCACCGAAAGTGGTCACTGAATGTGCAATTTTTTTTTTCAAACATTTTTTTAAACCCCTTAAACATTTAAAAAAAATCACAAACTCATTAAAACACTTCCGTAAAAATAAAAAAAATAAAAAGCAATTCGGTAGAAAAAGTGGTGGGAGTAGAGTTTTCCTTTGTATATTCCGCTCCTATTGTGCCCTTTTCTAGCAGGGAAACATCATGAGGACCTCAAATCATTGTAGTTATTCTCAGTCTTTGAAACAAGGTCAGACGATAGAAGAGGGAGGGGGGGATGAAAGATGAATAAATATAATTCTGATGACAACTTCATAGGATGCCACACACAAAAAGGAAGAAGAAGAAGAAGAAGAAGATCAGGAAGTTATTGTGCATGCAAATTTCATAACCGGTGAGTGAACATAACTTCCATAAAAAGTGGGTAGCACTAACATATATAAAGTTCAATTGTTAAAACATGGTCCCCCCACAATTCCTTTTCTGGCAATCATAATAAGGAAAAAAAAAAAACAGCAATCCACACGTACCCATTAGGATATACATCTCCTCTAACAGGTAAAATGGCAGCGGAATCAAGTTGTGCCTTAGAAGCAACCAAGTTGTCGATCATGCGGGGACCCCTCCCATCCTCACTTGAATAAATAAAATCCCCCTTATCAACATCCACAAGCTTCCCCAATCTAAGCTTCAAGTCCCCTTTTTGAGTCCCCCATTTGGGATACAAAGGAAAAAGAAACGAACTGGGTCTATGATCATCATCATCTGAGCGGCGCAATTCTTGCTGGGTCTGAGAAGAAACAGAGCAATAGAGGATAATAGCGAGCATAGAGATGCCCAGAAAGGCCAAGAGTTTTCTTGGGATGCCAAAAGAGGTTCTGCTGATTGAGAGTGAAGATTGAGCTTGAGGGTTGGCTGGAGGTTGGTGTTGTTGGAGTGGGAGAGGGTCTTGGTGATTGTCGTCGCCATGGGGTTGTTGCTGGCCGGATTGGGTCTGAGTTTGGGACTGGGTTCTCGGAGTGTTATAGAGAGTGAAGGCAGTGATAGTTTTGCCAAGAGAGGGGTTGTCTGGAGGTGGAAGAGAGATTATGACAACCCCTTTTATAGGTTGGGGTGCATCATCAGAATCCATGTCCACAGAAGAAGCTAAGGAGGATTAGGAGGGAGGGAGTACGAGAGTCCTGGGTGTCCTGCCAATGTTGTTCTTCTTTAATCTTCAGAGTACATGAAGCTGCCCCAGAGACTCTGTGCGTGAGTCAATGCTGCAATGCATGTAAAGGGAGTTTGGGATCAAAGGAGGAAAGATCTTGGAACTTCACTTTCAGGACGGGAAGCGCCAAGTGGGAAAGCAAATAAGAAACAGTATTCTTTTATTTATTATTATAAGTTTTTTTTTTTTTTTTTAGTCAGCGTGAAAACCGCGTTGTATTACCGACTACCACGTAGAGTAGACAATTCAGAGACTGCCGATATCTCTAAATTTCATCTCAAGCACTGTTCACTCTCATCTCCACTATCATTACTTTTATTGTTCGCAATTTTTTATAAATAAGTTTATTTTCATCTTTTAAGACGGTGTCATTTTTATAAGATATGGATAAAAGTTAAGAAATTGATTGTATAAATTTTTTTTGTCTTTTTTATTTATCATTTTACACTGTTATTATTGTTCTAAAATGTCTATTAAGAAACTCCACTCACTCATCTTGTATCATTTTTTTTAATTAAATATATTTACTTGCTTGAGAAAAAAAAAAGAATAGATAATTAAAATTAAAATTTGATTAGTAAGATTTAAATTTTAAAATAAATATTTCAAATCCAATTATATCAGTATATATGATAAAGATAACAATATTATGCTCTTCCGTGTAGTTTTACACTTGCAACACTCGTGACAATTAAATAAACAATTTTTATATTTTATTTTGTCATGCCAAACAAAACAGCTACTCATCTTCTTGAAATAAAGAATAATTATCAAATATTTGTTAGCAAATTGATTAGATTTGATAAAGAGCCTTTCTATATATCAGCTACTATTCACCTCACATCCCACAATTTTTTTGTCTTATATGTTGAAACGCTCATTTTGAGAACAGGAGGTCACTTTGAATTTTCTTTCATCTAGTCACGCGTTCACCCCTCTCTCTACCCAACACCACCCTGCATTCGCCCCTCCCTCTGACCAACGCCACCTCGCATTCGCCCCTCCCTTTGCCCAACCCCCTGTGGTCTCCAGTTCATGGCTGATGTGTTTGTAAGATTTGTTTCGCCATCCCTTTGCTAAGTTTCGTAGGTAACTCCACTACTATTTTTCCATCCATATCAGTAAGTACTGCTTGTGTACTAAGAGAGGTGAAGGGAGGGTATGAAAGTTGTTTGTGTTATGAATTTTGTGAGATGGGTATTGCAAATTTTGGGGCTTAGGGCATGGAGATGCTTGCAAGTTTTTCAATTTTTCAAGGACTTCAAAGTTTCACTAGTCATGCAATATGTGGTATAAGATCTGAAAAACCCATTGAAATATTTGATTTTTTTTAACTTTATAAGCAATATTTACATCCAAGAATCGAACCTACTAGAAATTTAAACTTTTGATTAAGATTGTGACGTTGATGAGAATGGCTCACTTCACTGTGTTGTGCACTTGTGGTGAGAACTAGGATGCCTTGTCATGGTCCTTCTACCATGGCTTATTTTCCAAACACAAAACCCTTGCAGCACTGCTCCTTACGAACTTGAACCCTTCTCAGCATCTTCACAAATCCTAATTCAAAAAATTATTGCCACGTAATAGAAACAACTAGACTTTGGAAAGGCTCACTTCACTTCCCAACATTATGGTAACATAGATAGGAGTCCATTTAATCCCATTGCCTTCCCATGATCACATTTCATATGCAAATTATAATTTCTCCATAGATTTCTCTTTTTGGTTTGTGATATGATGTATATTTCTCATTGTCTTATATTTGTCTTTCTCCCCTGGCGGTGGAATGTTTTTGAAAAATATCACATTACAATTGTAATATGGCTACAGGCAAGTCGACCATTCTTAACAGAGAGGATGAATAAAAAATAAAATAAACAGCTAATATGCACGCCCTTCTTACATTAGCATCAGCTTCGCTATCCCACTGGTTAAAGTTTATCTAATATGATTTTTTTATTTTTTTTGTCTTTTACCTATTCAATTCAAAACCTAATCTCACATTGAATTATTTATCTAAACTCTATATAATATCAAAATATATTATTTATTTTTTATAACTTATTTTTGTCATATTTTGTAGATCTATCGGTGACATTTTAATTTTTAATAAAAAATATTTTTTTTTTTGTTAATTATCATAATTTATAATGCTATTTTTCGATAATTTTATATTTAATAACATAACGATTATTACATTTATTCTAACTAAATTATTATTCTTACTTATAGTTTCAATGGTCTCTTTTTTCCGGATTAGTCGGTGATATCTTCTTTGATTAGACTCTTGATTTACCAGCCTTCTTGTATTCAACCGAATGTCAACATTTTCTATAAAACTTTTCTTTTTTGTCGGGATTTCTTTTATCCAATGATATCTATAATTTCATTTAATTTTCTTTTTATGTCAAACTTTCTTGTATCCAATTAATCATATTTTTTGTTGAAGCTAATAGATCTTTTGGCATTTTATAAATAGATCAAGTGCTTTAATTACTTCTCACTCATATGAAACCAAGCCTCTTGAAATTTCCAATCCTTCTTCGTTAAATTCTTGAAATTACACCATTTTTATCTCTATAGATCCCTTGATATTGACCATATTCTATATGATGATCACTGCACAGTAATGAGTTTGATAAGATTGTAGAAATGACAGTAGAACAAGAATTAAGGGTTAGCAAGGGAGCATATATAGCTCATGTCGTTGTCTTATTCAACCTTGTACGTTCATCCGACCAAACCATTGAAGGTCGAAAGCATCGACGCCTTTTCCATGATTACTTTGCTAAATCACTAGTAAATCCTCACAATGTTTTTAGGAGGAGGTTCTCAATAGGTTGTGATCTATTTTTTGCAGCTATTATGTGGTAGAAGTTTATGATGATTATTTTGTCAAAAACAAATATGATAGTAGAAGACTTCGATTATATTCTCTTTAAAAGATTACTCCAACAATTAGGATGCTCGTATATAGAGTAACTAGAGAACTTGTAGACAAGTATTTAAGGATCTGAGAAAGCACTGCACAATTGGGTGTGAAAAAAAATTTATTAAGGCAACTCTGAAAATCTTTTCTAATCAGTATTTGATCTCTCAAAACAACAACAATATAGCAAGATTATTAGATGTTGGACACAGTGTGGATTTCCAAGAACGTTGGTGAGGATTGATTGCGTACACTAGAAATAGAAAATTGTCTCAATGCTTGGAAATGTATGTACTATGGTCATATAAATTAACCAACTATTATTTTGGAGGCTATTGCATCTTATGATCTTTTTAATATCATTTTTTTGGATTACCTAGTGTCATAACACCATTAACGTACTATATCGATCTTCTATATTTGTTGCACGGGCCCAAGGCTATTCTCCTCCGTATAACTACTCAATCAATGGTTATGAGTAGACAATGAGATATTGTTTTGATTATGGTATATCCTTCTTAGGCAATATTAGTAAAAACAATTCCTGCTCCACAAAGAAATAAGAGAAAACATTTTGCTGCAGTCCAAAAGTCAGCAAGAAAATATGTGAAACGTGCATTTGGAGTATTCAAGCTATATTTGCAATTGGGTGTGGACTTGCTAAGTACTTCCACTGTGAATACTAAAGGACATTAGGTACACATGTATTATCTTGCACAATATGATTGTTGAAGATAAGAGTCATCTATATCTCGATGCAGAAGAGTTTATTTATGAACAAATGGATGATACTCCCCATGAACTAGCTCCATGAGGTCATATACATGAATTTATTAAGTTCCTTGAGCAATATTATCGTATTAAAGGGAGGAACTCATTCTCAAATCCAAAAAAAACCTCATCGAGCATTTATAGAGTATGCATAGACATCATAATTTTGACTACAATTGTGATTAGAGCTTTTACGTTGTTATATTATATTATTGAATGAGTTAACGAAGATATCTCATCCCAGCTCATTCTATGATAATAAAACATTTCCTAGGAGTTGACAAAACAACATTCAATCGAACAAGCATTCACCAAATTGTTCACTGGCTTTCAAATTTTACAAGCATTTATCAAGTTGTCTACCAACTTTCAATTTTATTAATGCTTTTAAAATCTAAATATTTAGTGAATACTGTAAATTTTGAAAGTTAGTAAACAATTTGGCGAATGCTTGTTCCAATTGAATGTTTGTTTTGTCAATTCCTATGAATGTTTTATTATAACAGAAGGAGCTAAAATGAAATATCTTTATTAACTCATTAGACAATATAAATATTACATCGTAAAAACTTTACTTGCAATTGTAGTTAAATTATTACTGGCCATGCCTACTTCATGAATACTTAATGAGGTTTGCTTGGAGTTGAGAATAAGTTATTACATCTCTAAAACGGTGATGTTACTCAATGAACTCCATAAATTTAAATATATGATCTCATGAAACTGGTTCATGGGGAGTATCATCCATTTGTAAATAAAAAAACCCGTCTGCTTCGAGGTATAGATAACGCTCATCTTCAACAATCATATTATACAAGATAATGTATGCGTACCTAATATCCTTTAGTATTTCACAATGGAAGTACTTAGCAGTTCTACACGCAATTGCAAATCTAGCTTGAAGTACTCCAAGCACACGCTTTACATCTGTCCTTTTTGACTTTTAGACTATAGCAAAATGTTCTCTCTTATTTCCTTACGTATTAGGAATTGTTGTCATTGATATTGCTCAAGAAAGATATATATCATTAACATTATAAAATCCCATTGTATACACATGACCATTGATTGAGTAACTATACGAAGGAGCATGATCTTGGGTCACCACAACAAATATAGAAGATCAATCCAATACGCTAATGTTGTTATGAGATCCAAGTAAACTAAAAAAAAAATGTTATGTTCGAAGATCGTAAGATGTAACAACTTCTAAAATAATAGGTCGTTCATTTATATGACCATAATGCATACGTTTTAAAGCATTACGACATTTTTTCATTTCCAATATATGTAATTAATGCTCCCCAACATTTTTGAAAATCTGCGTTATTGTCCATCATCTAGTAATCTTGCTATATTGATACTGTTGGGAGACCTCAAGTCCTCGTGAGAAAAAGTTGTCACAGTTGCCTTAACAAATTCCTTTTCATACCCAACTATGCGATGCTTTATCCGATCCTCAAATATTCATTCATTAGATAGGTCGTTACTCTATATGCGAGCATTTTATTTGTTGCAATCATCTTCTAAAGGGAAGACAATCCAAACATTCCACTAACATCTCTTTTTTGGATAATATAATCATCATAAGCTTCTACTGTGTAGAAATAATGCGTAGAAATAGACCATGACCCATACGGAATCTCCTAAAAACATTATAAGAGTATAATGGTGGGTGAGCAAAACAATTATGGAAACGGTGTTGATGGCTTTCCAATGGATCACGTTGGAGGAACGGAGACAGAGAAAACTAGATGCTCCCTCGCTATCCTTCTATCTTGTTCTACAGTCATTGCTACAGTTATATCAAATTCATTATCGAAAAAATCATCGTATCAAAAGAATGATCCATAGAAAAATGAAAATAGTGGAATTTAAGAACTAAAAGAAGAAAGATTGAAAGTCTCAAGAGGCTTGGATTCAGATGAATGGAAAGTAATTAGAGCAGATGATCTATTTATAAAATAAGAAAGTCTGGCAAGAGAAGAAAATTAAACAGAATTGTATATATGATTGTTTTTTTTTTTTAACATTGGGGGAGGAAATTATAGATATAATTGTTGAATAGAAGAAAAGTTGGCAAAGAAAGATAGAAAATGTGGATATTTGGTTGGTCAAGAAAGCTTGGTAAGTTAAGACATTTATATGAAATTTTAGATGAGTGTAATCAAAGAAGTTTAGATATTACCGTTACATTAGCCGCCCGGGGGGGGGGGGAGGATTGAAAAAGTGCAAGTTATAAATTATAACGATTAACACAATATATTTTATTTGATTAAAAAATAAAAAATGAAAAATCTGCAAGATATGAAATAAATCAATTAAAAGAAAATTAATAAAATTCAAAAATTAATGATTTTATTATTATATAGAGTTTTGAATGGATAATCTACTCCCGAGACTAAGTATTAAGTGAAAAGAGTAAAAGGAAAAAAAAATGATACAAGTTTTATCTAATGAAATAGCTAATGCTATTGGGAAGCATTTTAACTTTTAAGGCCAGCAGATGAAGACCAAGTCGTGAGTCTTGTGGCAATACAGGTCAGTCGATGGGAAGGTTGTGACATTTTCAAACCCCATTAACGTTATGGGACCTACAATTGTTTTTTTGAACCGAATATGTGGTCTAGTCAACATCAAGACTTCAACTAAGAAACTTAACAAGCAAGTAAATAATGCAAATAAAATACAATCATTACAATCATCATGACATAAGGTTATGGAAGTGGAACTACAATCTTATTCTCGGATTGTATAAGACCATCATTTTGTACAGCTCCTTTTTAGCAGAAAAGGATAAGAAACATTTATTTATTTCCAGTGTTAATTATAATATATCCTCAATTATAATATATAGCGCTTACTTAAAAAAATAAAAAAGTAAATAATGCAAGACCTCCAAGAAACTCTAGATTCTATCATCTCCCCATCATTTTGTTTTTGGGCTGATACTCTTATTTAGCTGATTTCTTCTTTTTTTTTTCAAAATAATAAATGAAAACACTGATAACTAATATTAAAAATATTTTCCATATTCGTACATCCAGAGGGAAAACAATTTGTAGAAGAAAATCATAGATATCCACTATCCACTTCTCAGTCTTCAAACTCATGGAACAGGATTTTGGGTCTCTTGGGAATAGATTGTGTCATGCCTTGCTGAATGCTAGATTTCATTCGTCGCGTATTGGAAATAATAATTTAGTTGTATCATTTAATTGTCATAGTTCTGAAGCCTAATAGAAGAAGGAAGTCAAGTCAATTATATTACACCCATGTCACGATATAAACCCTTACCACTGCAGTCAATTTTACTCTCTTTTAGGCTATTATGTTATGTTTCGATGAATGGGTTCCCAAATTTTATAAGCATAGGATATGATCCAAGTTTGTGACATAAAACCGACAAACTTGGTGAGGAGATGTGAAAGATATTTTGTTAGCTAATATGTAAGCTTTAATTATACCAATGAACTTCTAGCCTAATTACATCCGTCCTCTCTTTCATGATAAATGTCCGCAGATGGAGTAACATTACCCGGAGGTACCGGTGTTGTCCGAATCCCCGTATCGCTCCAACTGCAAGGGAGGTCCAAGCAAGCATAAATAAAACTAGAATTAATCTCTGCATCAGCCTACTATTCGTATCATCCAACACACACTTTACGTGTCCACCTGTTTTACCGTTTGATTTTTTTTCTCTTGATGTGTGAGAGAACACTTGAAGAGAGAGAAATGATAAACATTGAGAGGCAGAGTGAGAAGAGAGGTCGGTTTGATGAGAGAGAAAGTTTGAGAGAGAGGGATTTGATGAGAGATAAAGCTTAAGAGAGAGGGGTTTGATGAGAGAGAAAGCTTGATGAGAGAGAAAGAGGTGATGAGAGAGAGAGCTTGAGAGAGAGAGCTTGATGAGAGAGAGGTGATGAGAGAGAGAGCTTGAGGAGTTAGAGAGGTTGAAGAGAGAGAAATGATGAGAGAGAGAGGTTGAAGAGAAAGAGACGTAGATAAGAGAGAAGAGATGATGAGAGAGAGAGCTTGAGGAGAGAGAGAGACAAGAGGGAAGATGAGAGCGGACGAAGAGATCTGACATTTAAAGAAATAAAAAAATAAATGTGTGTTGTGTGCAACTAAACAGTTGCGGATGCCCAGCACAACTCATAAAACTATGTATGATTTCTCTCAATATTTATCATTTGAAGGACACTTGGCAGTTGCTTTTGTGGATGTACAACCACCTCTGATACACGAACGTTTCAGAATTCACAAGGCAGATGATAAGGTAAAGCTGGGATATTCTGCTCATAAAACAGCTGTTTTAGTTGGATCCCATGATATGAGCGGTACATGGCATGCCAATCAAGGTTGAAATAATAACACTTTCATATCTTTCTTTAGCCAAACAAGTCCTCGAATTTGAAACAGATTGAACCGATTAAGGTCCCTAATATGTATGAATATGAGGGTAAAATCCAACAAGGATGATTACATGATCATATGAGCTAAATGTAGTTGCATGACACGACATAATTTTATGCACAAATGGTCTTGGGGAATCCAAGGGCAAAAAATTGTTGGGCGGGGGAAAAAGAAAAGAAATCTTCTAGCACTTCAAGATAATACATATATCAGTATGTTATCCAAATAGGACAGCGAAACAGAACAGAAAATTAGAAAGAAAAAAAAAATCAATGGCGTGGTCAATCTAGGTAGACATCATGACCTGATCACTTGACTGTAGTGCTTGGGTAGCAAAGAACCTGACATCAACGTCCGGATCCTCACTCAGTTCAACCAGACATGGACGAATTGATTTCTCCACCACCTGCATTGTTAGCAAAGCATCCCAATCAGCAGCCAATCTTTATTGGAAAAGGCAAGTGGGATAAAATGAAGTCTTGGTGGGCTGCCTTTGTTAATGTTGACCGCATCCCGAGAAGAGAAGGGAAGGGAAGAGGAGAGGAGTATTTGCAAAGATGACATCCCTAAACTGAATTGTCTATAAGCACCATAAACATGATAACTAACTCCAGTATTGCAACAATTCTCGATACGAAATGCGTCATATTGCTATATAATGCATTCCTCGATATCATTTTCATCTATTTTATAAAGCAAAATAGATTGAGCAACTTACAGACTGATCAACTATGGGAATAAGTGACTGCAACACTTTAGCCACATTGAACTTGATGTTAGGAACCCTGGAAGAAGCAATTGTCAACAACCAAGTCCAATTCATAATAAACAAAAATAAATGAAAGAGGTTTGGAACCACACTTCACACTTTAGGACCCATCATTACCTATCTTTTGATGCATTGATGACCACGGGCAGAAGTTTGGAACAAGTAATTTCCGGGCCCATCACAGGAGCAAGTAGAGAAATTGCATGAAGAATGGTCATCCGATACAGATAGTGGGGGTTGTTAATCATGTCCAAGACCTGTAAGATTCAAGTTGTTCAAAAGAATCACACCAAAGACAAAAAAAATAAAGAACTTATATGCTACAAAATTGAAACAAGTTACAGCCTCCTTAAATCAGAGTAACTGTAATGATAACTAAATTAAAAAGTAAATTAAATAAGATAAAGCATCAATAGAAACAAATTCAACACAAATCCTCTCATAACCTCACCCCAAATCCTCCCAAACAGAAACTCCCATCCATTCATATGAGATGCATAATATCAGCACCCAAAAACAGGAAACCAAAAAGATATATTTATACGGGCTGTCGACCCCAGACCAAGAACCTAATCAAGAAAAGGGGACTACTGTTTCTGGTTTTTGAAGTCACTAAGCAGCCAGTGACAAGGACATGAAAACATAACCTAGATCACAAGGACAGCTACAATCTAACATTCTTTTGGTCAGGAAGACACATATTGCATATATCAAAGACAGTTATATCAAAGACCGTTATATCAAAGACAGTTATATCAAAGACCGTTATATCAAAGACCATGTGGAATGATCTCTTTGTGGGAACGGCATGGATCATGCCTAAAAAGGCTAGTGAATTTCCTAGCAAGTTGGAATGGTCTCCAAGGAAATCCATAGGTGACTAAAATTTGGAAGATGATCCCTATATGCATGTAATGGTGTATTTTGCAAGAGAGAAATGATAAAAGCTTTGAAAACCGCAAGACAATGGATGAATTGACAGCTTTCTTTTTTAAAACTTGTTCCTTTGGGTGGGGTAATAGATTTTAATAAGCTTAATTAATGTCTGCGAGTTTCTTATTTTGGTTGTAAATCCTAGTTAGGAATTACTCATGTATACATTCTGTGTACTTGGCATAGCCTATTATTATCAGTAAAACTTCTTGATTACCTATCAAAAAATATAGATAAAATTTTCCATGTCATGTACCAACATCAATCTGAGAATTTTACTTTTTTCCCTAGAGGAAACTTTATGATGATATGTCCATACAAACCAATATCAGTAACAAATCAGAACCTGTGGAATTATGTGCTGCATTGCCCACTCTGGGCCAAATTCTTCTGCAAGGCGTTTCACATTATTTGCAGCTGCATCACGAATTGAGTAAACCTACAGCCAATGTCAATAGTTAATAAAGTAAGCAAAATATATACCACATGTTAAGGTGCAAGACAATAAATATTGCATAATCGTGCTTGTTATTGTGCAAGCCAGATATTACAGTAATTAAAACCAACAAGCATGCCCCTCCTTGCTGGATCCAACACCTTTCTTTTTCAGTAATAAAAATTTGAATACAAGGCACTCATAAAAAAATATTAAAAAGGCAAAAGGTGCATTCAAGTAGGCAGGATGTATACTAGAAAATACCTAACTAGAAAGAGAAAAAGATACAAGAAAATCATTGAAATTAAACCCATTAAAGCCACTATTGCTGAACCAAACATCATGTAATATATTTATTGAAAACAAGTACTCTAAAAAATATGGACTATGGAAACTTCCAGTGGATAATAGTGTACAGTGTCTTGGTTTAATATAAAAAGCATCCAAATGTAAGGGTCACTTAACAATTTACAAACTGGAAAAATTGCAACCCAGTCCAGCTAGCCTTGAGGAGGAGATATAACACTAATAACTCGAAGGAGCAAACTGCATTTGTATACGAGTGATCAAAAAGGATATCAAGAAATATTCCCACTAAATTTGGGAAAATCAATGCTGGGAATATATCTAAATGCAAATATTAAGAAATCATTAGTTAAACCATGTAAAGCTTCCTCTCAAAAATCCTTCAGCAAAAACAGACTATCAATTAAATTATGGGCCAGTGGAGGGGTGTCCCATATGAGGTACCCCACCAAACAAGTGGGGCCAAATCACTTCTTCCCCTTTCAATCCCAGACACCCTCAAAAAATTTCAAAATACACCCCTCTCAACGCTCAACTCTTGGTGTTTAAGGAAAATCCTGTAACCCTAAGTACCAATTCCCATATAGAATACAAATATAAATTTCCAACCTACCAAAGGGAGAATAGTGTTCAAAATATAATAGTAACACTGCAGAGGATGAAAATTTTGAGAGAATGGATTACATCCAATGTAGAACCTTACTACAAAATGAGGAAAGTTCAAATCAAAACAGATACTCAAAGCATTAGACATAATCTGTAGTCAATAACCCAAATCTATACAAACCTTATCTTTTAACCATTGCATGCAAAGGGCACCGAGCTTGTCATCAAAAAAACCTACACCCAATTGACTTGCCAACAAAGGTATATATTCTATTATTGCAAGCCGAACCCTCCAGTGTCTATCCTCTGCAAGCTCAACAATTGCTGGCAAGAGAGACTGTGACAGTAGATCGATTCCAATGACCTGCTTCAATACAACCATCAACAAGACTTGATTAAAACTTAATTACAATGTTCAGTACGACACTTGTGGTGACTGGCACTTTGAAGAGTCCACAAGAAAAACACAAAAAACAACGGGGTTTTAAGCAACAAAAAGGCTGCTTCAAGTCAAAGGATCTGACTTTATAAGACAACGCTGAAATCAGTCATAACCAAGCAAAATGAAATGCAGAGAGGAACATGGCTCATATACACGATGAGAAAAATTACAAGCAGCGGAAGAATTGACATTATTTCAATCTTCATTCTTTTTCTTTTTATAAGTATTTCAATCTTCATACTTTTATCACGAAAATGTGAAAGCCTTTTTTATATTTTGAGAAGCTAACAGAATAATGTGTGGGTACAAGTGGAGTGTAAGATGAAGAAATTCTGCTCAACCCCATGTAAAAATGAAAAAAACTCAGTTTCAAGAGCATTAGAAACTCAACTTCTGCCAGCACTTTTTTTTTTTTATAAGTAATAATCTTTATTGATGTGAATGAAACTAGGCAGTGCCCAAGTACACAGGAAGTATACAAAGTGAGACACCTAATTACATTCTAGTAGGTTAGAAAGAAGATAAAAACTCATGAACATTCCCTCCCTTCAATACAATAGCAGAAAACCGCTGGAAAAGAGAAAAAACAAAAAAGTTCCAGATTTCCCCCACTGTACGCTCCTTGTTGTTAAAGCACCGGTCATTCCTAGCTTCTGCCAGCACTTAGTTGATTTCAAGAAAAAATAGATGTTTTTTTGTGACGTGTTGCTCAATCATGTGATTGGACCATGTACATGTATCTGGATACATATATTTTTTTGATAAGTCTGAATATGGATACATATATGTTACACATCATGCATAAATGTGTTTTTGGTGCCTGTGTTTACGTCATGCATATGTCTTTTTGGTGCCTGTGTTTACGTCATGCATATGTCTTTTTGGTGCCTGCATTTACACATTGCATAATTTTGATACAATAAAGAAAAGTGA
The DNA here is from genome assembly GCA_029856935.1 of Cyclocarya paliurus. Lineage (NCBI taxonomy): Eukaryota > Viridiplantae > Streptophyta > Magnoliopsida > Fagales > Juglandaceae > Cyclocarya > Cyclocarya paliurus. The sequence continues at coordinate 6,964,213 of CM056959.1, read as the reverse complement.
AAAGAAGAAAATAAAAAGTCAAAATTGGAACAAATGAACTCTTAACCATTTGAACATGAAATTTTGATAATACCTGGTTAACTTGATCAAGCTTGCTGATAATATTCAGCCGGACATCAGGAAACTCGTCCTTTAAAAGGGAAAGAAAAATAGGAAGCAGTTGCTCAATTGTAGCATCCTGAAACCCACAGCACAAGTACATTATACACATGAAAAATACAAAAATCCAAATTCAGAAGTGTAACACCCCCTTCCCGCTAGGGCTATGATGCTACACATCATTCATAGCGTAGCTTAAAGAATACAAGATTCTGTAAACAAAACGCCTCAGCAATTTATTGAAAAACTTTCAGAACGTATATTGATATAACTCATAAACAGAAACATAAACATTAACCTTAGTGGTCAGTCTAAGTATATAACATTCACAATTTAAAACTGACTATTTACATTTTTTTTCAAAAAGTTACAAGAGCACAATTTTTGCACTTTAAGCTCACTTGAAAAAATGCACTTAGGCCTTCTTTGTATTCTCAGATATTCGCAAATATTTTCTTTCCAAACATTACTCAAACATAAAACACTTTTTAATTTCAAATGTTCAACTTTTTCATTACCTAATCATGATCCAAAAACAAAAACCAATACAACTTTCCCAAACAAAACACAAAAACAATACAACTTTTTCAAATTTCAAAATAAAATTATATTCAAAAATTATATTCAAACAATTTTTTCACTTTTATAATATTTTTGTTCAACTTTTTCTCTCATTTTCCAAAACCCAATAAAACATCTTAACTCAAACCATTTCACTACTATTCACAAATATTCTGATATATTCTAAGGCCTGGTTTGGTTACACAAATGAAACCATCTCATCTCATATAATAATTACAACTTTCCCAAATTTTCACACAAAATATAATAAATAATTCAACTTTTTTAAATTCCAAAACAAAAATAATATTAAAAAATTATATTCTAATAATATATTATTCAACTTTCAACTTTTATCTCATCTCATCTCATATGTGTAACCAAGCAAGGCCTAAGTGTCCAAACGAGCCCTTGATGTGCGCTTTTGTAAATGAGCTGTACTTTCAGTAAGCAAAGCACGTTGTGCTTCTACCATCACTGATTACATCATGAATGCCCTTGTTACATCTTAATTCTACAGCATGATTAAGTGGGGGAGAAAAGAGAGAGAGTTGAATTAGAGCAAGAATGCACAAGCCACCAAGATACTCACGTCAATTCCAGTGATACATCTTGTATGCAATTCTGAAATTGGTAGCATCAATTTATGCCATGTTCAAGGAGAGAAATATCATAAATGCCCTAAGACTTATTTCACTGAAAGAAGTTATAGTGCTAACTAGTTATAAATGTGTATATATATAGACGCATTTGGCCAACAGGAAACAACACAAGAAGTGAGCATAAAAAATCACAGAGGAAATAACGAGGCGATATTTTACAGCACCATTTACAGCTGATGTAGATAATGAGAGACAAAATATGGTCTGGAATAGTCTAACTGCATTTAACAATTCAAATCGCATCTGTATAATTATTGATGCTAGAAACATTGCATAGCCTAAGCGGATAAGCCATATTCATTTCTGCTTGCGCATGGAAATGAATGGAGGGACTATATTTCCATTTAAGACAGAGAAACAACATATGCACCTGGACATGATATTACCTTTCCTAAAACTGGTGCCATTCCCATTATAACAGAAGCCAATGCAGAACGAACATGCTGAGACGAGTCTGTTGACAGTTCCTATAGCAAACAATCCTTATTAAGTCAAAATATCAAACAAGTGGCATGTGCAAAGAACGTAGTCATAAATTATCTATAAAGCAACAGTTGAACAGCATTATAAGTGGAGAGAAAATACACAATCTACCATCAAGTTCACAACAAAAAATCACTAACTACTTGGTGAGCAAGTATACCTTCACACAGGGAAGGATATGCTGAATTGCAAGTTCTGGACTCAATATCCGGCAGAACTTAGTAACTTTTCCAGCAGCAGCTATGCGTACTTCAGCCTCATTATCACGAAGTAGCCGAACATATGCAGGTACCAGGTCCGACCTAAAATATGTAAACATTACCATAACCATCAATGAGAATCTAAGCAACAAGTCCTTAAAGCATAGCAAAATACATGCCCAACTCATGAAGAGAGCAATGTGACAAGTAAATAATATTGAAAGGTAGTTTTGAAACTACTGAAATACAAAAAAAAAAGGGTCTCAGTTTCTGCACAAGATATTTTCATGTGGCGATGGAAAAAATAAAGAAAGTAAAAACATAAAAAAAAATACCAGACCTGACAGTAGACTGGAAACTATTGAAATAGTCTAAAAACGTTCAAATAACAGCAACTCTGCAAGAAAAGTGAAAATACCTGGTAGGTTCAGGACCTACGGCTTCACATAGTTCATATAATTGATTTGCCACCATATAACGGACACGCCAAGATTTATCCTGGTTGGAAAATAATTGGCACAGCAAAGGGTAAACTTGCATGTTATAATGCACTTCGCCATTCAGATATGAAATTATCAAAATAAAAAGAAGTAAACCTTTGAAATATATATAGATTTTTTATATGTAAAAGATGTGGAACAAAGGTATATATAGATATATATATATATATATATGCACGCACAAACCACAAAAAAAAACATATAAATTTTCCTTAAACAGAGAATGAATGTGATGGATTACCAAAAACCTTTAAACATTAAGGGTAAAACTGCCACTTATAACTTCCCACGGTGAACTTAAGCTGTTGTCCATCACTAAGATTCCTTTTTTTATATAGTTGGGAACTGTTTGGGATTGAAGATTTGCTTGAAATTTTATAAAATCTTCGGGAAAATCGTGGATATGGGTTTTTGTGAAATTTTGTTAAAATGGTGGGACCCATAAAAATATATCTGGATTGAGATGTGTTTTATTGGAATTTGAAAAGGCGGTGGGATCAATTGAAATGATGTTTGGGGGGAGAAATTTTTCTGAGGTACTTTTAGGTTTTTGTAAAAGTTGTTCTAGTTTTAGCGTTTTTCCAAATTACAAAAACGATGCAAATAATAAGATGAACTTTTATTTTGAGAGAATTTTTTGGCATGTAAAATAATTTTGGATTGACATTCCTAGGAACAGAAATTCAAGAAAAATTTTCAGGATTAAAATTTAAAAAGCAGAAAGTCAAAACGAAAACAGTGGCCAAAAGAATATTGGGAATTGTATTAGCAACAGTGATTATAAAAATATGGCCAATATTTTTTTATGACAAGGAATCATGGAGAAACAAAAATGTCCAATATTTACTCTCAAACATATTATAGAACCTTCCATATGGAAACCAGTACAGAAAATGGCTGATCAAATTAGTATAAATAAGCTAACCAACAAAACATTATAAACATGATAAAGAAACTAAAGGAGTACGATAAGATTAATGTTACTGACTTTTTTAAGAACTAATGAATTTTAATTAAAAATATTTTACAGAAACTTGTAAAAAGCAACCAAAAGAGATTGATATAGATTAACAAAAAAATACAAGCTGATGATTAATTTTAGAATTTCACAATTAACAACTAAATCAATACCTGTGAGAAATTAACTATGACAGGGAGAATATGTGCCACGCAATCTTGAGGTTCCAACAACTTTCCAAGTGCTGCACAACCTTCAACGGCCAGTAACCGAACAGAATCTTGATCTGTGAGGGAAATAATTGTTAGAAAAATCACTATTGTAATGAAAAAATATAAAACAATGTTTTTCAGAAAATAATGAAATTAAAATCTAAATGGATAAATCATAGAAAAGGAGTTGACAATTAACAATCAGGGTGAGGAATACATCTAGTCAGTGAGGTAACCCACTTAGATATGTAACCAGAACCAACGAGCCAAAGGGAAAATAATCATGTCGAACAACACTACTAACAATTATTTTCATTCAAAGAATAGAACTGAATGCAAGACACAAATATGATTGACCAAATAATTGACATATCTAGAAATGCAAGGATACAAGAGTAAGTATGCGCAAGCAGCACCATTCTTTTTCTAGAATTCACTATGCATTTTACCCCCCTGCTTTCATCTGGTCAGGACAACAATGGACCTATCCTAAACTAGCCATTAAATGTTAATGGAGAACAAATGGTTAACACCCATCTCCAATGTTCTTTTTAATCAATAAATAGATTAAAGAAAATAAGCACAGGAGCCTACACAAGAGAACCACGTCATGAAAATCAATCAGCAAAGAATGCAACCAGATTAAATTATGCTATTAAACAGAGTAAACTGACAGATTCAGAGGGAAGTAACATACCATCTTGAGTCAGATCCTCAAATATAGACATAATGTCGGTTTTCAAATATGCAGCTTCAACAGTAGCAGCAAATTTTCCCAGGTTTGTTGCAGCAGATCTCCTAACCATAGGCATGTCATCTTGACAAAGCTGACTGTAAATTGTTCGTAGCTCAGTCTTTAACGTATCTGGGGCACTCGGATAAGCAATATGGAACAAGCCACATGAGGAGACTCGAGCAGTAAACCACTCACCAGCAGCCAGTCTCTAAATGTTGAGAGATTCTTGTGTTAAAAGAAAGTTCAGTGTCGTTTTAATAATAATGAGGAGTCACAAGATCATGTATCATGATAGTTCAGAAAAGAAGAACAATTGGTGGCAATGGAATCTTTAGCAAATCAAAGGCCCAGTAACTTAAAAAAGAATAACACCACTAGCTGAGATGATAAAATTGGTCTAGGCATAATGTAAAAAAGACTGATACTTTTATCATGGTATATTTGTGCACGTTATAAAACTCATAAGAATATCCAATATATGCAAAAATGTTTAAGTTTCCTAAAGTTGTTCCTGCCTTGGCAGCATAAAAGCAAGCAGTTATTAATATGTCTATATGTCTGACTCCTGCACTAGTACTTTCTACAAACCTATTTAAAATTGTGCAGGATGGAGTAAACATAAGAACCAACTAAATAAATTCAAAAGAGAACAAATGAGAATTCAATCATCTAACCTTAACCAGAGGAATGAAGTACTCAACCAAGTCCTGTTCCCTCATTTGCGCCCCAATTCTACACAAGGACTCCACTGCTTTGTCCCTCACACACGTTTCTTCAACTGTGCAGAGAGTTTCTAATGGTGGAAGCAGCACATTCGCAAACTCAACACCTCCAACATAGGGAATGAACACCCCCAATTCCTCGGCCATTGCAAGAAGCACTTCATCATCGTCATCATTGTTCTCGCTGAGAAAAGGAATCAGCTCCTTCCTGGTCCTCTCGTCCCCAAGGGCACGAGCAATTGTGGAGAGCCGGCGGATCGAGTTTAATCGGAGCTGAATATCTTCATTTTTGAGCTCGTCGATTAGGACGGCAATTGGATAGAGAGGCTCATCAATCATGGCCATCAGGTCTCAAGAGATCTACGTCACTGGAAACAAAAAAAACCATTTCTTAAGCAACCAGACTCATAACCATAACCTCCGAAAATGAAGAGGAAATCTTCAGATATTGAAGACCGAAACAAACCACCTCACTTCAAGCGACTCAGGTGGAGTTAATTTCTCCGCAAGCAAACGCGGGATCTTAACGCGAAAGTACACTCAGAAATTGAAGATTGCTAGAACTAAGGCTTAGAGGTGAAAAAGAAAAAGAAAACTCCAAAATGATTTGCGAATGAGATCTCGAGCCATAATTCATGTTTCTGCAATTTTCCCCCCTATGAGTAAAAAACTATTAGTTTATACAAAGTCCTAGATATAACAGAAAACCTAACGAGGAAATTTCTTATTTGGTCCAAACGAGAAAGAGAGAGAGAGCGCAAAACCTGACTGTCGTTGCAGCAATATGCCAAAACCACAGAAAATTGAAGGGAGGCAACAGAAAGAGAGGGGGAAGAAGAGCAAACCTTGAGGAGGTGAGAACGTAGAGATCGATCTACTGGGAACTGTGAAGAGATCTTTAATTTGTGTTAGGGGGAAAGGCAAGAAGAGGTCTACCTGTTATTTTCCTCGATTTCGTCCCGATTCACTTGGACGGCAATTTTTCGATCGTGCCCGCCCCGATACGCTCCGGCCCGAACCGAGTTTCTACTCTCTCTCTTTCTTTTCCTTCTGGTTTTTTTTTTCCCCTCAAAGCAAAAGACACGTTCCTTGTGAATTCAAGGAAATATCAAAGTGCTTGTGAGAGTTTATGTGAGAATGCCACAATCTAAGAGAAAGTGCAGTGGGATTTTGTTAAACACTCAATCATTTATCTAAAAATTTTAAGACTTTTATATACTGAATAATAAAACGAGATAAGATAGTTTTAGATAAAAGTTAAATAAGATATTGTTAGAATATTATTTTTTAACTATTATTTTAAGATTTAAAAAAATTAAATTATTTATTATATTTTATGTAAAAATTTAAAAAATAGTAATGATGATATGAGATAAGATGAAACCATTTCTATATCCAAACAAGCCTTTAACTCTCATGATCATACCATTTCACCCAGTTTTCGAATCCAACGTCCACAATTGTCCACTTTATTAACATTAACCTGGTGGTAACTATTTTTCTTTTGACAACTTCACTCATCTATCAATATTCAATGATTTAACGTTATACCCATATATAGTATTAATATATTTTAATCCAGCCTATAGGTCCCCCTCCGTAACTTGAACTCATGATGTGGTTCCTGCTCTAATATCAATTGTTAAATACTCAACTATTGATCCAAAAACTCTAAAAATGTTGGATAGTAATTTGATTAAATTGTTTCGATTGGTTCCTAAACCAAACTCAACTCATCATTACAACTTTTTCAAATTTCAACACAAAATATAATAAACAATTCAACTTTTTCAAATCTCAAAATAATAATAATATTAAAAAATAATATTCTAATAATATTTTATCATCACAACTCAACTCAACTCAGTTTAACATCCAAACGCAACCTTAACCCTCATATCATAACATATCTATTGTATAAATATATGTAGAAAACATTCCTAAATCTTAATATTATATCATGTGTCGTCATCAGTTTGGAAGGTACATGTAGATAGTAACCGTCTACTTTATGTTTAAATACGCTCTCATATACCATAAGTGAGGCGTGAGACATTGAAAGCACGTTATATGAATGGAAGGTTCTCCTCTTCTGGTTCTCTCCAGTCACAGGTTCTCTCCATTCTCCAATCACACTTGCTGATACGATACTTTTAAGTAGTTATTCATTTAAGATGAAAAAGTAATATTTCTCATTCATCAATTATGTACTTTTTAAAATATTTTATAGATTTCCCATGCTCTACAAGTAGTGTTGTCATTAGAAATATTTAATTTAAAACATGACGTTTTTTCTATTTTACAGTGAATAATGATATTCATATAACCATTTTAAAATTAATTATGATATTGTCTATTCATAAAAAAAAACATATGTAATTTTAAAATTTAACTTTTACATCTTATTTAACTACCCCCATTTAAAACAAATAGCAAAAAATGTTTGTTGTGCATCATTTCTCATTTATGATTCATAAAAATTAAATAAAAACAATAGACTTTGTTATCTAATTATCAATAGACTTTGATATTTTTTCCAAGGACTTCTTTAAGGGTGTTCAATCGGGCTGGATTTTTTTCCGGTCCGGTCCGAAACCCGGAATTCAGATGGATCCAGCGGTTATCCGCCCAGATTAAACCCGGGCGGGTAAAAAAAATCCGTGCCCGCCCGGATCCGGTTACAGATCCGGTTTTAAATCCGGTTTTCGTAACCGGCTGCTTTATTTTAAAAACACTAATTTTGATTTTAAACGGTGTCGTTTTTACTCGTTTATGTGATTTAATCCTCATTCCTTCGAGTCCTCAACTCTCATTCTCGTTTCTATGTCTTGAGTGTCTCTGAAACGATGAAACCCTAGCTCCGCCGTCACTGGTTAGCACCCCTCGAGCACCTCTCTGCCTCTCATTTCACTCGAGTCCTCGAAGACTCAGAGCCCCTTTCTCTCAACTGAGCTGAAAAGTGAAACCCTAGCAGCTAGTCGTCACTGCAAGCGCCGAGTCTGCGAGCCCTATCTCTCTCTCTCAACTCCGAAACCTACGGTATGTTCATCTCTCTCTCTCTCTGTTTGTATAAATATTTTTATGTTGTGTTTAAAGTTAGATACACTTTGGATTTAAGTAAGTGGGTTTGGATTTGTGTGGGTTGTTGGTTCGTTTAAAAATGGAAAAGAGAGTCATTGATCTGCTTTTGGTTCGTTTAATTTGGGTCAAAATAGTATATACAAATCTAATGCCGTGTTTGTTTCCCCGAATCCCTTCTGGCCTTCTTAGAAACTTCGAAATCCTTTGCGCATCTGGGTGAGAGACGCTGAGGCTACCATCCATATTCTCTCTCTCTAAGCTTATAAGGTATCTTTCTTTGTACCTAGGGATTTTTCTCAGATTTTTCTCGTCTTCCTGTTAGATTCGTATGAAATTAGGGTTTCTTTTTGTTTGTCTGGTTTATATTATTTTTCTTTGCTCTGTAAGCTTATTTCGATACCTTATCAGTGATTTTTTCTATTCGGCTCGTGTATGAAACGAAAAAAGGCAAGTTTTAATCATTGTTTTATGTAATACTCTGTTTGTTTGGTTTATATTATTTTTCCATTGCTCTGTTTTTCACATGGAATTTAGTTTTCTTGCTATTACAGTTGGTTTATGCCTTTTATTTCCGTCTGCTTATTGAGTGGCTGAAAGCACAAATAAGACATGATTGTACTTCCTGAGGGGTTTCAATTGAATAGATGCATATGAGTTTTGCAGAATAAAGTGACTAATTTAATTTTTGGGGCATAAAGCTTCCACTTATCTTTTAGATTATCTGAATGAATGGCTGCCTTCTGATTTTGGTATTAGTAAATTGTTTTCATCATCATTTTCTGATCCATGACCTGCTTTTGATGGAGACTTCAAATGGCCCACTTTATTCTTTTCCCATGTTTGTCAAAACTGGTAATGTGATCTTTGAACTTAGGGATTTTTCTCATAAAAAGCTCAAATTTGTTTGGTTTATATTATTTTTCCTTTGCTTTGTAAGCTTATTTCGATATCTTATTAGTGGATTTTTTCCTTTGCTTTGTTTTTCACATGGGATTTAGTTTTAATCATTGTTTTTACTCTAGGATGTGAAATTCACATTTCCTTTTGTGGCATTTAACAATATCAATCTCTATTTTTTATGGTGGTATTAAATGGGCAGAGATTGCTTATATCCTAAAATTAATATTATTTTGTGTTACTGGATTTTAATCTTTGTCTATGGTACTTTCATACTTTGTATTGAAGTGTTCTGCTCTTGTATTCTATGCAGTCTTATCCTCGTTGATCCTTCTTTAGAGTCTAATGGGTATTCATGTCAATGATTTACAGCAACGACTTCCATATTCTAAGTATGATGCATTACAGACTAAACACAGTGCACACTGCCCTCATTTAAGCAAAAGTCAGTTGTTCTTTGCTTTTAGTTTACATCTTTTTTATAATAATCTTCATATGTTATTCAATCACAAAATACTTTCATCTGGATTGATATTTTTACCTTTTTGAGTGCTTCATGGAGTTTAAGTAATACTAGAGAATTTCTTAATACTAAGTGAATGATTTTTCCATGTGCTGTTTCTTAATGCTTTCATCTGGATTGATAGTAAGGTTTTGTTTCAAGTTTTATTCTCTTGTTCTTTTTTACTTATTATTTTTAATCATTATAGTTTTCATTTTTCTATTGTAATTGATGTTGTTGGCAGCTTATGGAGAGACAATCCAGTAGAAAATTTCCCCCCAATTCCAGATTCAAGATGTGAAGACTACTGCATTTTGTTCTTTGTAAATTTATGTTTTAGTTTAATTAGTTGTGATGCATTATTATTTCTTTTGTTCTTTGTAAATATATGTTTTAGTTTAATTAGTTGTGATGTATTATTATTATTTTTGTTCTTTAATATATTTATTTTTATATAAAAAATCTGGGCAATTTAAGCTTATCAGTTTCTTTTTTTTTTTAAACAATTGCTATAAAAACCTTTTTTTTTTTTTAAGTTTAGTCTTAAAAAAAAAAAGTAATAACAATCCGGATTATATAGTGAAAAATCCTACAGTGAACAATCCGGATTATAGTATTTTTAGGAAAAAAAAAAAACCTGGATTATGGTTGAAAATCTGAATTTATAGTGAAAAATCCGGATATCCGGTTATAAACCGGACATCCGGATTGAATCCGATTATCCGCCCAGATTGAATCTGGATTAATCCGGGCGGATAACCGCCCGGATTTTACCATCCAGATCCGGTTATGGCCAGATATCCGGATCCGCATTCGGATGCACACCCCTGACTTCTCCATTTTTGGAATAATTTTATTTTTTTGATTGGCACCAATGTTTGAGAACAAAGTTTCAACTAATTTTGGGAGTACATAGGTTCTCAGCAAAGAGTTTTCCGCAACTATACGTCAAATAATTCAAGAGGAAGTTTCCCAGTCTGATGGTTCCTATAAATTGTTTGCACCCTCAACTTTAGATTTAGAGGAAGCATACCACCAAAACTTAGACCTTTACACTTGAGCCAACACCAAAGATTAATTTTTTCAGATATACCAACTTAACAATTTTTGCCCAAATGCTAAGAATCTGGTTCACCATTTCTTGTTATTCTAGTTTGACCAACCTTCTACCCAAAATAGAAGTTTTTATTAACCAAAAAAGAGAGATGTTGAATGGAAAATATACCAAGTTATCGTGAATTCAGGAAAAAAAAAAACAACTTATATTGAACATTTTTAATATTTTGGTACAGCTAATTCAAACTTGGCTCTTATATTTCAAAGCTCAACAAGAGAAACACTAAAATAAGCGTCCAGATCTGTGAAGTTAAGATCATGGTTTGGACGGATTTGAGTGAACTGTGATCAGGAACAAAACTCAAAATTAATTAAGCCAATTAGATGGTGCTCAAGGATAGCATCCCCAGTTCTGCAGGTCGCATGTAGGATGCTCATTACTAGTAAACTTTACAACAGAGTGAAACCAATTTAGAAATAACACAGAACATCAATTATCATGACCTCAAAAGGCACATAGTTTAGACAGATCTATGTACCTTCATCCACATCAGATACATGTATTGCAAGTTCTGTATTAGAATTTCCTTCAAGACAGCATTGGCAACTACAAAGTATATTCATCTTTCAAGAAAAACAGCACAATATCTCCAATGTATTTCAGTTTCTAATGATGGCACAGAGAGTAATAATTCCATCCATTTTTAATGATGTAAACTCAATACAAGTCATATCGAGTTTGAATGCTTTAGGCACTTATGAATCTCTTGCAAGACCCACCAGGCCCTGCTGCTGTTGGTTGCTCCACAGGATCCTTCAATTTTGCTTTATCAATTATTCTTCAAATGAGTCAACATGATTATTATTCTTCCAGATAGTATTGGGAGTTGTGAATCTTCCAGCTCCTGTCCATTTCTAATTTCCCAGCTCTCGAACGGACAAGGAACAATTTCTGGTCAGCCTCTTTTGCAACTCTTCTGCAGCCCCATGTACTTGATTAAGCATGTCTATAGGATCAAATTTCCCCATCTCTCATTTTATTCCCAAGTTCACACAATACTTGAGCACCTTCAGAACCTACTCTCGGAACCTCCTTTTCAAAACCTGTCTTAGTTCAACAGGGCTAACATATATGAATTGCAGATGCAGCATAATTGCATGAAACAATACAAGAGTATTCATCCGCTTTGCTTGTAGATACTCCAGCTGATCTGTGGCCACAGTTTGAATTGAAAGTAATCCGATGGGTTTCAAATCATGTCAGATCTTCCAGCTTTGTTCAAAAGATATTTTGATTCCCCTTACAATCCATATAGTTGATCTTGTAAACATATCATGCCCTTTTTACTCCCATAAGAAACAGCAGAGGGAACAAAATTAAGTCATAAACTGTTGCTAAGGGCCACATTAACTGTAGGAGGAAAATACTGCATCCATGTGGGGGGTAAGAATGGAGGCAATAAACAACAAAGCTTACCATTAGAATTAACCAAGTTCCAAAGAAACTGAGCTAACCGTTGCAATGTTTCAAAACTGGAAAACAGCAAAAGGCCTTGTACTTATTTTAACTAAATCACAGCATAGTTGAACTCAATTAAACATAGGCTGATGACTGCCACCATTCTTTCAAGTTTCATATCTAATTACTGGATGAAAGGAGACAGTTATTTGTATTCGTCAAAAAATGATTGGAAATTTTAAAATTACAGACTCGTTTTCTTCACAATTAGAGATTCAGAACTATGTAAATTTCACCCTGCTCAAATCAACAAATAAGATCCCCTTAGACAGATGAAAGACTGTTTATTCAGTGTTATTTTCCAATCTCATTCAAGTGCTTAACTAGCTCCTCGTCTTCAAATTGCTTCAGGTGTTCAACTATACTTTCAGTATAAGAAGCTTTCAATCTAATTCCTTTCTTGAGCATCAACTGTGCAAGCCTTGCAGCCTCCACCAAATGGCTTTGTTGACAAAGCCCAACTAAAAGAATAGAATAAAGATCAGAATCCACAGATGACAAGACCTTCATCTTCTCAATTTCATCACATAACCGAAACCCATCTAGCATCCGTCCTTCCAAACAAAGCTCCTTTATCAAAATGCTACATGCCAAACTATCAGGTTTTACACCACTAGCAAGCATCTCTCTAAAGAGCTTCTCTGCATCCTCGAGTTTTTTAAGTTTGACCAACGATAGTATTAGAGAACTATAGCAATCACCATATGAAACACTGCCTCCTGCAACAACTTTATCAATCAGCTTGTAAGCCTCTTCTACATGCCCCTCCACACAAAGACCCTTTATCAAACTACTAACCGTAACACGATTTGGAGAACACCCAAAAGCTTCCATCCTGTCCAGAATCTTCAATGCCTCTATTGTCTGACTTTTATCACACAAACTCTGAATCACAGACGTATATGTAACAACATTCGGACTACATTCCCCACCTACTTTCTCCATCTTACCCAACAATTCTAATGCCTTCTCCAAACTCCCCCACCTACAAATCCCATGAAGAAGGGCCGAATACATCACAGCATTAGGCAGACACCCTCGCCCCCTCATAACCTCAACCAATCCACAAGCATCCTCTAACCTACCGACCCTACAAAACCCTCTAATCATTGCAACACAGGTGATCATATCAGGATAAAGATCATTCAAACCCATCTCATTCATTAACTCTTCGGCCTTATCCATATCACCTTTTTCACAAAACAACCTTATAACCACATTGTAGACCGTAGTATCAGCCCGCAAACCAAAATCCTTCATTTTTGTCAACACCCACAAAGCCTCATTAGCCAGCCTAGCTTCCCTATACAAGTTCAAAACCACCTTAAATACCTTAGCACCAACCACACAGCCCTGAACCCTATAATCCTCAATAACATCAGCAACGACGCGAGGATTTCGATTAAGGTCGAACAATTCACAAGCTTTGCTGTACATAAATGAACTGTGCCTATAATTGGGTTGAATGCCAGCCCAAATGAAAAACCTAAGACCCATTTGGGATTGGTTTGGGTGACATCTATGTATGACCTCAGAGACGCATTTGGGGTCCAATTTGGCATTAACTGTGGCCAGGGTTTTCTCTATGTTTTGGGTACCATTTATCTGCAGGTGAGTGTAGAATTTTTCTGCAGAGGAAGCAGCAGAGGATTTTGCTGTGGAGAATTTTGCGGTTTTGAGGAGAAGCGAGAACGAGAGGAATTTAGAGATTGAAGAAAGTGCCATGAAAGGTAAGGCTTTGGGTGAAAATTCTTAAACCCTAGTGTTGCGGTAGAGGAATGTTACCTTGGATGTGGAGGTATGGAGTATATCTTTGAATGCGTCGAGAAAGAGAATGAGACGGAGCAGAGTCTTGGTCTCGGCTGAACTCTGAACTCGCGCGGACTCGACCAGATCCGGGACGATCGTCGCATCGGAGTCAGCTATAGCCTATAGGGCATACGTTCGCGTTGGATTATATGATTAGAAAAATTCAATTCCATATAAATTCAGAAATAATTTTGTGCAATTTTTTTTAAAAAAAGTACGTAAATATAAAATTTATATAAATAATTAATTTTTTAATAATAATTTTTATTGTTAACTTATGTAACATTAGTCATATAAATTTAAGGACAATGTTACTGGTCTCGTTCATCCTGTTTTTTCTTTCTGCTTAACGTGGTTGCTACACGTTGCATGGGTTTTAATTTTTTTTAATCCCACGTCAATTTGGTCTCCTTCTCTTCCTCCGTTAAACACTTCATTTAATTTTTCCCACCGTCCCACCCCCCAAGCTTCATCTCATTCTCCTTAGTTTCCCAGCCCCACGAGTTCTAGCCCCCAAGCCCCACCCAATTCGTCGTTCCTAGCTCCACGAGTTTATCTCCATTCTCTCCCTCGACTTCGTAGGCAATAAGAATCCCTGCAAAAAGAACCAATGGAGACCTGCCTTACAAGGCTAGCAGAAGCCAAACCACCGCATGTTGCCGAGCTTTCTCCTGCAGGATCGAAATGGAAATCACCAGGCCCCTTTCCCTCATGTTCCGGGAAGCACAGCCCGCTTGTAGCCCTATACCGTTGCCTACACCACCGTGGCTCTCCACCACAACGCTGCAACCTGTACTCAAACGCACACTCTATTTTCATACCACAAAACAAAGCAACATCGCAGCCCTTGCCGCTGCAAAACACAAACGAACCCAACCGTAAACCACGGCATCTCCTCCCTCTGCGATAACCTAGATCGCAGCCTAGACAACACGGGTCCTCCGTCCGCAGCGAGACCAACTCCATAAACCAAACCAAAAATAATTAAATAAATAACTCGGTCCGCATTGTAATATTTGCACATAGATTTACACTTTAATTTAGTAGCCATTCAAAGCACTCAAGACTTCTAGAGACTACCAAAATCCAAAAAATTCTAACCTTAAATCCATATGAACCAATAGATACATGTATGAAACAGAGAAAGAGGGCATACAAAATTCTTTCCTAGGCGGCTTCAGAGCCCACTAGGTTATGCTACTTGGCTTGGTTTGAATCCATTGTCAGCTGCAACAAATAAGGGCATTCAGTGAGAGAGATCTGAGCCAAGTTTGAGAGTTTTTGGGTCGAAAAATGGGGAGACAGACGAAGAACTCCATCACACAACGAAACCAACTCCATCGCAATGAAACCAACTCCATCCATAGGGCTAGGGAGAAGGGGACCAAGGTCCGTAGCGGGGGATGTCTTTCAGCTTTGCAACGTGGGATAAAAAAATTTAAAAGTTGTCAAATGTGTAGGGGCCACGTCAAACGGAAAGAGAAAACAGGACGATTGAACAGGACGGATAGCATTATCCTAAATTTAAATCCTTGAATGTTACGTTGTGTAAAAGTTTTTTAATAATGTTTCTCAAATTTTAAAATATTTCTTTTCTATGAAATATTTAGATATAAATAAATCAAAATTAAAATGAAAAATTAATATAAAAAGGTAGAAATATTTAGATGTATATTAATAAAAGTTGTAGAACTTATCCCATGTATCGTTCCCACGTGAGACTTTTAAATTTAGATAAAAATATTGAGAATATTTTTTCCTACAAAGGTTTTGTTCCGATTAATATAATATTAGTTACATTATCTGTCTCAAAATTAACTTATTTTTATAATTTTTTAATTAAACTTTATTAAATTCAAAATTTCAAGTATGATATAATTTTATACTTACTTTTAGATTTATACAACATAACAAACGAGTTCAAATATAAAGAAATCTCAAATTGTCTACACGATGAATTCTTGGAGGTTAAAGACATTAACAAATCAAGTATGAGTAAGAAAGAGAACAAATTTATAAATGATATTAGTTATAATATTAGTTACATTATTTGTCTCAAAATTAACTTATATTTATATTTTTTTAATTAAAATTTTTAATGTTGTGATTGAAAAAAAAATCAAATTGGTCTATTCATTATAAATTCGTTAGTAAACCAATAGAAGCGCCACATAAACACTAATCATCTTCGGACATGTGTTTCGGTAAATATGAAAAATTAAATTAAATTCATAGAGGTTTGATAGGCATCCGCCACTGTAGCGGTGTGCAATTTTGCACACCCTACGTGGCAATACCTGAAAACAAAACGTGCGTTTCATCTACTGTTTTCTTCTCCTCAATTCATTCGAATTTCCCCCCCGTGAAAATGCTCCTCTCTCGCCCGCGTCGCGTCGTTGCTCTCCCCACCGCCGCGTCGTTGCTCTACCCACCGCCGTGTTGTTGCTCTGTCCACTGCTACCGGCAACACCACCTCTGTAAGCGACCCTCCCTCTGCCCAAATCAAGATTGCGTAGTTTGAAAAGGTAAGGATCGATTTATTCTTTGCTCTCTCATCTTCCTCTCTTTCTTCTTGTTTGTATTTCTCTCTTTATGCGCATCTATGCATTTACATTTTTACAGGGTTTAGGACATCTGATTGAAACAAACCGAAATGGGTATCCAAATTATTTTGGGGTTCCGATTAGATACAGTGACTGCTTTTTTTTGGGACTGTTAATTTGTTGATGAGATTTGCTTCTTGTATTTATAGTGAAGGTATAATGGGTCAAGATTGTATCTTTGATTTAGAAAGGATTTGTTAACTTAATCCTTAATCTTCTTGCATAGAGATATGTGGGTACTTGGATACCACCACTGACCTTTACCTTTAATCAACTTCTATAGCTAATAGGTTTACCTATGTAACACACGAAAAATTCTAGTTGAAAAGATGGGCCCATGTAGAGGATTTTGTAACCTAAAGACAGTTAGCTCGCAATTGAATTTAGGGTTTTATGAAATATATGTTTGATTATCTTCATCAACTTACTTATAGTACAAACTGATTGCCTTAAGAATATTGATTATTCCCCATCACATGCTAGTAGCTAATCTTCTCTTTCAGTCATTCATTTCAAAACATAATATATGTTTTGTAAGTGGCTCATTCGGTGTTCAGGTATTTTTCTATTTTTGAAGTCAGCATGTTTTTTTTTTTTTTTGTAATTTGCTTTTGTTAATGAATTTTTATGAGCATGAACATTGTTGTTGTAGTTGAGTTGTCAAATTACTTTAAGTTTCACAATTTGCACTCTAGCCTACCAAAACAGGCATGTTACACCCTCCAATTACAAAAAAACATACACTTTGCACCCTCTATTGAGATCAGACCATAAAATTAATAACTTCACCTATTATTCATGCATGTTGATGTCCAAAACTAAACGTGGTGCAAAATATTTGGTTTTTGTTAGGCTTCTTGTTAGGAGTCTCATACTGGCTGATTTACCAATAAGATGTGCTGGGTTTAAAATCTTTCGGCTTGATTTTGCACAAAGCTACTCTAATCACTTATTAGTTTATGCATTTAGACATTTGAGGTATATGTTCTGCACGGTCATTTATGCATATCTATGGCAGAAATGGGCCCAGTTAGATATAGCAACAAATGGAATGAAATTTATTCAATACCTGTATGTAATGGCATGGAGAGCTCTATTGATCTTGAGGGACGATCAAACTCCAGCTTGTGTTAAGTGTCAATATCTGTACACGTTTCTTCATGCTTTATCAATTCAATGATTGCCTTGGAGGAAATTTTTTCTTTTTAAAGAAATAAGAACTTATTCATGAGTGAATCTAAGTACACATGATGCATACGACAGATACACCTAATTAGAAAGAGTAAAGAGATTAAAGAACTCCTAAAACCTTCTTAAATTATCTTAAGTTGGAGTCTTCCAAAGCAACCTCTACATAGCTATTTATCAAAATAAGAAAGAAAAGAAAAACCCAATAAATAAAAAGATTGGGCTGGCAGACTTTTTTGTATATCCTTTATCCACTATCCTTTGTTTCATTACCTATCAAAAACCATCTTTTATCTTTCATTGTTTTTTTATTCTTTTTGCTGTCTTTATTTTTGTCTTGTCAAAATTTGGCATAAACAGTTAACCATTTAATTACATGTATCTAGTTATTTACATTTTATTACTATGAAGCAAAGTTCCATGCTATTCATTCAAAGCATTGCAAATATTTCTATCATTCTTTAAAATCGCCATCGTAATTGTTGGTTCCTGCTTGTCTGTGTATGCATATATTCATTGACATAAAAACTTTGTTTTCCCTTATTTTTACTTTTTACCTTTTGAAATACTAATTGGCTTTGCATGCATGCAAACTATATCTATTTATTTCTTTTCTCTGCAAACTGTCTCAAATCATGGCCTGCACTTACAGGAGTTAGATCCTGAGAACTTCAAGGTCTCTGTTAGTGCTTTCTTGCTTTAACCAATCTGATATACCAAGCAAGACTGAG
The DNA here is from genome assembly GCA_029856935.1 of Cyclocarya paliurus. Lineage (NCBI taxonomy): Eukaryota > Viridiplantae > Streptophyta > Magnoliopsida > Fagales > Juglandaceae > Cyclocarya > Cyclocarya paliurus. The sequence goes on along the minus strand of CM056959.1, from coordinate 6,945,694 downwards.
GATTTTTACATTAACTGGGAAAAGATTGAAAAGAAGCACTGTCACATTCAGTCGGGTAATAAAATTGGTGAAGGTATTGCAAGTTTGGACTCACGAAACCTCATTATTTCCTTGTTTAATGCTTTTAATTTTAGCCAATCGTGTAACTGAACTCATCTTGCACAAGCTTTTCTATTTTATCTATGCTGGTTGATATGTTGTTTTTTCTGTCTCGATGAATATCCTCTCTTTTTTTCTTCACATCAACATCATTAACTATTGTCTAGCCCACATTTACTACTCTTTCAGATTATTACCAAGTGATGTTCCTTTCTTGAAACTTCTATCTTTCAATGATTGAAATAGGAATGGTGGTATGCTGGCTTGGTCTTTGTATTAACTGTTTTAGTTGCTCATTTAGATTTAGGCCACTTCCAATTTTGGGAAAAATACTCTTGAAACCCCCCAACCACCCAACATTGTATATTTTGCACTCCCAACTACCAAAAGTGACACTGCAACTTTTTGGAAGTTAGACCAAAGAGATGTGTTGATTTTCGTAATTTCAGGAGCTAAGTGTACAAGTCTATTTTTTTAATAAGTAATGCAAAGTGTACAAGTTTCAATAAAGAATAAAACGTCAAGTGCAGTAGCAAATGGCATCCCCCGAGAAAAAAAAACATAGATTTGGCACTCTTGCTGACTAGAGGACTCATCATTAGCACCAAAAAGTCCTACACATAACAAAAGGGCCAATAGCAACTACAAAACCAAAAGCTTAGGCCGTACTCTGCAATACAAGCAAAAACTATAAGCTCAAATATACAGACGGCTAAAAGTTGGAAGAATTAAATATACTAACCTTTAGATATGATACCAAACATATGCAGAAGATCTTTCTGACATTGTCCTTCATGAATAGCTAGCCACACGATAGAGGAATGCCTAGAAATTTAATTGCTGAACCACACTACCAGTCACTTGCTTTTGCTCATAACTATGTTCGTAGACTTGCTAATGTGAACTTCCCTGTGGGTTATGTTTAATTCATTTTGCACATGTTATGTGGCATGATCTAGTGGTAACTGATTTAGATGTACTAGAATCCAATGATTGGAACCAGGACAAAGTAAAACATTATTTCAAGGCAATGAACATAAACATTATTTAGACTAGCTATGGATGACATATTATGTCTCTGGAAATAACATTGATATTTGCCTAATGCCTTTGTAGTTCTTGAATGCTCCTGCTCGTATCTGCGGGCTTGCTGTTAAGGAAGGAGGAAGAGTTTGTCAAAAGAGAGGAAGAGATTGTAAAGAGGGAGTTGGGAGTCCACAACAACCAATTCAATATTCGAAAGCAACAAGCAGACATCTGGCATGAACGCGCACTTCTTCGTATCTATTGGGCAATTTCTATATTAATTTATTTGTAATTGGTACGATCACAGTGAATACCAACTGAACGGGAACTTAGTGTATAAATCTGAACACTTACGAATTTGCGCTTTAGACTAGTAGTTCTGGAAATGCCTACAATATGTACTGTACAATTGTAAGAAATATTTGTTGAGTATTTTGGATCACTTGGGACACTACTTTTGCAACTGTATGTCATCTGTTTCAATAAATGTGACTCCTAATTGTGTTTTCCCATAGATTATATTGCATCCAATTGGAAAGGAAAGGGAAGTATGACAGTTAGTCAATTCAAGCTAGTTGACCAAGTGTTAAAACCAAGTTTTGAAAAGATTACAGGCGCATTTGCAAACAACCCCACATCCAGATTTAACATACTCATGGAGTTACTCCCACCACCATACTCATGGAATTACTCCCAAATTCAGATTTAACAAAACATCAGTTTCTACATCATCTCTGGAATTACTCCCACAAGTAATGCTTCTGATTTCAGTTAGGATCTCAATTTCCTAAAAGTTTTCATGATTTGTTTTTAGTTCAATAAATCATATTACATTTAGCAAAATGGCAAATCAGTAAGAGAGCTGAGTTTACAAAGTTAATTGAAATGACAAATCATATTACATTCTAGCTGCTTGATGATTGACTCAATCTGGACATGTTTTCTAAACTAAATAACTACATAAGAGAGCTGAGTTTACAAAGTCAATTGATCAACAAAAGCTATTTTAATTACACAGGTTGCTTCCTCAAAACAGTGATTTACATACATGGGTTTTCATCAAACCATGTGCACAACCTGTTTCCATTCAAAACTCATCTAATCCATTTTCACTTCCTTTTTACATGAAATTTATCCGAATCAAGCAAACAATATTACAAAGGTCACCACCCAGTACAAACACAATAATTTTCACTTTTGAATTTTTAGATTATTCGTTATTTCTCTCACTTTATCTTCCCTTTTCTAAACGTCATACTCGCGCTGTAATACATCATCCCACATCTTCAAAGCCTTATGCTCTCTTTTGAAAAAGTTCTCCTCTAGCAACTGAAATATATCTGCCCATATGAAGAATTCACATCTTGCATCTCCCTGCACACAATACGAACACAAAAATTAACATTCTTTGTAAACCAAATTAGCAAAACAATCAATATGCAAAATATAATCAATATTTGGATCAATGTCTGTGCTTGATCAATATCCTCTAGGATTACCAATTACTAGTCCAAATTTTAAAGCAGATTGAAAAAAATACTGATGTATTAAAATAAGCTTTTTTCCCGAGTTAAGGAAATAGTGAGCACTAAATTTCACTAGATTAAATTTATGTCATTTGAACTGGTCTAAAATCAAATACCAACAAAGAAAGAAAACTCTTTCCTCACTAAATACCAAGTAGATTATATTTATGCCACTGAGATTTGGATCTGGATTGAGCTATGAAATCATCCCAACTAGATTGTATTAAAACAAATAACAAAAGCAAACAGTAGTCAGAAGTTTTTTTTGTTGTAACAAAAAATTTAAGAGCACAGCAAAGAAGTGGAACAAAAAATATTCACATGCCTCGAGATTTCTGGTTGATGGTCAGGCAAAACTCATATAGATTGACATTGAATACCAACTAACAATTTTCAACTAGAATAGCAACTCATACAGTAAGGTGCAAATAAATTCAATGCAGAAACAATCCTGATATATTGACATTGAATACCAGCTAAGAATTACAAGTTTAACAGATTTCTGAACACACCTTTATACCAAGGGTTTCTAAAAAAAAACAATATGCATAGATCTTTTTCTCGAAATTGAAAATGATTTGGATTGAAAATCTTTGGACATAATTGAATTAAAAAAGGTAACAAATATTGTAGCTCATACAACAGTTAGGAAGTTAGGAAACATCATTCAAACTATTGCTGTCTGAAACTTCTTGTGAATTTCTATAAGTACCATCTGAAAATTGACTCATTGAAGGAACTCACGAACAAAACAAAATCCAATGACTAAATTTTAGAATCATTCGAGTTTGGAAGCCCAGATAATTCAGACTTCAATAAAAGTAATCAACAAGTACGACTTATTCGTAGTCATAGAAAGCTAGTTACAAATATTATTAATCCCCTGTTCTTCTATGAAAATTTATGAAGTCCTTATAAAGCCCAAGAAATAAAGTTACCCAAGAAATGAAGTCCTTATTGCAGGGCTGGCGGTGATTATAGTACAACTTATGCTCTTCTCCATTCTATATGAGGTCTCTTTACCTTGAAGGATATGATCCATGTTCGATCTAACGAGACATGATAGAGTTCAAATTCAGGTATTGTGGATCTTACAGCCATAATGAAAACTTAAAATTGTATATTTGTTTGAAATTAGATGGCATTTTCATCCCTCAACTCTATTAAACAATAAAACAAACAAGTTCCGAACAACAATCATGTCTTCCAAACCCAAATAATAATTTTTTCTTCATGCCCTAAGCCGCAACACACTTTGGAAGAAAGTACCAAAGTGTGGGAGAGAGAGGGAAGCAGAGACTTTGACAGCCTTTCATCAATATGTTTCCAGAATCAAATTGAATAAAAGAGGTAAAGAAATTAGCATACCTTGGGGAAAAGAGAAAGTTGCGTAGTGAAGACTGGCCAAGCTGAAGTTAGGGTTTCAAAATTTGGAAAAAATTACAGAGATATTCAAAATACCATGGGGTCGGGGGGTTTGGACTAGAAGCTTCGTTGCTTAGGGACTTCGTTGGGCTGAGGTCGAAAGTGCTTGAGGTCGGGGGCTTGGACTGGAGCAGCCGACGTGCTTGGGGTGGGTGAGGTTGAAGACGAAACCTTGAGCTGGGGAACTGAGGGTCGAGCTTGATAGGTCGAGCTTGGGGTTTGAAGACGAAGGCGCCAGTGGTGACGGGAGGAAAAAATTTTACATGAAATCTCGAATGAATGAGAGGAACCGAGTGGGGAGAGTGCGGATGGGTGCCACGTCAGGTGTGTAACTGGCTGATGCCGCACAGTGGCGGATGTGAAGAGTTTTCCAAATTGATATGGTTTGTCTCAAAGTTAAATTACTGTTATGTTTTTTAATTGAACTTTTATTCTCAATGACCTTAAGAACCATCAAATTGGTTAGTCTAGCTATCAAAAATCCATTAGTAAATCGTCAGAAGGGTCGCATACGCACCCAACATGTGTTACCCAGCAAAGCCATGTGTGCACCTCTTGTTACAAAATTCTTACAATAATATTTAAAAAAAGGTTAAAAGAACACAAAAATTAAAAAAAAAAAAAAAAGGGGGAGGGTGGTTAAAATACAAAAATAAACAGAAAACAAAGTCCATAAACCACCTTCCACCATTTTGGAAAGATTTTGCTATACATAAACCACTATTCACCTCCACACTCCACACTCAATAGTTTTTTTTTTTTATAAGGTGTGGGGTGTTTTTCACAGAATGTGGAGTGTGGGGTAATGAATAGTGGCTGATAAGAATAATTATTCTTTTAGAAAAACCATATTTTATCAACTAGAGTCCTAAGACAATCCAAGCTTTTATTCTTTTGTGCCTTCTCATTTCTTCTGGTATAAGGAGTTGGATTTCCCTTTCCTAAGTATTCTTTTGTGTAGTTTGTCTCATTTCTAAAAAATTGAATAAAATGAAATAAAAGAGGCACTTGATTAAGAGAACAAAGTTTTTGTGCCTCTAACTTGGGTAAAATAAAAGAATAATGTTATATATAGTCTTAGAGTATGTAAGTTTCATGCACTCCCTTCGAAAAATAGTGGAGCTCGTCGTTAAAAAGTGAGTTTTTTTCTTATGGACGCTAAATTTGTTTACTTTTTTTCAAAAAGAGTGGAGACTTGCACACCATAAATATGTAAAAATCAATGAATCATTTCCTAAAGTAAAATGAGGGTGAGATTACCTTAAACCGAAGGTTCAAATAGTGCTTAAGCAAAGGAATAATGATGCATGTCTTATCTGTTTATCATGTGAAACTGCACTATCAGAAGGCAAGGTTTCTAAATACAAGGCAGATTTTGAGAGGCATTTTCTGTTTGCAAGTGCAATTTTTGAGCTTAGAAGTACAGTTTGTTAGTTATGTACCTGTGTGAGAGAGGGAGAGAGGCAGAACAAGATATGCATGTAGAATAACACACACCATGCATGTAGCAACTCACACTCAAACAATGTACAGCTTCCAGTTCCACCTATTTAGACAGTTATGGAAACCCCTAATATCTCTAAGCAAAGAAGAAATCATGGCTTCTCTTCACTCTCATCCTCCTCTTACCATCCCCACTCTGATTCTACTCCCTTTCATTTCTCTTTTAACCCCCATTCTTTCCCAAGACCCCAGCTCCTCAAGCCCAAACGTAGCCGAATGTGCGTCGCGCCTGCTTCCATTGGCCCCTTGTGCACCATTTGTGCAGGGTACAGCCCAATCACCAGAACAGCTGTGTTGTGACAACCTCGAGCAACTCTACAGCCATGAACCTCACTGCCTTTGCCTCTTGCTCAATGACACTACCTTGAGCTCTTTCCCCATCAACACCACTCTTGCTCTGCAGCTGCCTGATCTTTGCAGCCTTCAAGCTGACATCTCTACTTGTTCAGGTACACCATCAAACAGAAAATTCCAGTATTATTTTGTCCCATCTCTTGGCCAGAATGAAAAACTTGACATGGTTTTGTTGATTTTCTTCTAATCTATGAATTTTGTTAAACTTTTTGTGCTTTTGATTAAGGAAAAAATCCACCACCCAGTCCACCTGATTCTCCAGTTTCTTTTGGGACAAACACCAACTCTACTCTCGGGACAAACTCCAACTCGACTGTTGCTGGTATGCAATCAATCTCTACCTCCCAAGTTTTCAAAATTTTTTTTTTTCATCCCTGACAAAACAGTCAACAAAAGATGGCATGGACCGTAAATCAGTTAGACATATGATGTTAGAAATTCATTTCTTAATAATCGTAACCCTCGATAGGATGCCTTATCCAACCAGAAATCTTGGTTTTCTGCTCTTTGCAGTTCTAAATTTCTTTCTGACAATCTTCTTTTTGTTTTGGAGTTTCAGCTTCTCCAATGGTTGAAGTGCAGCCAAGACCTAGCACAATGGGATTGGGCTTTGGTGGAAGCACCAGCATCAAATTGAAGGGAGAAGGTGATTTTGCTCTGGTGGCAGCCATGACAGCTTTTCTGTGGGCGACATTTCTGTAATTGAATGAATGACTGTGTTAGTGATTTAATCTGGGATTTAGGATATGATGTTCACTAGAATGATTTGTATTTGAATGCTACCATACCATCCTCTTTTTTAGATGGAATAAAAATAGAGCAAAAGTTCACAAACTTTAAAGCCTTACAATTTAACGTCTTAAAAAATTAGTTTGAATCTTTAAATGAGCACCACTCATCTCAGTTGGGTTCTGTTTAGACATATCCCAATATAAACACACAACTCTCAAATCTCTAAACACCACTCAATTCAAAACTTCTTTACATATAGAATCCACAACCTTTTTCAACTCAACACCTCTTTACCACATGGGACCCACAACTTTTTTTAATTTTCTATAAATACATCAAAACTCATCTTAACATCTAACACATATAAACTCATCTTAGCTAGACTCCACGAAACTCATTATATTATCTCAACTCATTACTATTATAAATAACTCAACTCATTTAAACTCCACTCAACATCGTAAGTGATTTCACATAAGCTGATTTTTGTAGACAAGAGAAAAGACATCATTAAAGTGCCAATTAACAAAATCAGGTTCTATAGAACCCCTGCCTTTGACTTAACTTTCCCGTTTATAATAAATAGTATTTCAAGCAGAGAATTTGGCAATTAGAGGAATTTACCTGAAACCAAAGTGCAGAAACTTGGTACCTGAATGCTTCTGAATCATCTCGCTCCTTAGTTGAAACTTTAGCGAGCATAGCTCAGTATCCTCATCTTATAACATTAAATGCGTGTCACTTACATATTTTTATATCAAATACTTATCACATTGTCTATCTATCTTGTTGCATTTCATATGCCGCCTGCAGTTTTAAATGTGCCACCTTCTTACTTCTCTGACTTTACGGTTCTCAGGCGGGATTATGTTGCTAGCCCTGCCATCTCACTCCTCATTGGGCGTGTAAATCCGTTAGGGCCATTCTGTTTGTGATTGGGCCTTCGATTTTTGTTGGCCTTTATAGCCCATTTACCTAAGATACCAGATTAATCATAATATCCTTCAAGTTACTTTAAAAGTCCATTAAAATAAATACATAAGAAAAGTCTAAATTCTCATCCACAAGGTAGGAATCGTAGGATGAGCCCTTTTATCTTTAGAGTGCTATAGTCACAAATTTTTTTTTATAGAAATAAATTTCGTAACGCATTAAATTTATTTTATAATAAAAATAATTTTATATAAAAAAACACTTTAGCCACACATAGATGATTACACAAACTTAACGTGACTTGATATGGTACGTCAGATTGTAAGATTAATTTTATTATAAAATAAATATAACGGATCTTATGAAACCACGTTAATTTGTGAGTGTATTTTTATGTAATCTCTTTATGTCTGTAATAGTTCTTATTTTATAATATGATATCTCACATTAAACCACATTAGTTTGAAAACTTACTTTTGTAAAATCTTTTTGTAGCTAAAACTAGGATTTTTCTTACATGTAAAACATACTTTCTTCTACGGTGTTAATACGTAAATTTGCACAACAAATCAGAAGGGAGGAAAAAATGATTCCCGGCCCACCAGCGGGCTTCGATACAATAAATTTCTCTTTCATCCGTATAATAAATAATAAATAAGCGAATAAAAGTAAATAAGAGAGACATAAATATTTACGTAATTCGGCATAATACTTATGTCTACGGGTTGTTTGGGGGCGAAATCCACTATGATAGGTGATTTTACAATCTCTTATGATCTCACATATCTTACAGCACAATGGAGAAATTTAGAGAAAATCTTTTGGAGTCGCTATGTGTTATGGAGTTTGGGCGTAGGGAACTTCTATGATCAGCCTATGGAGAGACCGTCAAATTTATTGGGATCTCTGCCTTATATAGAAGTTTATTTCCTTAGAGTAATTGAGTCCAACTTGCATTGTGAGACTCTTTCTTTTTAGGAGCCTGAATCTCTTTCCTTTTAGAAGTCTGAGTGTCTATCCTTATCTCTTCTTAGTCTTATTTCTTAGCATGACTTTCTACTTTATCTTGAGGCTAACTTTTAGGCTACTGATTTGACCTCTACACATGGGCTGCTAGCAAGGAAGTTTTTATGAATTAAAGTTGCAGCACTGGCAACCCTAACCTACACCATGAGTTGTTTCAAATTACCATCAAATCTGATAAAGAACTAGAAGGTATGAGAGCTAGATTTTGTTAGGAAGATTCATTGAGAGTTTGGAATGGAAGCATTTAACCTAACTCTTCTAGCTAAGTAAGGTTGGTGGGAAAAAATGAAGAAACAAAATACTTTCCCCAGGTTAATTTCTCCAATATAAACCTGCTCGTAGAAAGTTAGAAACACATCCTTTGCAAGGGAAGGCATGTATAAAGAAAAAACAATTTTGCAATACAGATGGGAAATGGAAGCTAGGAGATCATCATGGCCGGTCGGTAGGGGTTTGGGATGATAAATGGCTACATCTTACGTACAATTAATTTATACATAAAAAGGGTTCTCCAAGAAGATTATGCGGTGATGGACTATGTGATCATTGTTAAAGAAAATGGATTATCCTAAAGTTAGGTTTGGATTGTAAGTTGAGATAAGATAAGTTGAGATAAAAATTAAAAAAATAATACTAAGTTAACCAATAAAATTGACTGATAAAAATGACCGATTGAATTTTTTATTTTATTTTTATTTTTGAATTTTACTTAATGATTAAAGAAGTGAATATTAGTGAATTGATATTTATTTTTTATTTTTTAAAAATATTTAAAATTGTGTAAAAAAAATTATAAGAAAATAAGAAAAAAATACATTTGCACTGCATCGGTTCACTTTATTGGTTAACCATCGTTACTACTAGTATTGTCCAAAAATTAAAAGTTAAATAAAATATTACTAGAATATTATTTTTTTAATAATAATAATATTATTATTTTAGAATTTGAAGAAGTTTAATTGTTTATTGTATTTTATGTGAGAATTTATGAAAGTTATAACGATGAGATGAGATTAGATAAGACGGGTTGAAATTGTTTCTCAATCCAAACTAATTAGAATTCCTACTTCAATTTCAAGACTTGGGATGCTTGGGAATCAAATGACATGAGAATTGAAAATTTTGTGAATAGTAATGAAATGATTTTTGAATAGTAGTAAATAGTTTGAATTAAGATATTTTATTGGATTTTAACAAAGGAGAAAGAAAAAGTTGAATAAAAAATATTATAAAGTTAAAATATTTTTAGAATATTATTTTTTAATTTTATTTTTGTTTTGAAATTTGAAAAAGTAATATTATTTTTTTTGTTTTGTTTAAAAATTTAAAAAAGTTATAATGATTAGGTAATACTTAAATGAAAAAAATTGAAGATTTAAAATTAAAAAGTATTTGTATTTGAATAGTATTTGTGAAAAAAATTATAAAAATTTTAAGATGAGATGTGTTTCCCAAACAAACCTTTAGAGTGGGAGAGATAGCTCGACACAATAAATGAATTTTACAATATTTATATTTAATGATGCTGAAGAAATTTACTCAATCAGCAATAAACATTGTATAACTCAATTACATGTTTTTGTCTTTCCACTCTATTCCTAGACTCCTAGTGTTTGAGTACAAACTCTAGGGATCTAAATCCCAAGCAACAGATTTGGCGTACATGTTTTCTTCCGGCATGAAAGATGAAACTGAGGTCATTCTTAAACATAATCTCTTTAAAAGGAGAAATTATTAAGTACTCCTCGAGTATGAATGAAGTAGTTTACTTATCATATCACACAATATGTCATATAATTAAAATTATTATATAAGCATAAATTTTAATTGATATGACATTTTATAATAAAAGAATTATATTATGTATCGGTATTTCAAGATTACCTAATAATTACTCTCATTTTAACTCCTCATGCACAACCAACAGTCATTTATAAATAATTTTATTTGAAAGTTTATACATTACACACAATTCATGTAATATAAATTGACTTAGAAGATTAATTTTAAATTTTACAAAACAAATCACATCATGTAAATAGTGTGTAGTATAAAACCATTCAAATAACACTACTCGCGATCTATAATATGGACCGAGAATAAATTAGGATTACGAAGGTAGGACATCAATGAGAAATATTTTAGCCACAAAAGATTATATAAAAGTAAACTTACAATTGATGTAGTTTGATACATTACATCAGATTGTAAAATTACTTTTGTTATAAAATAGATCTAATGAATCACTTAAAATTACGTCAATTTATAAGTTTATTTTTATGTACTTTCTTTGTGTATGTATCACTTCTCGGCATCAATATATTTGTATGGGCTGGCTCGAATATGAAGGTCCCGATCCAACAAATTAATCAAGAGACTTGAAAATATTGCATCGTATCATTTGCTCCTACCATAACTACTGATTTTTTTCATATTTGAAAATGAAGTTTTGATCTCATAATCTCATTACTTGGAACCTCCTCCAAAAAATTCCAAAAATAGGTCATTTGGAATTGATCTTCTAAGCTTGTCTACTGTGGCTCATGTGCTTATCTATGCTATAGAATTTTTCTAACAAATAAAAAACAAATATAGAAATATCTTAAATGCTTGATCGCGACTTAAATTGCAACCCAAGTTTTTAGATTTTTTTTGTGGCACTCTATTATTGAGACCGGCGTCGTGCGTACGCGTACTTAATTGATTGTTAAAAATTACTATTCTCAAGTCAGTGTTTAGAACATATATAATACTTAAAATAATTATATGACATAATTTGATTTGAAAAGTAAATTTTACAAATCAAATATGGATGTATGGATTATATGCTCTACCCATTAGCTTAATAATAAAATAATTCTTGATTGTTAACTAATCATGAAATGATTAAAATCTTTAAAGTTAAAAACTTCTAGAAGTAAAATGTTCCAAATTAGAGTATATGACTTATATATATTAGGGTTTTGTTATTCATCTTCCCCACACTCCACACTCTACATTTTTTATTATTTTTTTAAAATTTTTTTTGAATTTATTTTTTTTAAACTATTTATAATTTTTTATTTACTATTCATATAAAATATATTTGATAAAAAAATTAAAAAAAAAAGATGAAGTGTGGAGTGTGATATGAATAGTAAAGATTGAATAGATTTTTTCTATATATTATATGCCTTTGAAATCCAACAGAAATAACAACCTTGTTAGTTGAAAAAGGCCCAAAGTCAAGGACAAGATTTAATTATTCAGAAACTGCCACGCATCAACTGGTGGAGAATGCTTTGGATCGATATAGAAAGTGAGAGAGACCAAGGGCCAAGGCACCACATGATATGAGAGGTGAAAGCGAAGAGACAGGCAGGACCACAAAGCAAAAGAGTTTTTAAGCCTCTAACCCTAATAAATATATATATATTTATATATATATTTGAATTATAGAGACAAAGGAACAAAAGGGTCCAACTCAAAATTTTTAAAAAATAAAAAAACAGACTCCTCCCCACCGCCCAAGTGGCCCCACAAGGAATCCACCTACATAGACAGATACCCAATTGGAATTCAGAGAATAAGATGGACTCAAAACTTTAGCCAATAAAAACTGAGATATGACCAAGTAATGGGTCCGGGGAGTATTTCATTTTTAAATATAAATATTTTTTAATATCTAAGTCTCAGATTTTTTATTGTAATCATTACTTAATCATTAAAATTTTCTCAATCTCTTAAACAAAATATAAAAAAAAATATATATATTTTTTCAAATCTCAAAATAGATTCAAACAATTTATTAACCTTTTAATATTTTTATTTAACTTTTTTCTCTCTTATTTTTTAAAATCTAATGAAACGTCTTAACTCAAATCAATTCACTAGTATTCATAAATATATTGAGAAATCCACCTAAAAGTTTCATTTTTTTCAAGTGGGTCTTATTGTTTTTTTTCAAATGGTTTATATATTCTGAATTTGTATATCAAATATAAAATTCGAAATTTTAAACTTTTATTTTAAATTATTTCTAACGAAAAGGGACCACACACACTCACAATAATTGAACAATTTGGGCCCCCTAAATATGTACACGACACATTGATATTCCTTTGTGAAATGTTTTCATTCTTTGAGTTTGCCTAACAATCTGCACTACTTCTGCATCATAATTAGAAAGCTTTCTTTCATGATCACTGAAAAGAAAGCTGCAAATGCCGTGGGAGACAAGACGGCACGAGCTTGTGATAGCTGTTTACGTAGGCGGGCTCGCTGGTTTTGTGCTGCCGATGATGCTTTTCTTTGTCAAGCTTGCGATGCATCGGTTCACTCCGCCAATCAATTAGCAAGCAGACACGAAAGGGTTCGGCTCCAGACTTCATCTGTGAAACCCAAAAACGAACGTTCATCAAGAACCGATGATGATTCTCCACCAACATGGCACCGGGGTTTCACACGCAAGGCGCGAACCCCACGCCATAACAAGCCTATATCTGTGCAGCAACAGGCTAAAGAGGAGGAGAATGTCTTGGAACTTCTGCCTGTTGTTCCAGAGATTGGCAGTGAAGTAGATTCCCCAGATGCCTGCAATGAAGAACAGCTTCTTTATCGGGTTCCTATCTTCGACCCTTTTGCTGCTGAACTTTGCCATGAAATGGAAAACACGATTGAGGATGAGAGAACCACCATGGGGATGAAGAATGAAGTAGGGACAGTGGTGGATGATGATTATGGACAAGGTGGGGTTTGTGACTTGGATGATTTACATGGGTTTCTGTCCTCAGAAATGGAGCTTGCTGGTTTTGCTGCTGATGTTGAGAGCCTTTTAGGCAAAGGACTTGACGATGAGGAATCTGCTGCTGACATCAAAGGATTGGGACTACTAGGATACTGTAAAGAGGAAGATGAAAATGATTTGTGCATTGATGTTGGAGAGAGAAGAGTGAAGGTTGAAGAGGAGGATGAAGAGATGGAAGTCTACGAGTTGCAGCAGTTTGCTGGAGATCAGGATCAGGAGAAGGTAACTCCCATGGCAGAAAAGGAAACGATGTGTGGAAAAGGATCATGTGAAGAGGAGATGAAAAGGAAGGAAATGTTTTTGAGGCTAAACTATGAGGAAGTTATTAAAGCTTGGGCTGGCCAAGGTTGTCCATGGACGACAGGAACACGACCGGAGCTCAATCCTGACAAGTACTGCTGGCCAGAGTTCATGGTACTGATCTCCCTCTCCCTCTTACTGATTTCTCTCACACCGTTTTTTCATTCTTTGAGTGATTTTCTGTCCCTCACTTCATGGTACTAAATCATGAGTCATGTATTGATGAAATTACAGGGAGAAGCTCATAATCAGCCAGCATATGGAGAAACAGGAGTAGTAGTAGGCATTGGTGATGAAAATCATGCGGGATGGCGGGATCATGAGGGTAGAGAAGCAAGAGTATCAAGGTACAGAGAGAAGAGAAGGACACGCTTGTTCTCAAAGAAGATAAGGTACCAAGTACGGAAACTGAACGCGGAGAAGAGGCCTAGAATGAAAGGCAGATTTGTTAAGAGGACGTCCACCTTCCTCATGGGGACTTGATCTATTCCTACTGCTGCTGCTGCTGCTGCTGCCGCCGCTGCTGCTGCCGCCTTTACCTACCTCAACAAATAACCGTTATTTAACTAATTAACTGCCAAGATTGTTTGGCCAAGTTGGAATAGTTAAGGTCATGGTCGTTTAATTAGGGCTCTTAGTTAGGCTGGCTAGCTTTGATTACTTGCATGTTATGTAATAAATCATGTCAGTAATTAGCTACGTACGCAGCTTATTACCTTAACTCACTCTCTCTCTAACATGTTAGAGTACTGATCTACACTACGAACTATTCAGCAAATTTCTAAATTATCAAGTGTCAGGCTATTGAGCCGCGAGAGCAGTATTGTGGACACATGTACCCCGACACTGAACATTGAGTCTTTCAAAGGTTGCGTTAATTGCATGCTCAGATGATCTCAAATGGTCTGAATTGATATATGAATGGTAGTATTTTGTAGATTTCATTAAGATGTGTTTAAATGTAAATAGGTTGAAATATGTGTTTCAATATATGAAGTAAGTTAACATGAGTTTAATTTTTTTTTTTTTTTATGAGAAGTTAAAAAGGTAGTGAATCTTGTTAATGATTGATTTGAAATGAGTTGAATTGATTTCAAGGGCAAAACACACCAGAGAGAGGTGCATAAGCTCATGTAACTTATAAAAGATCTTTTATAACCATGCAGAAATTCAACTTCTGATTACCAACTTTGAAAATATTGACTTCTATGGCTTATAATAAACTTCCTTTATTCGATTAGCAATCTTCATTAATTAAGAGCACTCTCATTGGCTTAGGCAATGTCCATATTTAGCTAAAATTTTACTAACATACCCCTTAAAACCTCCACATTAGATTTGATATTAGTATATAAATTTGGATATTAACTACATGCAGTAACTCAAGAAATATGATAAACTACAATAACTTAGGCAAACACTATTATATTTATTTCTCACTCCTCTCAAACTCATGGGAAACCCTCCCCTTAATGGAAATTCTCCCATTCTGTCACTCCAACCTTCTTCCCCATTCTCTCTCTCTCTCCCCTTTCCGATCAAGAAACCTAAGAAATCCCTTTCCCCTTTCTCTCTCACTCCCAAAATCTCTCTCCCCTTTCTCTCTCTCACACCCAAAATCCCTTTCCCAATTTTTATTCTCACTCCTAAAACTCATTGCGAAACCCCTATTGAACCATGCATCTTCACTACACCCTCTCCATGATTGAGCCCCTGTGAAGCCTCGAAGACAGCTTGCTTGTTAATTTCTACACTTTATCTCCTCTCCTAACTCTCTTATAATTTCTGTCATTGTTTGTCCTTATTGTTGTGATTTGTAAAATTTCTCTTACTAGCATGGTTATTGTTGTGATTTGGTAAATTCTTCTTGATTATTTTCCATATCACTGCTTTGTTGCTGCAAGCCTGCAATGTGCCTGTAGTAATAACGTCAATTAGAGTCGGGCAACATTCTTACAACTACATGGAAAAAAGTAACATCTTTACAATATTCTTAAAAGCTGCAAATGTTATCTTTAGAGGAAAGAAAAATATTAAAACAAAGTAAGGTAAGACAAAACCAACCAGACAAAACCAACTTCAGGACTAAACAACACACCAAGGCATTGTCTAAAACAGAAAGTGGTCCTAATTGGATTACAACATCATCCCAAATCTCATCATAAATCTTATACTAACTCTATTCAAAAGAAAGAAACATACTTGGATTGTCTCAGAGCAGACAAATGCTATTTTTGCTATTTCTGCAAACTTGAATACAACATTAATAGCAGCAACCTCGAGAATTTGATGATGATAATATCCTAATAGCAGCAACTACAAGAGTTTATAAAGGATTATATACAATATATGAGTTTATTATCAATTAAAGAGAAATTAAGCATCAATCCTTTACCCCCTATTTGGTTACCAAGAAAACTAAGTAATGATAAATAAAGGCTCCTCTTAACCATAGCCACTTCACTTATGCTATGGTTGAGCTTGTATCTTATTCTTACATTGTGCATGTCACTGCACAATGGCCTAGAGGAAGCTCAACCAACATCTTCAAGGTCACTTCCAGTACTATTCCTACCTGAAAAATGCAAAATAGCCCTATGAGCTTACCCCCTCACTCTTACCACTCATACATTTTATTTTATTTTTATTTTTAAAAGAAGTTTTACTTAATGATTAAAGAAGTGCTTCTTTTATATATATATATATATATTCTTAATGATTAAGGAAGTTAAAAAATGTTCAAAAAAATCTCAAAAAAAATATACAAGATTTTCAACTAGCAATACACCCGACGGTAAAGACTGGGCGACCTACTAGCAGAATCCTTCCTACCCCCTCCCCCCCCCCCCCAAACACTTCATCGATATAACAAAATGCAATAGAGCAAGTTTATTAAAAAGCAACAAAGCAGGTCAATTAAGTTCTCCTAGAAATGAAGTAAAACTTCATGACCACTATGTTTCTCATAATTATATCACTCAACATATTTATCATATAAGTTTTATGTAAACTTTTAAGGATAAATTCAATATTCCTAGCAAATCTTAATGAACAGTACTATGTTGGTCCATTGCCTTTTGTTGTAAGTTTTCTTACTTTGTATATCCTATATACAAGTTCCCACCTCGACATGCATACAAGCCTTCAACCTATTGGTGGTAATCTATTGGTGGTAATCTATTGGTGGTAGTTTCTATTTTAATTCAACCTATAGCTTAATGCCCCACTATCTTGTTGTTTTATGGTTGCTGATTTACGGTTCTATGGTTTGTTTTATGGTTGCTATTATATGAAATTTGAGTGGGGTTTGTAACTTTGTTGCATGGTTACTGTTTTATGAAGGATGGATTCACAAATTTATGAAGATTTCTTTTTAACCACACTTTGCAAAGTGGTGGAGAATGTAATAACAATCACCCCTTATGGCTAGCGTCTTGCGTGATAATGTTGAGGTCGAAGTTGAAGTGACACAACCCAAAGAGAAAGTAAGGGCACCGACTATGAAATCCCAACGAGGTATGTCCTTCACTATGGACATAGTATAGACGATATCAAAGGGACTGACCAAAAGTCCACACAATTGTGTATAAGAATCCATGATTATTTCAATACCTTTAAAAAACCTAACTGGCCTAAACGTTCTGTAGTCTTGTTGACTAATTAATGTTCAACCATCCAAAAAGCCACAAACAAGTTTTGTGGTTTCTTGGTCCAAGTTGAATCAATACATCCAAGCGGTACCAATGAATAAGACAAGTTATGTTTCTAATTATTATAATTTTTCATTGAAATATGTATTTATATTTTAATGATTGTTGTTTAGATTGAGAAGGTAAATGTAATATACCGACCGACACAAAAAGGCACCTTTAATTTGGAAAATTGTTGGAACCTATTGAAGCACCAACCAAAGTGGCAAGTGCATATGGATAATTTGCCAACAGGGAGAAAGGGGGGTTGACCCTTCCAACTACCAATGTCAGGGATGACAACATTTGTGAGACCATGTTTGTCAATGCAGAGAGGGCACTAGGCAAGAGAGCCAAAAAAGAAAGGGAAAGAAAAAGAAACGCAACGAATGTCCACCTACTAATTTTAATGAAAGTTTAAGTCACATGGAAAGTGATAGGAAGATAATGATGATTGAGTGACGGGAACCGGTAAGCTACGCTGAGAGAGACAAGATTGAGGTGATAGACCTTATGAAGAAGAAGATGGAGATGGAAGTCATGAGTTTGGATGTTGATAACATGAATAGGGTGCAACAAGAATACTTCTGGTCACTTTAAATGGAAATTCTAGAGAAATATAGGAATAGATCATCATCTCACTCTTAATATATTTTGCTTGGTTATTTTTGTATAATGGTTAGGGTAACTTGCTATTTTAATCCACCTATTGTGTGTTACTGTATTGATCCACCTACTTTGTTTTGCTGTTTTGATGAACGTATACTTGGCTAGAAATAAATAAACTTTTGATTGCTGGACAGATTATGTAGTAGCTGGAAATGTATGAACTTTTGATAAAAATTCAGTTTGACAGATTATGTATTAGGTTGATAGATGGAAATGTATGAACTTTTGATATAGAGATTGTTGGATGTTATGAAAATGAACTTTTGAAGTATTTTGATAGATGAAAATGTACGAACTTATGTATGAACTTTTTATGAACATTTAGGTTGATAGATGGATTTTATATATTTTGATATAGAGATTGTTGGAAATTATGAAAATAAAAATAAAAAGTATTTCCAAAATATTTAAATAATTCATTAAAAATAATATAATTTGTTTTTTAAATAATAATATTTTATTATTATAGAGAGTAACATAACTAATCCAATGTAAAGTTCAAGTTTTGACTGATTACTCATAAGGCAAAAAGTGGCATATTAGCCAAACTTTGTCTAAGCCAACGATAGTGCTCTAACAAGTTTGGATGGTGATTATAAATTAGCCATATATGAATTGGTGTGCATACTACTAGGCCAAGGCACGTAAAAGCTTATGAATTTATAATTAAATTTCCATTTCTCTCATAGTTTTAAATTAAAATTAAAAAATAATTAATTTAATTAGTTTTTTTATATATTTACAATTCCAGACCTCCAACACCAGTTCCTTAGAGTGAAGGCTGACAGCCATATATCTCATAAGTCTGAGTCTTTACAGATAAGGACATAACTTATTGGGTACATATAACCAAAACTTCATTTTGTTTTGCATCTCAACCATTTGAAATTCTAGTGTAAATATTACTGCCCTTTTCTGTGGAAAATGGAGGTTTTAATATGTTTTTTGTATAAAAAGGCTACTTGTGCCATAGATAATACAAAGAGGCTGTAATTACAAGAGGTGTGATTACCAAATAGTGTACCTCTTGGAATGACGCCCTCTCCATGGTGATGGTTCCCATGGGGGAAGAAGGTTGAGGAAGTATTAAGAGACACAATTCTTTAGTTTAGTCAAAAGGTTATGTCACTTACCAATGATTGTACCATTTGCCAACTAGTGCCTAATGGTTTATAAATAGAGACTATTTGTGCACAATGAATACACTTGATTCCCCTTTATCCATCACCAACTTGTAGGACAAATACACTCACGGGAGTGTCACCATATTGTTTGATTTTTGTTCATTTTCATTCTCCAAAATTCTACAGTGGTATCAAGAGCCTGGTCATGAGAGGGTTGTTAATTTTGCGCATTGAGAAGATTATCAATAGGCAAGTGCTTAGTTTGACAACCACACTTGCATATTACAATCATCTTCGAAGACTTTCGAATCTAATGAAATTTTTTTCCAAATTACGGTGGGAGGCCTAGAGCATACTGGGAATCTTCAAAATCTGGTAAGTTGTTATTATTTAAAAAAAAAAAGATTATTGACACATTTTTATACAAAGGAAAAACAGTAAATTGTCCAATAATATTACACACATTGTTACTATTCCGATTGGTCATCGAAGTCCTTCACCACCGTTGGGATTCAAAAGTGTCGAGGACACGTCAGAACCTTGGTCGCCGACTACTAGTTCACCGGAGGGAAGCCAAGACAAAAGGTTTTTTGAGTCTACAACGTCCCTGCGTGGGGAAGAAGAAGACAACACATTTGGTCGAAATTTTGCTGTCAAGAGAACTCAAACAATTATTGGCTAAACGACACTGTGAGGAGAAAAGCGACCCAAACGACATTTTCGTTTTAGCCCCAACTGGGGAACCATTGGAAGCTGCTCATAAGAAACAACACGACGTCATTTCATCTAAAGCGGGCTTACTTCAAACGGCACAAATTCGGGCCAAGCCTCTGGCCCATTTTGTTAAGGCCTGTGGGCTCACGAGGAATTAGACTCAAACCCAAGCCCAAGTCACCAGCCCATGAGCTAACCCATCATCAACAGCCACAAGTCGCGCCCTGAGACAAGCCGCGAGCGGAGAGAAGAAACAAGCCATTGATTACATCGCTGACCACCGATTTTCTTCTTCTGGACCTGGTTTGAACCTGCTAACTCGGTTTTCTAAACCAATTTGGGCTAGTTTTGGTATTTTGGATCGTTTTAGATAATTTCAAACTCAATTTGGTCTGTTCAAAAGTATAGATCCTAAGGGGATCATTTGAAAAGTATTGTTAAGTTTTAAAATTTATTATTTATGGCGTCGAAGAAAAGTATTGATCCCTTGGGGATAGAAAAATTTAATGGAAGAAATTTTCAGGACTAGAAAAGACATAGAACTTTTCTTCTAACTCATAAAAAGACCTTATACACATTGATAATACCAAAGCCATTATAAAATATTAAACATAGGCCAAATGGAAGTATAAATAGCACACGAATCAGAGATAAATGAGAAGAACACAATGCATTGGTAAAATATTTAATTTTGCATTGTGTGAATGATCATATCATTCCTCTCTTTGAAGGTTACGAAATTGCCAAAGAGGTTATGGATGCAGTTGAGGCTAAGTATAGTTTAAGGTCAGATAGTTATATATAGTTATTATTAGATATGTATAACGAGACTAGTATAAAAGAGAATGATAACATAAGCGATCATGTGCTTCAAATGGAATTGATTGCAAAATAATTATATGATGCTAGTCATCCTCTCTCTGATAAAATGCAAGTTACAACTATACTTAATAGTCTTCCTTCATTTTGGGTTACTTCTTTAACATATAGTGAAAATGAAATAGCAATGACATTGCTTCCGGTACTTTTAGTACATGAAGGAAAAAGAATGAAGAGAATGAATAGAGATTGTGAATGATGATTCAATTTGTTGATGGCTCAAGACAAACGTTTTACACAAAATAAAATGAAACCAAAACAGTTTAATAAAAAAAAATGGTTGAAAAAGAGGCAAAGTAAACCATTTACTGGAAACTATTTTAAATGCGAAAAGAATGGGCATTACAAATCACAATGTCTTAATAAGGAAAAAACACAAGAAAGCAAGGGAATTATGATGACATTCTCGAAAGTAATGCTCGTAGAACCAACGTCAAATTCATAGTAAGTTGACTTTGCAGCAACGAGATATATATGCGAAAACAAATAACTATTTGTCAAACTTGAAGAGAAGCAAATAGTAGAGCAAAATGTATATGGGCAATAACACATACTGCAATGTCTTGGGGCAAGGAATATGTAAACTTAAAGTAGATGGTTCCATTATTTTACTTAGTAATATATTATATGTACCTAGTATTAGTAGAAATTTAGTATCAATACCTGTACTAGATCAGAAAGGTCTCACAGTTGAGTTTAAGTTTGAAACTATTGTTATAAGTAAGGATGATGTATCAGTGAAAGGCGTAAGAAATCACGATATTTATGTATAGGGTTGTAAAAATAAAGCGGAGAACCTGCCCGGACCAGTTGGTTTGGTCCGAAACCCGTTCCTCCATTTTAAAAATTGGTCTGGTTTCGATTTTATATTTTCTCAGATCGAACCGGTTCGCAAATTTATAAATTTTTAATTAAATCTTAATATTATATATAATATTTACAAATTATAATTATATATGAAATAATGTTATATTATAATTTTTAATATAAAATCTTAATCTTAAACATGAATATTTATTTAATCATATGTTTTAAATATAAAATATATAATAATTAAATTTTATGACTTAATAAATTATCAACATAGTCATTATGATAAATATATTAGTAATACTAATATGCATTAGTATATTAATTACTATATTATCACTAACATATACTAGTAATAGTACTATACCAATAGTATTACTATATACTAATAATATTAGTGTATTACTAATACTTATATATATTAATATATATAACTATAAAAGATTTAATATATTTTAAAAATCGAAAAACCAAACCAAACTGGTAAAATCAAAAGTACCAATTTAGGAGGATAATTGGTGCAGTATCGATTCTTGAAAATGTAAAATCGGTGTATATCGGTACGGTCCTAAAATTTATCCAAAATCAGACCAAACTGAACCAGTTACACCCTTATTTATGTACTGAATATTGATATTAATAAATTAACTATTTCTTATTATTTGAATATGTTTACTGGTTGTGCATATTTATGGTATTTAAGATTAAGTCATATAAATAAAAATAAGATGATCAGAATGTATAAAAGTGTATTAATACCACAAATAAACTTAGATAATTTTGATATATGTGAGCTATGTATTAAAGGAAAAATGAGTAGTAAATCTTTTTTAAAATTTTAAAAAGTTGGGAATCTACAGATTTATTTGAAATTGTACACTCTGATGTTTGTGAATCTTTTAAAATAAAAATCCACAGAGGAATTGAGTACTTTATTACTTTCACTGATAACTATTCAAGATATGGGTATATATACTTACTCAAAGCAGAAGTAGAAACCCAATGGTAGACCCATTAAAGGTTTAAATAGTGATAGATGAGGTGAATTTGAAACTTTGGATAATTTATGCAAATTGAATGGTATAAGACATATTTATAATATGCCATATAAGCCTAAAAAAATGGTATTGCATAAAGAAGAAATAGAACTCTATTGGATATGACGAGACCGATGATGGCATATGCTGATCTATTAACACATTATTGGTCGAGGAGAAGCATTATCGACTGCGGCATATATATTAAATTGAGTTGAAACCAAAGCAAAATCTCTAATACGTTACGAGGTATGGGCGGGACATAAATTAGATTTAAGTAAACTCAAAGTGTGAGGTTGTAAGGTACAAGTGCTCATCCCAAGACCACTAAGGGACAAATTGAAAAGTAAAATCAAGAATACAAGTTCATTAGGTAAGTAGAAAACGGAAGTGACTACAAATTTTATCATTCTGATAGAGGTGTTGCTTTTTTGGAAAATACAGACCTTGTTACTCCAGTTGATCAGATAGATTTATTAAATGATCTAAACAATCAACAAATCTTCACAAGATCTAACAATGAAAATCCTAAATATTAGTGGGAGTAAAAGAATCATAGACCATCGGTATTATTTGAAGATCATTATGCACTAAATACTAGTTTAGAAAATTTAAAAAATAATCCTGAAAATTTTGCTCAGGCAATCAATAACGTCGATTCAGATAAATAGCTTGAGGCTATGAAATATGAAAGATCATGAATAAATAAAAATAATTTTTGGGAGTTAATGATCTTTTAAAAGATAGAAAAGCTATTGATTGCAAGTGAGTTCTCATAAGAAAATCTAAAATTGATGGGAGTTTGGAAATGTATATGGCAAAGTTAATAGCCAAGAGATATACTCAACAATCAGGTATAGACTTTGTGGACATGTATTCGCCTGTGGCGAAGTTCACATCCGTAAGGATTATTATGTCTAATGTTGTCAGGATGAATTTGAAGTTACATCAGTTAGATGTAAAAAAAACTTTTCTAAATGGTGAATTAAAAGATGATATCTTTATTATTCAATTAGAAGGATTCCAAATTAAATGACATAAATAAAAATTTTACAGGTTGAAGAAGTCACTGTATGGACTTAAACAATCTTCAAAATAGTAGTACTTGAAGTTTCACCAAGCCATTTTAGAAATGAGATATGAAATGAGTCTACTAAATCACTGTGTATACATATGAAATAATAATAATAAAGTAACATTATTATTATTATATGTCGATGATATATTACTGGCAAATAATTGTCTAGATATGATAGATAAAATAAAAAAAATTTTGAAATCTAAATTTGAAACGAAAGACATGGATGAAGCCGCCTATATTCTTGGTATAAGAATATCGAGAGATAGAAATTCAAAGATGTTATATTTAAATCAAGAAAAATATCTAGAAAAAGTACTTAAAAGATTTGGTATGAAAAATTGCAAATACTTAGTACACATGTTTGCAAAGGTTATGTTTTAAATAAAAGTATGTGTCCAAAAAATGAGGAGAAAATAAGTGAAATGCTTAAAGTTTCCTATGCTCAAGCTATGGGAAGCCTCTTGTATATAATGACAAGTACGAGACTAGACATTTGTCATGCAGTAGGATTGGTAAGCAGATACCAATCCAATCCAAGTAAGGAACATTGGCAAGCAGTGAATCGTATATTAAGATATTTACCAGGTACCAAAAATATGAAATTGTGTTTTGAGATCAGTGATTTAGAATTAATCGGTTATAATGATGCTGATTTTAGAAGTGATGTAAATGATAGAAAATCTACAAGTAGATATATATTTCTATTTGGTGGAACAATAGTTTCTTGGTTGAGTAAGAAACATGGTTGTGTTTTTAAGTCTACTATGGAAGCAAAATATATTACTTATAGTATTGCAGTGAGTAATGTGGTGTCGTCGGTGTGAATGAAATGCTTTATCGAAAGCTTAAATTTAGGTACATCCATAAAATCAATCAATGTGTTTTGTGATAATCAATCTGTTATCTCATTGATAAAAAGTGAAACACAAAGTTTCAAGGGAAAACTCATTTATGTGCATTATCACTATATTTTAGACATAGTTGAAAGATATGTGATCAAAGTTAATTTTATTTTCTCGACCGAGATGGTAGCAAATCTGATGACCAAGGGATATTCTCTGGAGAAGTTCAGAGAACATGTGACCAGAATGGGATTAAGAGATACCTGGGTGAAGCGACTTCATGGTCTACATGCATAACTCAATAAATTTTGGGAACACCTATAAACATAGAGTAATATATGGTGATACCCAAACGAAAATTTTGGTTATTTGAAAAGCCTCTAATAAGTTGATTAGTAAAAACCTCAGGAATGACTTTAGGATGAGTACTTGATAAAATTTTAGTGCAGGTTAATTAATGAAATAATTGGTTGATCATTTGTAAAGTCCCTTAGGGTGAGCACTTGATAAAATTTTAGCGCAGATTGATTAATAAATAATTAGTTGATAATTTATAAAGTCCCTGATAAGGTGATTAGGAAAAGTCTCAGGAATAGACTTAAAAGGAACTGCTTAGCGAAAGTTCAACGTAGGTTGATAAATGTGTTATGTATTCTGCTGAAGTCGTCAATTGTGATAAGGATATTGATTATTGATCTAGTCATGGAGAATTTGTACCGTTCACTAAATTTTTCTAGTGAAATGAAGTCATCATTTATATGTGGTCAGTGGGAGCACATATGGTGGAGGGTGCGGTCAAATAAGATAATGACAAAAACGTGCGCACATAGAGACTTGTTATGATCTGACGCCAACTTGGAGGAGTATATAGATGAAAGTTAAGTAGTGGAAAGTTTATATTGGTACCAAGGTAAAATACTTAACTGGATCATCATCGTTTTGTGTGATCAAATGTGAGATATAATTCTAAGAGTATGATCACCAAATAGTATACCCTTGAAATGACACATTCTCCATGGTAATGTTACCCATGGGAGGTAATGATTGAGGAAGTGTCAAGAGACACAAGTACCCTTTGATTTAGTCAAAATGTTGTGTCACTTACTAATAGTTGTGCCTTTTGTCAACCAGTGCCTCATGGTTTATAAATAAAACCATTTGTGCATAATGAATGTACTTGATTCTTCTTTATCCATCACCAACTTGTGAAAAAATATCTTCACGGAAGCCTCACCATATTGCCCAATTTTCGTTCATTTTCGTTCCTAAATTCTACAGAGCCTACAATGTGACTACTAGTACTCCTTATGAGATTCTCAAAATCCGATATCTTCTTTGAAATGAGCTTTAATTATATATGAGTATTTTTTTTTTTTTCATATAAATACTTAGCAAGACACAAAAGATTATTATAGAAAACATGTTTTGTCATGACAATGCAAAATATAAATTACGGCTTCAAACCTTGGTACTTAAGATGATTCCAATAGATTCTGTATGTCTTTCTCAATTTTAAGAGGTGATGTGGTTGGCGCATATCTCTCCACAACCTTTCCTTCTTTGTTCACCAGAAACTTTGTGAAGTTCCATTTTATGCCATCTCCAAATATCCCCCCTTTCTGGGATTTGAGAAACTTGTAAAGTGGTGCTGCATTCTTCCCGTTCACTTCAATCTTATCAAAAACTGGGAATTCAGCTTTAAACCTCGTGCACACAACTTCCTGAATTTCCTCATTGCTTCCTGGTTCTTGTCCTGCAAACTGGTTGCAAGGAAATGCCAAGATCTCAAACCCTTTGCTTTTGTACTTTTCATATAACACGTTTAACTCCTTGTAGTTTGTTTGTGTTAAACCACATTTCGAAGCAACGTTGACAATCAAGAGAGCCTTCCCATTGTATTCACTCAAGCTTACATCATTTCCACGGATATCGTTGACAATTATATATGAGTAATGATACATCTACTAGGTACTCTTTTATAATTATTTTATAACTTAGTTTACATCATCCGACCAACATAATCGTGCTACTTTAGTAGAATAATTTTAATTTTACATAAATACTCTCAATTTGAAACTGTATTGATTTTCCAGACGAGATTTAAGTAAGGCAAGGTTTTGAATGAGACATGCATGTATGCATCATGTATAGCTCATCCTACATTTAGGCTGTTTGGTAAGTAAAATAGTTCATTATTTTTTATTGCTATTCACAAATAGTATACAACTATTTATAAATTATTCATTTTTTTTTTGTTATTAATAAATCATTTGAGATTATTTTAGCATGTAAACTTAGGTGACAATTTTTTTTTTCATTTCTGAAATCTACTTTTATTTGACTTTTACATGCATGAAGTATGTACGTGTATGTTGTACTACATTAAACATGTTGAGACAAGTCAAACAGGGCTCGAATTAAGCAATGAATACGTAGTAAGTACCCTATTGTCATCTTCAGTATTGTTGGATGGGTACGTAATACGTATTGATCCTCCCTTCCGCTGAGCATGACCTGCATGTACTCTGCCAGCTCAGCTAGCTGTGCTTCTTTTAATTATTATTATTTTTTGTTGACAATATTATAAAAGGAAAATTATAAGAAATAAACTGTTGTAAAATACAAGACAGTTTATGAGTAAAAAATATGTTAAGAAGATCATGCACCAAACGGTGGAATATTAACGTTATAATGAGATGGAAGAAAAGTACTAGTTGAAAAAAATTAAAAATAAATAGTGATTATCAATTAAGGGATCATATATAGAATTTGAGAATTGCTACATACACAATTAGATTACACAAAAGTAAATCCATAACTGATGTGGTTTTATGTGATCTGTTATATCTATTTTACATTCTGATATATCATATCAAAACATATCAGTTTATGAGTTTATCTTTTGTGTAATTTCTTTGTATATAAAGTATTTTTCATAGAATTTTAAAAACACTTCCTCGCTCGTGAGAGGACGATATCCAAATGCTATAGACATGGTCATGAGGCAAGCCGTATAAACCGAACATCTTGGATACAAAATCCCTAATTCATATTCTTGAGAAGACTAAAAAAATTTCTCTTAAATTATCCGAGTACATGACTCCCAGAAAACTCTTTTCTAAGGGTAAAGATTAATCAGAACTTTATTCTTGGATATCCAATGCCAATAAAAAACATGCTATATTTCAACTGAACAAACTAATTCTACGTAGCCAATAAACTTAAAATTATACATCTATTAGGAAAAAGCTAGGATAAGTATTACCCAAATCATGAAAGAATCAGATGATTCAAATTAAGAATGCTGATACTCAACTGGCCAAGTACATGCATGTAATGCTTGATAGCAACTTTATAATCTTCTATTAACAAGCAGTGTATTTATACAATATCCTATATATATACCTTAAGATTTACTCAACACCATTATCTTCTATATATAAACAAGTAGTGTATGATTATCCTATATAACGTCAGATCGATATTGATGATCATTTCGTACTCAACATCAAATCAAAGAGCAGATTAGAATCCAGGTCATGTATTTAATATTGCCAAAAATTTGGACAAATCATGATCACTTTCTAATTGTGAAGGCTTGAAAGAGACAGAAAACGAGAGGGAGATAACCAAAGAACCACACAGCTTTTATTTCCTCACAAGTAGTCGTGTATGATTATCCTCTTTCGCTTCCTCACCACTTAAACTTTCTATTTTGATCATGTTAATTTGCCGAGATATAAAAAATAAAAAATATTGATATTTGTAGTTTTGGAGTGTGCAGTATCCGTATATTTTATTTTGAAAAAAATAAATAATAAATATAGAACTCACGTAAAAAAAATTAAGCAAAAGGATCAATGAAATTGAAAATATTGTAAATGATCTTTTCATACCCCTAGGGTCCAAGCAAAAGGAAAATCAATGAACAATGACATGATCAACCTCATGTGTTGTTCAGTGAGTGCAATTATTGTAATCATCAGAATATTGAGTAATTAAGAAGAAATTATATTTATAGAGTTATAGAGTGTGCAAATGTTACGTAATATTCAATTTGATAAAAATAAGTAAATATATATAGAATCCACATAAAAAAAATTTTAATTTTTTAATAATAGACCCTATTTTTTTCAAAAAGAAATGCATAGCGCTTACACAAATGATCATGACTATATTTAGTATTACTGATTAAATGAATTATACAGCTAAGTCTCTTTCAAGATTTCATGAGCTAAAACTAATTGAAAACACAATTTTGCACCTAAGGGTCTGCACCTTCAAATTAACTAATTTTATTTATAAGTTAATGTGATCAAGAAATTATTATATTCATAGGTCAAATTAATTAGTGGGTGTGAAAGTGATCAAAAGTATCAGCAAGACAAGGTTTACATACGCAAGTACTTCAATGGCAAATTAGCAATGGAGGGGAGGGAAATAATTATGGTGGACAAGATCATCCATAACATTTTATACTATATACTATAGTTAAAGCTTCTATCAACTCACGTAATCTATTCTTATGAACTATTTAATAATTTAAATCTATTCGATCCAAAACTTGAGATAGTGGATATGATTAGAAAATATCACCAAATAGCTGGGACGATGGATATGATATTATAGAGGCAGAAAACTCGTAGAATATTGAAAGGTGTAACCTACGTGCATGATGCCCATTCGTTGAACTATCCATTGTATATATGATAAAGAATATATAGCATTAGAAACTATATATAAGTAGTTTAAGATTTTGAATTAAGAAGGTGTCTCGATCGATATGTAACATCAAAGCTGTCTCAATCTAATTCCCCAAGTTTTCTCTTATAATGAAAGTGAAATTATCAGCAAAGTCATGGGAGCTAATAATTAAGTAAATTTGTGGATTTATTTGGAGGTCTTCCATCATTCGAAAGTTATCGACAAGTCAAGGCTAAATGATATATATTGCTTGTTAGTACTAATCATGCATGGAGAGGTATATATGGAAATAATAATAGCTAGGGCCCTTTAAGCACTTGAATTAGTTTGATTGACTATCCATAATCACATAAGAAATGTTTGGTTTACACATAAATCTTATACAGTAAGTTTACACACTGGCATGGTTTAACGTACGTAATTCATCATATTGTAAAACTCTTTTTACTCATAAAATAGATATTGACTATTACATTAAACCACATCATGATCAGCGTGTAAATTTTCTGACGTAAAATGTGTAAACTTAACACTTCTCTAATCACATAACTATAGACTTAAACTACTCAATTAATATTGCGCCCCTATATATATGGTACAGAGAGACATCCCTACGTAAGGATATTGCAAGAGTAGTGTTAATGCGTAAATATGAGTAACATAATTAACACATAATTGACATAAAATAATGGGTTTTCTAGGAAACATATCATGACTTGATAATGATATAATTAGACCGAATAAATAAATGTTATTTTTTTAATAATGTTAAATATAAGTTCAAGACGTCCTACAAACTTCGTGTAATTAAGTCCTTTAAAAGATTATATGACCCATCATAAAAGTTGATTTTTCGAGTAAATCTGATTTTTTAAAAGAGTTTTGTTAGGGATCCGCAACTGTTTAACATACACAACACACACTTTTTATTTTTTATTTCTTTTAAATGTTAGATCTCATCCGATCTCTCATCTTCTCTCTTGTCTACGTCTCTCTCTCCTCATGTTCTCTCTCTCATCACCTCTCTCTCATCAAGTTTTCTCTCTCTTCAACCTCTCTCACTCTTCAAGTTCTCTTTCATCATTTCTCTCTCTTCAACCTCTCTCTCCTCAAGCTCTCTCTCATCATTTCTCTCTCATGTTTCTCTCTCTTCGACCTCTCTCTCTCTCTCATCACCTCTTTTTCTTCGACCTCTCTCTCTCAAGCTTTCTCTCTCATCAAACCGACCTCTCTCTCTCATAAGTGTTCTCTCTCATCAAATCAAGCTCTCACTCTCTGTCTCAACGTCTCTCACTTTTCTCTCTTCAGGTGTACTCTCTCAAATCAAGAAGAAAAAAATCAACGGTAAAATAGGTTGACACGTATGGTGTGGGTTGGCTAATGCGTACAGGAGGTTGATGCAGATTTTTTCTTTTTAAAACTAGGCTAGTTTATATATATGCCTTAGACCTGCACAAATTAATTTCTTTTTTCTGAAATAATTGAATCTAAATATATGAGTTCCAAACGATCAGCATGATGTAAAGCTAGTATATATTTCCACTAGGGAAGGAATCAATCATGGTGTCCATCCCTAGCTAGTCATATATATATATATATATATATATATATATGTATGTATGTATGTATGTATGTATGTATGTATGTATGTGTGTGTCACCCTGGGATTGCAAGGCAAGACGTATATAAAGATCATCCATGATTCCATGCATCCTGATTAAGACCCCCCAAGAAACCCACCCATTTGAGCAAAAGATAAAAAGGATTGATCCAAAAATAAATCATAATCTTTGCCGACATGAGTAGGTGACGTCTGTGGTAATCTTGAAATATTTCACGTGTGAGTGAAAAAGCTGTATAAAAGGAAGAAGCTGTGAGAGGCCAATACAGCTTAAAATATAGCTTCTTCAACTTAATTCTTTAAACCAACACTCTGGGGAGGGGAAGGATAAAGGTAAAAGGAGCTCCTTCCAGTCCAATTTAGAGGGCGGAGGAGCGGCTAGAGCTGTCACTTCATGCATGTTGGCTACCCTTGATGTTTACCCACCAACACTCAACAACTGAAGTACTACTGCATGCAGAAAGTGATCAAAGATATGGAAGATGCTATATGGAGAGGAGAACAAAAATGTTCAAGTTTGGCCAGCTGCATGGAGTGGGAGCAACTCCTTCCGCTTCCACCTTTGCCCGCCCATTGGACTGAAGGGAGCTCCTACTACTGAAGCGCGCGATCATTTTTTTTCCCTTGTTTTCTGCCGTATCCTGCCAATTCGATTTCTTGGCTTTTTCTATAGGTTAAATATTAGAAAATTCTATTTGCAAAACTTCATACTTTCAAAACATTACTGATTTGAAAGCCTCGCTCGCAAAAATATTGGTGTTTTGATGATCTTTCTAATATCTGTAATAGATCTTACAGCAAGTGATATGTTTACGCACCGACTTATAAATAATAGAATTCTAGCTAGCTGGCTAGATTCCAACTCAAGGATATAGAGTTTGATCTTGTACTAATGGTTAGTCTCATATATTATACATACACGATGGGTGCATGACGTTGCATATATTTCTAACTTTTGTTTGCTTTCAACAGGGTAGAATATCATGTAAAGGACGACATACATGAGTTGCCTCCCCGTTGCTGTCTGGACATCATGATGAGTTGCGGCCATAAACGATTTCTTTTCGATAACTTTTATGATTTTATCAAGAATTCCATGTCTTCCCACTATTCATCCTGGAGAGATAAACAATATTACCAGGCTCAAACCCAAGAAGGAAAGGAATTGGAATGACCTCTCTCCTATCCTTATAACTTTGCTTTATATATATATATATATATATATATATATATATATACATGTATAAAGGAACTCAGTTTCGGATATGAGACAAATTGTCATTGGACTACGCCCGTTTCTTCTTTTTGCTTGAAACTGTCCTTTATCACTACAGGATTTATAGAGAGCTACGTGATTATCTTACAAGAATGATGAGAAAAAAACTTCTATCAATAGAAATGCATGTACGACACACGATCCTGTGGTAATTTGCACAAATACCGTCACCTTTCTGTAAGAAATAAGAATACTTGTCCTTTGACTTTGCTCACAGAACTTAACTTACTCATCTGAAATTAAGTAAAATGCAGATTCAGACCAAATCATACAGAAAAAACAGCTGAAATTAATGGTGGCCTGAATGCGAATTACTTGGGAAAAAAAATTAATGCAGTGCACATTCAAATAATCAAAATTTTGTAATATGCATCATTTGGTAAGATCTAACAATCAAGATTGTGCCACGTCACATATTTTTCATCTATCCAATGGTTAGAATCAAACATGAGTGCTATTTGTCACAGTTTGATAGTTGGGAGGTGCAATGGGTCAAATATAAATCTAGGGAAAACAAATATAAATGGAAATAATTGACCTAATATGCATAAAAGGATC
Organism: Cyclocarya paliurus; assembly: GCA_029856935.1. NCBI lineage: Eukaryota > Viridiplantae > Streptophyta > Magnoliopsida > Fagales > Juglandaceae > Cyclocarya > Cyclocarya paliurus. The sequence goes on along the minus strand of CM056959.1, from coordinate 6,912,980 downwards.
CCAATACTGAAAGTACTTCAATTTCATGCAACTCCCCTTAAACTGCAAGCAATTCATATGATTTGAACCTGTAATCATCCATTAAATTAATAAAATTAGACCATAGCCATTTAATTCTTATCAGCAATAAAATGTCTTTACCAATGCTTGGCACCAACCACAGTTCCCTGATCAATCCTACCAATATCCTACTTTATAGAATAAGCTAATAGTGCCTGCTAATTTCTCAATGAATTTTGGAAAGATTCAAAAACATTTTCCTCCATATCAGCAACTGGCACTGGAGTATAAATTACAAGCCATTATTGACAAGGCATTAGGTACAACCAAGCAGTGTAAAGCAACTTTATTTAATCATCTCATGTATTTTGATTCAAAGCCTAGTCTGGACACTGCCATTTGTTGGATGCTATCAGGAAATAAAATCTATGATGACAGCCGAAGCAAATTTTGCTTCGGGATATAACAAAAGTAATGAGATATATTTGGATGATGGAAGTCCAAAAAAATAGAAAAGGAACCCAAATACAACCAGAGGCAGGCCCCCACTTTCATCTTGTTTGAGCATTCACCTTCAAACCCAATTGAGTTCCCTGTAAGATGGAAGCAGAACTGAATTCCTTCTTCCAATGTAGGGGCAAAATGCAATAGCCAACAATTATTCCAAACAAATCTTACTTCACACCAGCTTGCAGGTAAAAGGACTCATATATAATTTTTTTATAAGTAGGACTCATATATGATTTCTATCTCAAAATAGATTTTTCATATCATATCTTATGATTTTATGTGCAAATTTCAACAAGTAAAGCCCGAGTTTATATAAATATCTTCAATACTTTAAATATACATTCAAACATTGATATATATTTACATCAAGGCTTATCTTCACAAAGATTTAAGTGGCACTATCATATAAGGTAGGAGATTCCCTCCAATCCTTTTTTTCTTTTATCGGTAAACAAATTTATATTGATCAAAAGAGTAGGCAAGAGCCCAAGTATACGGGACATATGCAGGAGCAAGCCTAAGCATGCTAGTTTAGTGATATAAGGATTCCCTCCCATCTTTTTAAATACATATTTATCTGATTTGAACTCGAGTTAGTCATGAACAGCTCGATTCGTTACAATCACAGTAGAGTAATCAATGGAAGTATTTAAAATGTGCCCAAAGGCCAGCCAAGACCACATGCCCAACCTACTACAAAATCATATTTAACCTCAAAATCTGAGGATCAACAACAACCTTAGTTCGTTCGTTTTATTAATAAGTAGATCAGCAGCCCCATCTCAGAATCACGTTATCAAGCCAATCAACCAATATAACTTAATATCAACCATTTGGCTGCTCACAAGATGTGAGTTTTTAACTCTAATTATGGTTATAGAGGCCTGCTTATTCCTTGCCTCATGTACCTTTGCAGAAGGAATCAAATTCAAATTGTGCCAAAACCTTATAAAATAGAAGTATGGGTTGAAGCAGAAAAGCAACAAAATAACAGATAGTACAACACACAGATTGGTGGCGCATTGTGTACCGATCGCAATTTCTTGAATCACAAGAATCTATTTTTCAAGTTACCATTGATTGCAACACATGGTTATAAAAAAAAAAAGATACAAACTCCATTAACCCACATCAGATCTAAAATACTAAGCCAAAAAAGCTTTTAATTGAAATTATGGTATAACTTCACGTCGCTCCTCAACTGTTTGTACTCTAGCAGAGTCAGATCAGGTGGCAAAGATAAACTAATATGGGCTCAAATGAAGAAACAAGTATTTGAGGGTAAAGTCATTCTACAGTGTGGTATGTGCTCATAGAAACTCCCCTTTTTCCTTGGAAGATTATTCAGCTAAATAAGGCACCCCCAAGAGCCAACTTTTTGTATGGACAATAGCTTTAGAGAAGATTTTCAACTTGGATAATGTGAGGAAGAGACGCGTTATACAATTTTTTGGCATTGTGTGTGTAAGAAGTGGGGATCTTCTAACTTGTTTGAATGGGCATTTTGGCAGTCATGAGTGTGCATCATTATGGAAAATTATCCAATCTTGTTCAATATGGTGTATTTGGAGAGAGAGAGAGAGAGAGAATATAGAGATTGTCATAGCTTTGAAGATTGTGAGATTACATCAAGTTCATTTTATTTATAGAACCATGGGGGAAAAACTATAATCCATACATCGCACACTGCCAATGCTCTAGTCTCCTTTCTCTTCCTCAGGAAAGCTAGAAGTACTAGCTTATTCTCCACAATGCTACCTTAGATTGCTACAAAGTTGTAAACAAGATCAAATGATATAGGAGTAGATTTTCATTTTACTTATAAAAAAAATGATTTGGGAGTAGATAAATGAATTTTCTTCATTTTTCTCCTCGTTATATTCTCGGCACTCACAGGAGGAAAACTATGTAGTGTTATGCAAAATAATAATAAGGAAAAGGAAAAAGAATAAGAGATTAATCAATCCTATGATTGTTATTTGAGTACATATTATAAATTCCAGAAAGCAAACAGTAAGAATACCTCAAAGAATTTAAGTCTGTGAATCAGTTGGACTCAACAGCTTCGACCTTTGGACCTGATTCAAACAATGAAAGAAAAACATTCAGTAACCTTGAGAGCGAAAGAGCTACTAACATAATCACACTTCACATAATTACCATAAAACTTGTGAGTAGAAACTTGTATTCTTCACCGTATGATACACACAAAAACTAAACATTAGTCAATGTGAAATCACCACTTGTCCCAAAAGCTTAAACTTATGTGAAGAGGTAGATTTTGTTATTTAATTTATATCTTAACACTCCACCTCACATGTGAGCCAGACTCCTCTTCAATGAGTGTGTCCAACACGTAGAGTTTAATTAAATGAGGTAGAGTATTGAGTCGGGGTTCGAACTCAAAACCTCTACTCTGATACCATGTAAAATCATCGCTTGTGCCCAAAGCTTAAACTTATGGGAAGAGATATATTTTATTATTTAATTTATATCTTAATAGTCAACTTCTTCATAAATCTGCAAACCAAAACAACAAGGTACATACTTTGAAAACGTTCGATTCTCTTCTCTCTCACGTACTTGTTTTCTTTACCTTCGGTTATTAATAGCCTAAAAACACAATATCACTCACCCAACCATTTGCTTTATGGAATTAAAAACTTCGTCTCGACCAATCCCACTAAAGAAAGCTTGAGCTCTAGGATAAGTCTTATAATTTCTCGCTGCATCATCAGCTCCTTCGGACCTGACACTTCATACTCCCTATATTTACTAATTAATTTGTTCCAATACCTCTTCCTCAGGGTTCCCAACGCCAAGACTAAAATTCAAATAGATATGCGTGTGCGTGAGAGAGGGAGAGAGAAAAGCAGGACATTATTAAGACATTAAGGAAGACAATCTTACTCACTAATTCCTAAAAGGATTCTAGATCAGTGAAGAAGAAACAAGGTAAACTTCCCAATAACCATTCAAAAGAAAAACATATTTCCGAATCCCAAATTTTAACCATTTTCCAACCATTAAAAACAGAATCGTTTCAAAAGATGGACCCAATTCCTATCATCAGATTTCTTGGCATTCAAATAGAACAGTAGAGAGAGAGAGTGGGCACCGTGGAGGGAAGGGTGGCGACCGTCCTTGCCCCAGCCGATTCCGCGGGTGGAGTTGAGGTACTGCTGGACGAGGTGGCGGCATTTCTGGAGGTGGTTGACACCTTCGATGCGGTAGCACCACCTGAGCTTCTCCCTCAGGATCTTGGCCTTCTCAATCTCAATCCACTTCTCCCGCACAACGTGCTCCCTCATCTCCAGCATCGCCACCGGGTCCTTGTACGGGTTCGACGGATCGAAGTCGTCCGGCGGCGACTCATCGAAGTCTACTCCTTTCCTTCTCCCCATCTCTTTCTCTGGTGCCGACTCTCTCCCTATAACAACAGCAGCTGCAAAATGTGGATTGATCGGTGTTGTTGGAAACTCTTATAGACCATCTCCGGTCCATTGTATCGTAGCATTTTCGATTGATTCTTGAATTTATTTTATTTTATGCGGTATAAATATTTAACCGCATAATTCTATAAAATTAAATTTATATAATAATATAATTTTATATAATTGTTTATATTTGTTTAATTTTATAATATAATGTAATATATCAAGCCACTTGTTTTTATAAATTTATTTTTATATTATTCATTTGTGATTAAAATTTTTTTTTTTTCGTATAGTTATTTGAAAAAAAAAGTCATGACTAATTTATAAGAGTATATAAGAAAAATTTTCTAATCCAATAGGACTAAGGGATAACTAGGGAATGAAATGTGATGATAAATATATAAATAGTAATTAAATTATTTGTGAATAGTAATAAAAAGATTTAAGTTATGATCTTTTATGAAATTTTGAAAAATGAAAGAAAAATAAAGTGAATAAAAATAAAGTTAAAATATTGTTAGAATATAATTTTTAATTTTTTTTTTTTGAGATTTAAAAAAATTGAATTATTTTTTATATTTTGTTTGAAAATTTAGAAGAAATGTAATGATTAAGAGATGATTAAATAAAAAAAATTAAAAAATATTTATATATATATGATATTTGAAAAGGAAATAAAAAGAGCCCATATGAAACCATCTCATCTTCTAGAATCTAAACAAGCCCTAAGAATATGAATGTCGAGATAAACTTGGGATGTCCAGCTTATACAAGTTACAACTCACCCAATATTAGGGGTGTAAAAAAAAAGTGGGGGACAGGACCGAACCGGTAGGTTTGGTCTAATACCGAGTTTGGTTTGATCCGGTTTTAATTTTTTTTCTTTAAAATTAGACTGGATCAAACCGGACTGATTTATATATATATATATATATATATATATGTATTATAATTTTTTATATTGCATATAAATTTTATATATAATATATAATTATGTATAAAATAATTTTGTATTATATGATAAATTACTAATTAATATAATATTAAATTTTAAAATCTTTTATCACTATAGTCTATAATACAATTATAATATATATTATAATATACTATAATATATTATCACTATAGTATTATATATTATTATATATTATTATATATATTATATAATATATAATATATAATAATAGTATATTAAAACAGAAAAATCAGACTGAACCAGACTGGAACCGATAAAACCGGTGCATACCGGTTTAGTCTCAAATTTTATTCAAAGTCAGACTAAACCGGACCCGTTACACCCCTATCCAATATCACAAACATAAATTTATGATCGATTAATAAACAATTAATTTATATGAAATTTGATTCGATTCGTATAGGTTCAAATGACTTCGCATTTATATATTTTATAATATATCTTTCACCTTTACGATGACAATATCTTTATAAGCATTTGAAATTAGGAAAATATGGCAAACAACCCCTCTGATTCGTTTGAGATTGACCCTTATAAGTCACATGTTGCTTCATGACTATGTCACATGTCAAACTCTTTTTTCTTAATTTCAAAACTTAAATTTCAAATAGAAAATAAATTTTAATAATCCATTTTTTTTTAAAAAATAATTTTAAAAAAGAGAGAAAACAAAATAGCTTTGCAAGATAAGAGACATCTACTTTCCACCCCGGCCACCACCACGTGAGTAGTCAAATCTGGCCACATGGGGTAGTCAAACTCGCCTACCTGCATGGTGGCAAAGCTCATGCCATTGTAGGGTGGCATCACTTAGCCAAGGTCCGGCCACAACATGGATGGCCAGAGCTGGTCACACGAGGGGGCCATACCTTGGTCAAGCGTGGCAATCCCACAATGGCATGAGCTTAGCCACCACCACATGGTGGCCGGTGGGGAGGGAAGGTCTACCCCAACACAAAGGTGGTTTTTTAATCTTTTATTTTTTAAAATAAAAAATAATTTTTATTTTTATTTTTAGTTTTGAAAATAAGAAAAAAGATTTTGACTCGTGACGAACCATAGGATAACATGTGTCTTCCATAAACTAAAATGGGTGAAATTTGTAATGGAGGGATTAATTCAAAATTTGTTACGGCCTACGAGGTGTTAATCCTAAAAAAAATTGCACAAAGGTCGAATTTTAAATAGGGCAGACATGGAAGTGCGGTTTTAATAGTGAGTTAAAATGAGATGAGTTGAAATGAAAGTTGAATAAAATATTATTAGAATATTATTTTTAATATTATTATTATTGTAAGATTTAAAAAAATTGAATTGTTTATTATATTTTGTGCGAAAATTTAAAAAAATTGTAATAATAAGATGAGTTGAGATTACTTCTTAATCCAAACGGGGCCTAGTGTTGCTATCCAAATTTTCTATAAATAAACAAGTGGAAATCATGCTCTTGAGTCTTCATGAATATAATTAGCGATATGTATATATAAAACTATACATTATATAAAGATATTCACAAAAACTCAAAAGTTGGAAATATGTATATATAAATAATAAATTATACAAAGATGTTCACAAAAACTTAGGTTGATTTTAAACCTCTAGGGAAGACTTTCTTTAAGTTTTTTTGGGACATGGATCATATGGTCTTTTTGAGTTTTTAATTATATTTTAAGGATAAGTTAATTATTTCTGATTTTTTTGAAAAGGGAGATTTTTTTTTTTAACATATTTTTAAAGGGAGGTAGAATGAGAAACTATCTTCAATAATAGGACCTTTGGGTGTAAAATGACTTGGATGCTCTCTTTGAAGCTAGGAAGGAGTTTATGTACTTTATCACAAATTCAGTTTATGACAAAATTAGAATAACTTATATAAAAGATTGGAACAATTCAAATTCATTGTTAGAATAGTATTCGATATTCAATAAATACTATAAAACTCTTAATATAAAATTGATGCGTGAAATATGTATTATAAAAAAGAGGTTTGCTACGTAGAAGCCATTGTAGCAGTGCACTCATTGCACATACTACAGGGCCCCTTCCTTTTTGTCTTTTTTTTTTTAACCAAAATAAGCGTTTTGATTCAAAACGAAAGCTCAGTTTTAAATTTCATCTCCATTCGATTTTGTCCCGCGAAACCTCTCTCGACAGCAACCCACGCTAGCTTCCTCTGCCCAACGCCTCCCGGCAACGCCGTGTCTCTCTTCAGCGCCACCAAGCAATGCTCCTCCATCTAACCAACGCCGCCACTCCCCGCGAGCTCATTGAAAGAAAGAAACTATATTTGAATCTCGCGAAACCCATCCTCCTCCCTCGCCACTAACCCGCGTCACCTTCCTCTTCCCAACACCACCTTGCGACGGCGTCTCTCCGCTCAATGCCACCTCGTGACATTCCTCCGTCTCCTTAGAACCGCCACTCCCCTCTAGCTGATTGAACAAATCTGCCCAGCGACAAGTTCCACCGCCCCTACTCAACTTCGTAGGTAAATGTTGTACCATTTTTCCTTCCATATGATTACGTTCTTCTTGTTTACTGAGAGGTGAATTTTAAGTTTTGTGAGATGGGTTTCGAAAGACTTAGGGCATGGAGAAAAAACCTTGTTTTTTGCTTTTGAAGACCTCTGGTTTCATAAAGTTTTTTACCTCATCTTTTTTCTTTTACTGGAGAGAAACTTTAGTTTGCAATACTCTTTATAGCATTACTAAATACATATAAGTTAACTCATTGCCTGTTGCCTTCCTTTGTGTGCATTGGAAAAGTACTGATTACCTCGATTTGTTTGGCTTGGAGCATCCAAGTCCCAAAGAGTGCACTGATATTACTGTTTTAAAAACTATAAAATTTAAAAATGACAAACAATGCACTGATGTTATTGTTTCATCTTGCTTAGTTGGGAATTAGTTTAAATCAGCAAATAGAAGGTATTAAATTAAGAGACAAAGACAGATATTGAACAATATTAGGAAAGTCTGAGAACATTATGAAAACAGTGGGTGGTGGAAACACTCCTGATTGTGAGAGATTGAAGGTTGAGGCTCTGTATAGCTCTGTATCAACTTCATGACATTCCCGGTTTGTATTGTTCGAATACTTGAAGCAAATTGTTAATGATTTCTAAAGATACTATCATTGTAATTGAATTTTTATGTTAAAAGGGTATCCATGTCAGAGATGGATACCATATTTTTATCAACTGACTTCCTTTTAACATGGTTGAAATAATTTGGTGGAATTTATTGCATTCATGATTTATACACTGCTCTGAAGTATTGTGGCTTGTTGATGATTTCTTGTTAAACAGATACAAAGCTTGGAGGAAAGTGTTGAACCATTAAGGGAGCGAAGTTTAAAGTTTTACAAAGGGTGCCAAAAATACACGTATGTCCACATTTATTTATTTTTTGATTAGTACTTATGTCCACATTTATAAACGTGTTTCTATATCATCCCTGGATAATTTAATTCAACCTCTAGTACTTACTAAAATAAAAATTCAAGACATAGATTCATGATAATTAATTGCATTTTTTTGTCCTCACACAGTGAAGGACTTGGGGAGGAATATGATGGGGATATTGCTTTTGTGGGTGCACTAGAAACTTTTGGTGGAGGGCATGATGATCCCATTAGTTTGGCTTTTGGAGGTATGTCAATTTGTTCATGCTGGTCCGCTAGGCTTTATTCTATATTCTTTGGTTGCTAAATGGTAATTAACTCTTTGCCTTGACAGTTTTTAGAAATTACACTTTGAGACTGGAATATCCACGATTCATGGCTCTCAACATGCAGATTGAGGGGTCTATTAATTTAAATTGAATTTCTCTGCTACTACAAACCCTGTTATGACCAAATTTACCATTGCGTTGAGAGAAATTGGGACTTACAAAGAACTATGAAGTTGATGTACATGATTGTAGCTACTATAGACCCTGTTATGATCCTGAATTATTTCTTTAGAACTTTCAATCCTAGCTCCTGTACATGATTCTGGTTTAGGATGAATTAGCCAGGAAGAAAAATGAATTAAAAAAGTTTATGTAGAAGAAAGTATAATTTTTCAAAAAAAAAAAACTAAACAAGAAAAACCTTCTTTCCCTCACCTGAACTTGGCTGGTGTGATCTCCGTCCCCACATGTAGTTCCATATGAGCAATGAAAATAGGTTAAGAAACCTCGAGCTGCAAGGTTTTTCTTCAAATTCTGTACTTTCAATATAGCATTTTTTCATGTGTGAAATGATTTTGTAATTGTATTCTGATAGTCTTTCTTTTCATGGTTCTTGTTCCTCTATTGAAAGATTGTGGTTATCTAGTAGCTTGGATTGGATAATCTGCATTTGGCTGGTTGATATTGCCTTTTTGCAAGAAAAGTAAAATCTCAACAATGCCTTTTGATTCTGGGGATTAAGTATTACTTGGATGTGTTGTAGTTGTCAAACATTTGATTTTATTCTTTTTATCTACAGCTAGCAAAGCCTCATAACTTTGTAACTCAAGTGTAGCAGTTAACAATAGCAGATGGGAGTGGAAGGGCATGGGCTATGCTGGAAGGGCACGACAATGAGTGGACTATAGCCATTGGATGTTGTAACTCCAGTGTAGCAGTCAACAATAGCTGTGTGGACTCAAGTGTAGCAGTCATTAAATTTATTGTAACTTAAGTGCAGCAGTCATTAAATTTATTGTAACTCAAGTGTAACCCTCTTAAATTTATTGTAACTCATGTAGAACTCTTTTAAATTTATTGCACACTTGTAATTGCACACTTCTTAAATTTATTGGTCCTGCATTATTTTGTCCAGTTTACTAAATTTTAGTTTATTTTTTGTGGTTAGTGTATTTGTTGGCAGAGTTTGGTTCTAATTTTGGACAAATTACCCTATGATTTTGGACAAATTACCATATAATTTTGGACAGATATTGTTATCATTACAATCACAATGTTAACAATTACAAGTAACATTCAAAGTTACATTCCAAAATGTCTTACAAATATTACAACATTACAACATTTCAAAAAGACATTAACTGGATGAACATTACAACTAACCTAATATCCATATCTTAGTATTGAGACATACATTATTTTTTTTCGAATATAAAATAATTACAGCACAAATCACAACAAAATAATATTCAATCCAGCTTCATCTTGAGTTTCTTTGCCTTTCATATTGGTTGATTCTCGTGCAACTGTCCAATCTGCAAAGGAGCATAATTTGCACTTGACCAGTGCAACTGCCCAATCCAATTTGTTTGATCTGCATCCGATCTAAAGAGGTCCTGAAAATCATTCTTATCCATCTGGTCCCCCTGCACTAACACATTAATAAACATTAGGACCAATGATCTGATAGCCACAGAGAACCCACCCAAAAATCGTTGAAACTAAATGCAAAAATAGACCAAGCACATGCAAAATAATTCATTATGTGCACAGCTTGCTGGCTAAGAAAAAAGAAACAGAAAAATAGAGGTAAAAGAATTGCTGATCTGAATTATGATGAGAGAAGAAGACAGACTGATCTGAACTATGAAGTCATATCTCGCTCTTACAAACTACTTTTAAGCACTGCTCCATACATGATATCCTTGTTTTTTTTTTTTTGAGAATTTCTATCAATTACTATGTTTAAATAGTGTTATCAATCTTCTCTTACAATGACATGCCGATTAGTCATCAACATGATCGTTTGTAAAGAAGAAATAACCCAGAATCAACCCAAATTTTATCTCGGAAAATCAAAGTCAGATTCTTGAACAGATCAAAATAAAGCAACTTTCTTAAAGGCACCAACTACAAAGTCAAAAATCCCTGAAATTACACTAACTTGTGCCCATAAACAAAGTTCATATCACAAAACAAATTGATCAAACTTGGAAAGCTAACTCAAAATTATGGCAGCAAAAAGCTTTCTAACTTCATTCACCCCATCCAGAAGCAGGAGCAGGAGCAGGAGCAGCACCTTCAACAACAGTGGTGGTCACTAGTGGCGCGGGAGCAGCATCCCGATCCCCTGCTGCTAAAGCAACTGCAGTTGAACAAAAAAGGGTTAAAACTAATTAATAAAACATGCCAGCAAATAAAACAGATGCCAGCCAAATAAGTAGTTTATCCGCATAAAGATTTTAATTCTACAAGTAGTTCCACCTGGTTTTCCAACAAACCAAAATTATTCAAAAAGAAACAAGTAGTTCCACCTGGTTTTCTTTACCATTATTCTTGTAAAAAGAATATTATATTTACCATTTCCTATTGTTTCTCAACTACAAGAGAGCAATATAAACAACTAAATGAAATTAAACAATGTGGTGATGTGTTGTGCCTGAATGGTGTAACTTAGATCGGATGCAGATCTACTAAGTGATGAAAATTGACTAAGATAAACAAAGGAAAAAAATGTATGCTAAACCGACTAAAAACAAAGAGGTACAAAAAAAAAAAATCTACTAAGTGATGAAAATCGACTAAGTGATGATAAATTACTTATAAGGAAAAAAAAAAAGGAAACCTGTATGCTAAATCTAGTAAGTGTTGAAAATCTACTAAGTGTTGATATAGTGATGAGTAAATAGAGAGAAAAAAAAATTAATGCTAAACCTTCGTCGGTGGACTGAGGGCGGCTAAAGCGTCGGTGGACTGAGATGGGACTGCGGGCTGGCTTCGTTGGTGAACTGAGATGGGACCGAGGGATTGGGGATTGATCTCCTCGGGAGGCCTAAGGTCGTCATGGGTAGGGCTGGGTCGTGGTTGGGAGGGGGAGGGTGAGGGCGAGGGCTTCGTTGGTGGACAGAGATGGGACCGAGGTCGTGGTGGGTAGGTCTGGGTAGGGCTTCGTTGCTTTGAGGGCTTGGGGACGAGGGGCTCTCTGCTTCGCTTCGAGTCGAGGGGGCTCTACATGAAATGGTTGAATGAGGTTCGCTTGGGGTCGAGGCTGCAACCGGTTCAATGTGTTTTGGTCTACACGTCATGTGTGCATTGGATGCAGCCAAACAGTAGCTGCTGTGAAGATTAATTCTTATTATTATAAGGAAAATTCTTTACATCAGCCTATTGTTGGCTGCAGCCGCAACACACCTGACGTGCGGACCGGATTCACTAAACGCACTCGACCGGGTCGCTCGCATGCTCTCAGCCCACACGTTGAAATCGTGTCTCCTCATTTCGCACCTTATTCTTGTTCGAGTCTTCTCATTTCGCACCTCCTCTGTCGTCTTCGATCTCAGCGCAATCAAGCCAAGCAACAAACCACTGATCAGAGCCCTCACCACCACGACGTGAATCCCTCACGAGCAGATCAGTCCCCAAGCACCCTCGGTCCCTAAGTCATTTGACGCGAAGCCCTCAGTCCTTTCCCCCACCTCCAACCCCCGCGTAGCCGTCGACCCTCCCTCTTCTGCAGTGACGAGACCACCCCGAAACAAGCGACGAGACCACCCTCCCTCTTCTGTAGCGTGCTTCATCCCTCTCGACCACCCTGCATCCAGAGATCTACGAAAGAGAACAAAAGTCCAGTGATCTGTCTCGGTTCCTTCCGTCTCTCTCTATAAGTCCAAATCTGCGGTAGAGGAACCATGCCTGCGTTGTAACCCAGTCCAGTCCAGATCTCGGTTCCTTCCTCATCGTGAACCCATGTTTGTTGTAACCCATTATAGTGACGGGGTAAGCTAATTTCTATGCTTTAGACTGATTTTTATACACTGAATTTTTGGTTGGTGACAAATATTGAACTCTGATTGTGTGTAATTTTTTTTTTCTTGGTTTTGTGTTAAATTTTGAGTTATTCTAGTGTTTTTTTGTGTGCCCATATTGTGTTTGATGGAATGATTACTTCACCAAATGGTTCATAGGAATCATTCCCTTCCTTAAAGTGTATTCCTATGCTTGATTCTGAAGGAAACCGTGTTGCAGTCAAGTATTAATCAAATGATTGGCCAAAGAATAGTTCAAAGTTAGCAAAGTCAAAATCTGTGTTTTCTAAGACTTTGAAGTCTAATGCTCAGGTAGAAGGTATGCTGCAATTACATAACTAACATCTTTAAGATTAGAAAATGGTTTGTACAATTATCATGGCCTGAAGGTTAGGAAATTTTGCTGAGGATATGTAGGGCAGAACTCTCATTGTCAAAGAAAAAAACGAGGTCAATTAACTTGTATTGTAGACAAGCACACTCTCGTTTGTATTGTTTTTTTACTTCCAATTGTTTGCTACTCTGTCATAGTAGAATCTGTTTTCTAGCAATTAATTCGAAAGCAAATTTAATCTTTGAACTAATCTTTCCAAATTATTTTAGTGCTATGGTTACTTGCAACAAGGATTTAAATCTAATTTGCAACAATATGCATCCATATTTGGTATAAAGGAGGAATCCGTCATAATTACTTGCTTAGGTGGTCAAGGAAGTGATTGGAAAATATAAAGGAGGAATCCATCCTTTTTTTTTCTTCCGTTTGAGATTAGAAGAATTGAAAAGAAAACTCAAAAAAGAGGGAAATAATTTTAACTACTGCTTAGTGGGTATTGCTGAATAATTTCTATAGTCTATTTTTTTTTCAACTTTTGGTTAAGATTAATTAGAAATTCACAGAGAAATTCTAGCCTACTGACATATTCATATATTGAATTACTATTGATACATGCAGTTGGGAATTTTTTTGGCTATTAGAGTTTGATGATCTGGGCGAATATGCATTTGAAATTCTTGTTGGGATGAGCAACCTGGAGATTAAGATGGGTTAAGTGAACAGGGCATGAAAAATATTGGTACAACCACAATATTTTTCCAGAGGGAATAATCTTCGTATCAGCCTACTGTTCACTGCAGCCGAAACACACCTTTCGTGTGGACCTGGTTCACTAACCACTAGACTGGTTTTTCATCTCTCAGCCCTCAGATGCCAGTTCCCCCTCGATCCCCCCATCAATTCCCCCTCCGAAATCTCTCCATCCCTTCGTTCTCCTTATCCCTTCGTCTCTTTCGATCCCTGCCCTTGAAGCCAAGCAACCACCGACCTGAGCCCTCCCGAGGAGATCAGTCCCCAAGCCCTCAGAAGCCCTCAGTCCATTCGATGCGAAGTTGGCCTCAGTCCACCGACGCGAGCCCGCCGTTAGTCCACCGACGTGAAGCCTTAGATCCACGAGAGGGTAAATAATTTGTGATTCTAGTATGATAGGCATACATTTTTTTCTCTGTTTACTCCATTATTTTTTATCTCTATATTTGCTAGACTGTAATGGTGCGGGGCTGTAGATGTTGCCGATGTTGCCTCTCATGGCATAAATTTCTCTTATTTCTCTTTGTGATGCTAGAAACTAAAGCTATTTATGCTGCGGTTTCGGGTTTCTGAGGAACGTAACATGGGAAAAAAGCTGAACAATCGTAAGGTATAGTAGTCAAATTATGATAGTCTATTTACTTTGCGATGTTAAATCTCCATCATATTAAGACTGCAACCTCAAGTTATTTCCTCTCGGGATGTTCCAGATAAAATTAAAATTAATTCTTAAACTGAAAAATATGCCACTTCTGAGATTGATAATTTATTTATCCTAACACTAATCTTTATTCTCCCTGGTGTTTTTTAACTTTTCCTACTCTGCTATTCTGCATTGCCAGTTACCTATCAAAAAACAATTCTGCATTGCCAGTACTTATGTCTTTATTAAATCAAGAGTTGCATATATTTTGGTACTAATTAATATGCTTGTATTTTTCTTACCCACCCACTGCCAATGCGCTTTCAGTTCCATCTCATGAAATCTCAGTATCAGTTTCCACATGAAGATATTGCTTACGGTCCCATGCAGTAAATACTTTTAGCTGTTTAATGTAATTTTCATAGATTTGTCACTGGACTAGTGATAAGACTTTTACATATGGTAAACTTATTCTTTTACTCCTGATCTGTCACAGGACTAGTGATAAGAATTTTCTATATTCATAGATCTGTCACGGGACTAGTCATTGGTCAATATCTCATTCTTAAATTCGACATCTTTTTCTTCCCGCTTGTATTCAGTACTGTGATGGGTGGCAAACCCAATTTTCAGCAGTTATCAGGGTATGCCTACTCTTATGTTTTAACTATATAAGAACCGATGAATGCTTGAGATGGTGAGATTTTTGTTAGGAAAAATCTTTAGAGCAGCCTACTGTTGGCTGCAACAAATAGTAGAGTTTGGTTAAATTTTAATTACAAACATTAATGGCATTTTTGAATAACACCAAATAACACCATAGCCAAAAAAATTAGGATTTTCAATAATGAATTATCCCACGGCAGTATGCAGAAAAATCTAAAAAAAAAACAAAAAAAAGTTCTAAGCAAAACTTCAAGTTGCATAGTGCTTGCATAAGCACAATCATCAATTTTAGAGCACCAAAGTAGAGAACATAAATGGGCATGCCAGAGTACTCAGATGATGGTGGTATTCAATTGATTGATTTGACATAGCCATCATCCGACATAAATTTTTATTTCTAAACTCTCTAATAACTTGCAGCCTGAAAAAACAGCCTAAATACTTGCATTTATGAAGTTGGTGAACTTAGTTGGATAATGTTTAGCATAAGAGCAGTGCCATCCTTAAACATTTAAAAAAAAACACTTCTTTAATCACTAAATAAAAAGAAGAAGAAATTGTCGTGACCCAATTCAATTGGGACCCAACTGTCGGTGAGAGTAGTATTTTTCTTAGCATAATTGCTGAGTTAGGATTTTCTTAACATGGTAGACGATCATGATGTGTTGACGTGTCATTGTTTCTTGTATTTAATCATTAAATTATCTCTCGTTTAAAAAAAAAAAAATCTAATGATTGATTAATAATATTTTATCCACATAGTATGATAGAAGTGAGAAAACTAGTGTAAATCCGTACGATATGTTATTTTCCTAAACTAATGTTAGGTGAATTTGATATGCTCAATCAACAACACAATCAAAACAAAGTTAATGTCATTTTCATATGGTCCATATCTTGTCTCTTTTTAAGATATGTTAAATTCACTAAATATGTTATTTAGTGAATTTAATGCACTCAATAGACATAACGAAAACGAGAGATGGACATGGAACCAGCCCTAAGGAGGCATTGAAGGGACATAAATTGAGGCAAAGCATTAAAGGTTTGAATGCTTACATATTTGGAGTGGACCCTTCTCAATGAGTACAAACCTAGTTGGTTTGAGTTCTTTTTATTCAACTGAAAGGCATTAACAAAGATACCCAACCCAACCTCGATAACATGATATCTTCCTCATCTCATCCCTTTTTACAGTATATTTTTTCTTTTTGGGGTGTTGCTTTCATTGCCCATTTATTCATAGGTCAAACTCAAATGCATGAATGGCAAGTTGTGGTAGCGTAAATGTATCTAAATCACTTTTTGTGGTCGGTTTGATGAGAATATATACCACTTTCTTTGGTCCTACTTCAACTTGATGAAGTTGTTTTCACTTCCCATACTACCTCAAAAAATAAATCCCATGAAAGCAAAATATATATATCTATTCAAAAAAAGTGAAAATATATTCCCATCAATTGGTGATTTTTATATTGTCCAAAAGATGTTGAGTGAAACGATATCCAATGGCATTAAACCTAAAATGCAAAAAATTGAAAAGCTTCCATATAGCTTAGAAAGCATTGTGCATATGAAGGCAAATTGGGATTTATTATAATTTTTGTTTATAAATAATAAAATTTGGGTACAAAGTGGAAGCTTAGCCCTCCTCCCATTAATAATCCATGGATTCTAAGTAAAGGTGGGATTTGATCTTACATCACCATCATGATTCATGAAGCTGAAACACATTACCAAATTACCAATTAAGAACCATATGACCACATTCAAAGTCCTTAACATTATCAATTCGACACCCATAAGTTTCCATTTTATTAGACACGATTCCCCTCTTTATTTTCACAGTTACAATACTACAGGGCTGGCTTATTTAAAATACAATACAATACAATCTCCTCGTTTGATTGATGAATGTGAGAAATTAAATGAAAGGAAAAACTCCTTAATCTTAGATTAAGAAGACATAAAAAAAGTTATCTTTTTTTAAACAAATAAGTGAAGGCACAACAACTATCCTATATTGGGTTGCTGTGAAAATCCAAGAAAAGGAAAAACCCCATCATGAATCTAAAACTATTAACTGTTTTATGATCTGAGTACGACTAAAACAACAACATCGCATCTTCCAATTGAGTTGAACTTTTAAGTTAATGTTCTTTTCAAGGAAAACATAAAGGGAAGCAAACATCAGAAAATTATTAATGTAGAGTATAACTTACTCGGGGAGGGCGAGGAAGCCGCACGAGAAGACTCAGGGAGAGGATGGGAGGGTCGACAGGGGGGGTGCTGGGCAGAGGGGGTGGGGGTGGGGGAGAGGATGGGCGACGCGACTGGTGGGGGTGGGGGGTGAGATGGGCTGGCGATGGGGAGGGAGGAGAGCTGGGAGACGAGGGGTGTGGCGGCGCTGTGCAGACGGCCTTGGTGTCGCTGGAAAGAGACGGCGTCGCCGGTGGTGGGCAGAGCACTATGGATGCGGGCAAGCGACGAGTTTTGACGCGGGTTGAGATTGAGAGGCAAAAACGGGAGGCAAATTCGAACTGGGGAATTACAAACCAACAGTAATTACAAAACGCATGTTTTGGGTTAAAAAAAAAAAAAAACCAGTGCCACGTACGGTGTGTGAAGAGTGCGATTTACAGGGGCTGATGAATAGCAGTATTCTTATTATAAAGTCAAGTATACCAATGAGTAAGAACAAGAAGCTAGATTTAGGACATGTTTGGATATTTGGAGTACTTTAGAATTTTGTGAATAATAACAAAATGATTTTAGTGTTGATGTTTGTAGTAGAGGCAGAACCAACATTTTTTCATAGGAGAGCAAACTTTTGTACCATATGAAATGTTTATGTAAAATAAAATAAAGTCATAAAACGTAATTATATATAAAATTAAATCTCGATAATTTGCTAAATAGTGTAGAAATAAAATTTTAAAAACACAACTTAATGCCTGTTTCAGATTTTT
Organism: Cyclocarya paliurus; assembly: GCA_029856935.1. NCBI lineage: Eukaryota > Viridiplantae > Streptophyta > Magnoliopsida > Fagales > Juglandaceae > Cyclocarya > Cyclocarya paliurus. The sequence continues at coordinate 6,894,999 of CM056959.1, read as the reverse complement.
GATGACAATATTTCATAGAAAAATATTCATCCATCATTATTTTTGTAAATATGAAATATTGAGAAATTATTTTCTTCACAAAAACTATCAAGGGGTCTTTTAAAATGTCTTCTTTCATTCTAATATCTAAGCTAGTTTATCAAATTTCATGTAATATCTTTCTATTTTGATGTCACATTAAACATAGAATGCTACAATTGATTGAGACATTAAATAAACTTTTCCTTACTCAATAAAGTTTAGTGGATAAAGCATCTTCACTATTTTTTATATAAATCATCAATCTTTAATGCTTTTTTTTTTTTTTTTTTCACTTTAGATTCTATATTAAGAAACTTAATATTGTATGATAAGAAATTTTGGGATCAATGTTAATAGTTTATTATTTCTCCTAATCTTATTTTTAAACTTAATTTCAATGGGGTCACACCCTTGAAAATAGATAATATATAGAAATTATATAAAATCTAAGAGTTATTGGGAAAAATTAGGGAGAGACATTTCTATGTATATTGAAATTTTACAAAATTTTAGAAAGCATATGAGAATAAGGAAATCATAAATTTTTATGAGGGGCCCAATTTCTATATATATGGAATTATGAATAAAATTTAGGGGTTATTTTGAATTTTGAAAAAAAATTGCGGGGGTCAAGCTCTATGTAGATCCGCCACTATTTTGTAGGATTTTGAGAAATGAAAAAGAAAAGTTAAATAAAAATATTCTAAAGTTAAAAAATTATTTGAATATTATTTTTGTTTTGAAATTTGTAAAAGTTGCATTGATTTTTGTATTTATATAATGATTATGTAATGATTAGATGAAAAAATTGAAAAATAAAAAATAAAAAATATTTTTTATTTGAATGATATTTGGAAATGAAATTTAAATTATGAGAAATTTTAAGAATCTGAAAATTCTGTGTACGTGTAACAAGCCAACTAAAAACTTATTACAAAATTAAAAAGTATTTTCAACATTACTCCAAGAATGTTATAAGCTATACTTTGCATCCTAGTTCTACACTCTTCATACTTCTATTAGAGTATCCACATCCAGATGCCTATAGCATGTAATTCCCTAAATTTTAGTGAAGTTTTTAGCTTTTTAACAAAATTTTCTCTCCACCCGGCTGCCTATTTAAAGGAAAAGTTTTGGGATTTGAACAGTGGCTTCTTAAGTATGGAGAGCTACTGTGCATTCTTAAATCATTTTTTATAAATATTTTATTCTAATTAATGAGACAAATTTTTATTCCAATCATTTACATTTTCTTTCATGCTCATATATGTTATAGTTGCAATTTGAGAAAAACTATTACCATTGAGATGATCCTTTAAAAAAAAAATGACCATTTATGAAATTATGATTTTTTAAAAAAAATATTATTGTTACAAAATCACTGATTTTAAAAATATTATCGTTTAGAGAAATAAGTAGTTTATAAAAAATTCGTCGCAAATGAAAATTTGAAAACTTGGGTACAATAAATAATTAAATAATTACTAAAATGCGAAAAAAAAAAGTTAAAAACCCCATAGCAAGGAGAGCAAGGTTGAAAGTGCGTAAGTCTTTAAACCCCATAACCCTTGTTGACTTACTCTCACACATACTACGCCAACTAACTCAATGAATCTTTTTTTCTTCACCTCTCTGCCCCCACCAAAGCCTTAACATTAGCCCTTCTAATTCAGAACATAAACCTGCAGGCAAAATAAAGCAACTTATAGAATCAGTGGGTATCAATAAAGCTACAGCCTTCAAAAGCACCTTGTGACCCCCTTGAGAATATAACTTCTCCTTCCAACTTTAAAGTTTTTGCCAAACTTTTTGTTTAATGGACTGAAAAGCTCTTGTTTTTGAACTACCAACAATTGGTGGTAAACCAAGATATTTCTCATATTGCTGCATCTCACTATTACTCCATAAAAGTTTAATTTCTTCTCTCAAATCCCTACCCACATTACCACTAAAGACCAAACCTTTTTTTCCTTGTTGATTTTTTGACCCGAAACACACTCATATAAGTTTAAGATAGATTAATGCACCCTTCTATTCTCTTCCACATCAGTTTTGCAAAAAATAACGCTATTATCGGCAAAGATTAAATGATTAATGTTTGGAACCCTTCTATAGATTTTTATATCAGAAATTTTCTTTCTTAAGCCTACCTCTCTTAATAATGCAATAAGACCTTCTGTACACTGAAGAAAAAGATAAGGGGACAAAGAGTCCCCTTGTCTTAACCCTTTGGAAGGAATAATAGGTCAATTTTGCTCTCCATTAATCAAAATTGAAAAAGTAACAGATTTCACGCAATACATAATCAAATCAATAAAATGTGAATGCTCTTATGTGGGGTCTTTTTTGCAGCACGTACGTGTCATTTATAGTGATTATATCTACAAATTTTTTAAGAGAATATAAAAGATAACAAAAGTCAATAAAAGAAAAAAAAAAAGAAATATAAGTTGAACTATAATCCAAAGGAAAATGCTTGAGCCACTGCTGGGGCTCCCGTAGCTCTTACATGTATTTGTTTTTTATTCTTTTTTAACATATATTTTCTTAAAATTTTGAAATATTTTTAAAAAATAAAATAAAAATTTAAACATCATTAAAAAAAATTTCTTTAATCATGAAGTATTTTTAACGTGTTTTTTAATGATTAATATTTTTTTATTAGCTTCAATACGAAGACTAATATTTTTTTTTAATTTTTTTTACTTTGTGATTAAGAAAATAATTTTTAATAATATTGTGAATTTTTTTTTATTTTTTAAAAATATTTAAAAGTATTAAAAAAATCTATATTAAGAAAAAACAAAAAAAAAATATACAGAGAGCCCTGCGAGAGCTTTCAGCGGTGGCTCAAGCATTGTCCTGATCCAAAACCTCCAAACAGTGCCTAATTCGTTAACCCACGTAATATATGGGCCGTAGCACAAAAAACGGGTCGTCAACTTCGGGCTTGAGACACGTGGCAACATGTCCAACTTTCACGAAGAGACACTCCTATTTTCGCAGACTAGTAATTGCCTCTCATACAATGCCAACGATATACAGAACACAAAACAAATCTGGAAAAAAAAAAATATTTATTTTTGAAAAAAATAGAAGAAGAAGAAAGAAGAAGGAAACTCAATCTGCCTCTCTATCAATAGGCGTGACAAAGTTAGATTCAACCTTAACATAACGTTGGTGGCAAATATTGCTCTCCCAGGTCGGTTTTTAATAATTTGCTGCATGTTTTTTTCTTTACATTCTTGGATGTTGGTTTTTTTTTTTTTTCCTGGGAATCACATTTCATGTACATTACCACCTTGTTTGTTTAACATTCTTGGAGTAATCAATGTTTTGTTAGCATGCATTACTAAATGTGAAAGTTTGGCAACTGGGTTTGATGTTTATGAGCTCTAGTTTGTAACCACGTAGTTTTTGATGCAGCACGTTTTTTTCTTTACATTCTTGGATGTTGGTTTTTTTTTTTTTTCCTGGGAATCACATTTCATGTACATTACCACCTTGTTTGTTTAACATTCTTGGAGTAATCGATGTTTTGTTAGCATGCATTACTAAATGTGAAAGTTTGGGAACTGGGTTTGATGTTTATGAGCTCTAGTTTGTAACCACGGAGTTTTTGATGCATACTCATCGTTCGTGGAAATTGAGAATCCTAACGTTGTTCTGAAAATAAATATCTTGATTTGCGTTCATCATTGTATTTTCATTTTTGAGATGAAATGTTTTGCCTTTCGATTGTCTATTTTACTATATCCAATTCCAAGCTCCTGAGGTCTTTCCCTCGGGTTTTAATCTTGTCGATTTTTTTTTCCTGGTCCCTTCTCCATTATTCTTATGATAATTAAGATCTTTTTTTGCAATTATTTATTTATTTATTATTTGAGTGCAGTTTTGGCAAATTGTTTCTTTTTCTTGTATCTTTTTCCTGAAGCTTGTAAAGGTGTTTGCAGCATCGGGAAGGTTGAATTTTATAGGCTAGACTTTGCATTCTGGTAGTTTATTGCACCTTTAGAATGATCTAACAACACGATCCTTTTGAATTTTTTATTTCAGACAATGTTGTTATCAAGACTGTTTGGCGAAGCACTAGAAATCCAATTTTGCTGTGTTTTCATTATTGAGCTCTGACGATCAGATGCCCCTCTCAAGCATCTGATCATGAGTTCAGCATTAGATCATTCCCCAAAACAATATGAAGCATTCGGCAGCTCAAATGGAGTTGTTGGTGGGGATGGTTTGGAACGAATAGCAACAAATAATGCAAAGGGAGAAGGTAAAGAGAGATGATTTTTCCCTCTTCGGTTTTTTTATTTTTTCTATCTTCATTTGTAAGCTTTTTCCTTTCAATTTCATTTTTCCAGCAAAGAAGCGAGCAATATTAGTGGAATGGTTGAATAATACTCTTCCGGGTTTAAGCTTACCACTAAATGCTTCAGATGAAGAGTTGAGAATGTGCTTGATTGATGGTACTATTTTGTGTCGGATATTGAAAAGACTGAGAATTGGTTCTGTGAGTGAGGTTGTTGAAAATGTTTTCATCTCTCTCTTTTACAAAGTTATATGGATGTTAAACTCTTAACCCAAACTTTAATTTTCCATTCTAGGAAGGTGATCTCAATCATTCATCAAACCCATCGGAAAATATTAAAAGGTTCCTGGCAGCTATGGATGATTTGGTGATTCCTAGATTCAAGGTGTCCGACTTAGAGAAGGTATTAATATTTATCCAATTGTTGGTCTTTGCTTGAAAAATGGTCCTCTCTCTCTCTCTCTCTCTCTCTCTCCCTCTCTCTCTCTCATATTTTTGGGTTTTGTATTATTCAGGGATCTATGAAGACTGTTATTGACTGCCTTGTAACCCTTAGAGCACGATTTATACCAAATGTTGTTGGGGATGGTTTTTCTCCTCCTAGTCTGATTGCTAAATCTGGAAGCCCTCATGGGGATGCAATTTCTCCTGGATATTTTTCTCCATTATCTGGGGAAGAAAAGCAGAAGGTTGTGACTGACTCTAAATTTCAACGCGCCTTGCGTACTCCTGTTATTCCAGGTTTGTACGGTTGCAGCTACTAGGAACTAATCATGAATAAATCTTGTGCTGATTTATTGCTGTGACACTACTGATGCATGTTTCCCTGCGATTAAAATTATCCATAATGCTCATGTTATTTTGTTATTTAATAGACTGATGTTTCATGTTTTTGCCTCTTGCACAGAGCAACCAGCAGCATTAAGACATCCGGTTGGACATAAGTTCCATGAAGTGTTTCAACTCAAACAAGGGCGATATGCAGACCTTCCTGAGGCAAAAATTGCAGAGATGATGAAACCAAACTGTCTAGATGTAAGTTGTTGAGTTTCTTTTTCTCATCAAGAAACCTGGATCTTTGGTCAGGTCTTAAATTTCTTTTCATGATCAGTATCTCTTGTTGCAGAATGCCCCAACTCAATCTCTATTAAGCGTTGTGAATGGAATTCTGGATGAAAGCATTGAAAGAAAGAATGGCGAAATATCAAATGTATGTTAGTAATGCATGCAAAAAGACACACAAGCACAGTATATGCATATTGTGCATATATATAGGGCTGAATTCTAACACTACTTTTGCATGCTCAGCGTGTGGCATGTCTATTGAGAAAAGTTGTGCAGGAGATTGAGCGTCGCATATCAACTCAAGCAGAACACTTAAGAACCGTAACATGCCATCTGGATTTTGTTACATCGAATAGTTTTTACTTCACTGCAATATTTCAATTTCCTAATGTGTTTTTTTTTTTTTTTTTGCCATGCAGCAAAACAATCTTTTTAAGGTTCGAGAAGAGAAATACCAGTCAAGGATCAGAGTACTTGAAGCCCTTGCATCAGGAACTAATGATGAGAGCCAGGTTGGTGCATAATACAAGTCAATAGGTAGTGTGTGTGTGTGTATTTTCTTGTATATATGGTACTAAGATTTTCTTTACTAAATTAGAGTTTTTCCGTACAGATTGTTATGGACCAGCTTCACCATGTAAAGGTACAGTTCAAACTCTGTTGAATATTAGGATGTAAGAAAGAAGATGTTGACAAAAATCTGTTGTTGGCCGTGCACATAAGTTTTGAGATAGTTTTAAAGGGGGAATTTTTGCAGCCAGAGAGGGTCAAAATTGAAGAAAGGGAGAAATCCGAGGAGGAGGATGTGATTAAAGTGACGAAAGAAAAGGATCACAACAATCTTGAAATTTCAACGTTGAAGCAAGAACTGGAAATAACCAAAAAGGCTTGTGAATTGAGATGCATGCAAATGGAAACAGAAGCTAAAAGTACTCAAAGAGATTTTGAGAAGAAGTTAAAAGAGCTTGAGCACCTGTTAGAAAATTCCCGAAGCACGGTGAAAGATCTTGAGTCAAATTCTGAAACAAAATCTCAGAGGTGGAACCAGAAAGAGCACATCTACCAGAGCGTTATGGAATTTCAGTTTGGTGCACTGCAGGTATGCTTTTGTTTGGATGATAATCAATCTTGTTTCCAACCCAGAATTTTTCTAACTTGAGAAACAAACAGGAACTGAGGTTTTCTTCAACATCCATTAAACAAGAAATCCTGAAAGCACAAAATAGCTATTCAGAGGAATTTGATCGCTTAGGTGGGGACAATTAGTAGAACGTTTGTTATTTATGTTGTTTATTAATGGCTGGTTCTCACAAGTTGACTTTACCTTGATCAGGAGTAAAGCTTAAAGTATTAGCAGATGCAGCTGAAAACTATGATGTCGTTCTTGCCGAAAACCGAAAAATGTTCAATGAAATTCAGGATCTAAAAGGTTCCATTCCTCAGTTTGTTTATATTACCCTTGTATGTGAGTACATTTTTTGAGATCACATCTTGAGTTTTCTTGTACAGGAAACATTAGAGTGTATTGTCGGATAAGGCCTTTTTTTCCTGGACAGAGAGAAAAAAGAACAACCATAGAATATATTGGTGAAAATGGGGAGTTGGTTGTTGCCAATCGCTCAAAGCCAGGGAAAGAAGGCCATCGTTTGTTCAAATTTAATAAGATCTTTGGTCCTGATGCAACTCAAGGTTTTGACCACTGTCTCTATCTACCTTATTTTAAGGTGAACACTGAAATTAGTAACTCATTCTCTTTCAACTGATGGCAGCGGAGGTGTTTTCTGACGTCCAACCCTTGATTCGGTCTGTACTTGATGGATATAACGTTTGTATATTTGCTTATGGTCAAACCGGTTCAGGAAAAACTTACACAATGGTATGAGCTCTCACTGTATTTACTTATATATGAAGCACTTCATCTTAATTTTCCACTTTCAAATGCAAATAAAGGCTTTTCTTCACAGACTGGTCCCAACTCGGCAACCAAAGAAAATTTGGGGGTCAATTATCGAGCTTTAAATGACCTTTTTGATATATCTCAAAGGAGAAGAAGTTCCATTATATATGAAATGGGAGTTCAGATGGTCGAAATATACAACGAACAAGTTCGTGACTTGCTATCAAATGATGGTTCTCAAAAGAAATATCCTTTTTAGTTGGTAAAATACACTTCAAATTTGTGTTTTCTTTATCCATAATTCCTCTTTTAATGAGTTTTATTCCTATCTGAAAAAATACTATTCATTATTCTTTTAATTATCATCCATTGATGTCAATAGTAAAAATATATGATGAATAGTGATCCTTTGTTTCCTTGATTTGCGCACACTTGGGATTTTGAGTCACTCACAACCCAATGGGTTAGCCGTACCTGATGCTAGCATGCAACCTGTCAAATCAACCTCAGATGTAATGGACTTAATGGATATGGGACTAAGGAATAGAGCTGTTGGTGCCACTGCCCTGAATGAAAGAAGTAGCCGCTCTCACAGGTTCATATTTCTCTTCTTTTAAGTATGTTTATCTCTGCATTATTATTTTTCTGGTGCACCCTAATTTACGTGAAATCTATTTGTACAGTGTCCTCACTATTCATGTCGTCGGGAGGGATGTGAAGACTGGTGCTCCTTTGCATGGTAATCTTAACTTGGTAGATCTTGCAGGAAGTGAGAGGGTAGATCGCTCTGAGGTAATTGGAGATAGACTGAGGGAAGCACAACATATAAACAAATCACTATCTGCCCTTGGAGATGTCATTTTTGCTCTTGCTCAAAAGAATCTTCATGTACCTTACAGAAATAGCAAGCTTACTCAAGTCCTGCAAAGCTCTCTCGGTATTTCTTTGTTAGTTATCTTCTTTTAGTCATGAGCTGAGCTGCCTTCCATTATTTGGCATTTTCTTAAGATAATTAAGATGTCAACTTGCTCTCAACATTTTGTACATTATTCATGACTTGCATTCATTATCTATATGATTGTTTCTAATATCACAGGTGGACAAGCAAAAACCTTGATGTTTGTGCAGCTTAATCCAGATGTGAATTCATATTCTGAAAGTCTAAGTACTTTGAAGTTTGCTGAGAGGGTCTCTGGAGTTGAGTTAGGTGCGGCACGGAGCAGCAAAGAGGGTAGAGATGTCAGGGAATTAATGGAGCAGGTGCTTATCAATATATTAATTTGCTTACATCTCTAAATTAAGAGAGATTATACTAGAAATTAGAATGACAACTTAAGTTATAATAATGATTCTTTTATTTGATGTTTGAATTTGGATTAAGATCTGGGGGTTTAAGTGGGAGAGATATAGACACATGTAGTAGGCCCTACATTATCTTTCAAACATTTATGTTGTCCGAAAAATCCGCGCTGGTGGTAATAAATGTTGTAGGACTCACCTCATATGTTTATGTCTCTTTTGCTTGAGATCTTCAAACTTTGAGGGAATGTTTTTCTGACAATTATGAGAGCTGTGGAGGCATCGTATCATAAAGGAAGTGAATTAAGTATGGAACTCCTTGGGTCCAAAATAGGAAATAGTGAGAGTTATATGTTTTATTTCATTTATAATTAAGGCATTCATATTTAGAATGAAGGTATTGAGGGGCACCTCAACAATTCTTCACTAGACCTTGCCCAATGTGCATTAGAAGTTGGAAGAAGATTCAATGTGCCTTGTTCAGCCAAGAGAAGAGGAAAAGAGGTGCAATTACATATATTTTTCCAGAGATCCCCTTTTTTACATACCTGTTCTCTGCAAGCCTAGTTAAACGCCAGATATATGTTGGAAAACAATTTTATATCTTGCAAAATTAAAGCAGATTTCAAGATTCTGCTTTTTTAAGTTTCTGTTGAACTTTCAGGTGGCTTCTCTCAAAGACACTATTGGAAAAAAAGATGAGGAGATTGAGCGTTTGCAATTACTTAAAGATCTTAAAAGTGTGTATCCTGGTGTCAACGGTGAGAAGCACGGGACAGTCTCTTTGAGGAATGGATCTTCCCCCCCTGGCAGGGAGTCTTTAGGTGGGACTCCTCTCCGAAGCCAAAAATCAGTCAGTGGGAGAGGCCTAGGACTTACTGAGAAAGCAGCCTCTGATCATGAAAATCATTCAGTGCACAGTGATAAGCCTTCTGAACCTGATTCCCAGCAGTCCATGGATGACAGTAAATACCAAAATCTCAGGGACATAGGTCAGAATTCTCCTGCAGATGCTGAAATCTCAGGGTATGGGGATCATGCAGATTATGAAGAGAGAATGAGTGACGACATATCTGATGGTGGTCTTTCTGTGGGAGCAGAAACTGATGGATCTGCAGAAAATGCTAGTTTCTCTCAAGGCACAAAACCATTAGATAATCTGGAGAAGTGAGTATTACTTATCTTTTTCAGATTTGGTTTCTGTCTTAAAACTTGATTGATACAAGAAATACTTAATGTAAAAAAGAATGAAGCTCGATCAGCATGTTTCATTTTGATAGTTTGTAAGCACAAGTGTGCTCTTTTGGGACGTAAATTCATACCAAGTGTTCTCAAAGTCTTGCTGCATAACTGCATTGCAGAAAATGATAAACGTACAACTTTTTTACATTGGTTGATTATAAAATGCATCGTAAAATAGCTGTAAAAGAGTTGTAGGAGTATTATTAACCTTTTTTTTCAATCTAGTCCTATTTTATGCAGATCCAAATCAGTATCTAAAGTTCCTCGAGCCGCACAGAAGACAGGCCGGACTGCATCACCTACAGTGTCAGTGTCAAAGGACTCTTCAAAGGTGTCACCAAGTAAGTAAAGTTTGAGATTAATTTCTGTCACTAATTAACTGCTATTATTGCAAGTGGAGATCAATGTAACTAAAACCTTCTCCACAAATTGCTGTTTTCAGCTTTTAAAACTACTGGCAGCTCTTCTTCAGTCAGGCCTCCCAAACGATGGGTGTAAACCACAAAGTAGCAGACAGTCATATAGTATATAGTATATACACATGCATAGATATATATAGTATATACACCAAATATCTCTGTTTATATATTGTGTTCTGTGATTTTGCATTGCCCTGTAGCTTTTGTAATTATAATTGTTCTGAGGTGTTTTCTGCCTCTTGTAGTCATTTTTCTTTACTGCATATCTTGCCCACAATGGGGGGGAGATTTGTATTATGAAAAAAAATAATAAATATTTTCATCTTTGTTGATAATCAAGCTTCAGTTTAACAAACTGACTTCTTGGAGTGTTTGTATATGTGCACAATTAATTCTTCTGTTTGGAGGACCATTTTATAAAATGAAAATAATAAATTTACAAATCTTTTCCAATTTTATTTTAAATGGAGAAATTATTTATGCAGTCTAGAGTGTGTAAGTCTCACGTCTCTCTTTGAATAAAGTGGATAAACCTATAACTTACGTGAAAAAAAAATATTTTTTAATAGTGAGCCTTACTTTTTTCTCAAATGAAATGCTTGGATTTTGTACATCTTAAAATTTTATCTAGCATTACTCTTTCAAATGAAAGACAAGTATGTAAAATTGAAGTTAGGAATATAGAGATACAACCTCTACAACCTGTCAAGGGAAGTCCCTTTGTTTGCTCATGGGAAAATGGATCTCTGGGAGAAAATTTTAGATTGGTGGAATAAATAGGGCAATTTGTCTACCTTTGGATGGAAAACTTAGGGCTCGTTTGAATACCGAGATGAGATATAGAATTTTTAAAATTTCTTTTTCAAATATCACACAAATACAAAATATTATTTAATTTCAAATTTTTAACTTTTTTTTATCTACTCATTACTTAATAATTATTCAAACATAAAAATCAATACAACTTTTACAAACTTCAAAGCATAGCACAAAAATCAATATAAATTTTACAAATTTCAAAACAAAGTTATATTCAAATAATTTTTAACTTTTTCTCTCTTATTTTTCAAAAGGAAAATTCTTTACATCAGCCTACTGTTGAGGAGCAGCCACAACACACCCTATGTGTCATCATCTAAACCACTCACATCATTCAAACCACTCACATCCAAACCACTCACATGAGAGACACATAAGGTGTGCTATGCATCAGCCCGTAAACAGGGGCTGATGCATAGCACAGCTCTTTTCAATAAAACATATTAACTCAAACTATTTTAATATTATTGACAAAATTATGAAATACTTCAAATTTCCAAACGGGCCCTTAAACATGCAAGTAGATAAATACATCAAAGTTTCCTATATTAATGTTGAGATATATCTTATATGTTGTTGCCGTGCTACATAATTAGAAAACACAATTAACATAAATGAATTATATTAAGAGAATTAATAGGTTTATAAGAAAATTTTAAAAATAAAATAAAATTGTTATAATGTTGTATAAACTAAATATTTTTCTCCCTTTCTAGGTGGGTCATAGCCATGAATGAAGCCAGACTATTTATAAGTTTAGAATGGCCGAATATTTTTTACTAGAATAAATAACTCAATTGAATTTCTTTTAAGAATACATCAACAAAATGAGAGAACAAATAAATAAAGTCAGTAAAAATACAAGAAAAAATAAATAAATTTCGAAATTTCGTTCTTCTAATAAAGCCTTTTTATATTATAATTTCTCCTAATATTATAATTATAAATAATATTGTATGATAGTAAATTATATTAAAAGGCTTTAAGTAGCACATGAACTACATACTGTGTAGCAAGCTACGGGGTAAATGTGAGTTTTTTCATTAAATATATTTCATTCAGATAATTATAAAATTTAAAACAGAATTAATATAATATTAAATTATAAATTTTTCAAATTAAATAAAATAAAAAAGAAAACTATTTACTTTCATATTGTATACCTATAATTTTTTTTTCTTTTTTTTATAGAATGTAGAATAATGAATAGTGACTGATGTATAGAATTTTTCATATTATAAATTTATATGAGCAAAATGGTTAAATTTGGGAAGAAAGACATGTAACTGAAGCATCCCCCAATATCATATTTGGTTTATTCTTGTGAATATTGTAGGAACTATTTATTATATTCCTAAAATATTTTTATATTTTTCTTTTGAAGTGTGTAAACCTATTTGATACTACTATTTAAAAATGAAATAAAAACAATAATGAAATAAATATGTATAAGAATGGTGATTTCTCTTTCATTTATTTTCAAGAAGAATCGATTTTTATAAATAATTTAGATCTCTAATTTTTACTTGAATTTTAAGATTTTTGAGAAATTCATGCAGCTCAATTGAGTTGATCCAAGTTCCAACCATGTCTTTTACCGATATTTCAAAACGCTGTCGTTTCTTTATACCAGGGAGTCAGGGACCAGGGTAAGGGTTTATTCTTCTAGATCCTCGTATCTCTGTGCGCCGTTTCATCCTCTCCTCCGTCTTACGAGCTACTCTTTGCCTGACCGCCGCGGCGACGTACAGCTGTCTCTCCAATATTTCTCTGAAAACGTCCAAAAGGTGCGTTTCTCCTCGACTCATGCATTGTTTCCTGTTTTTGTGGTGTTTTCGTGTTCTCAAAACCGATTCTTCACAGTTTTGAAAGCAAGAGGTGTATTTTTTGTTTCTGGTTTTAACTTTTCCTTCAAGCATAGTAGTTTGGTGTTCGCGAAACCAATAACCCATTTTAATTTATTAACGTGTGTGAATACTGAATTTTGGTCCACTTCCTTGCGGTTGATTCATCACTTTTTTCGCATACGTGCTTCGATTCTGTACACTGAGTTCGGCATGTCAAAGGCTGGTACTAACGACCATTGAAATTATGCTGACCTTGTAGATAGTCAATTTCCTTCCTGCAATTATGAAATGTGATTTATTTTAGTTAATGCTATGGCTTAATTATCTTGTTTGGTGACTATATTGGTTTAATAGAATAACTTCCTGATGACTATGAAAGCCCTCATTTCTTTTTGTTCCGGTTTAATCTAAACTTTTTGTGAATTGAGTTTTGAGTGTACCAGAAAAATTGTTTGTAAATATGTGGTGCTGCTTTAGAAATGTATATGCCTCCGATCTGATCTTGGTCGTAGATTAGATTAGCTCGTTTCCTTCAATTATCCTAATATAAACTGTTATCATCATTTTCGTCGTCTATATTTTGCTATGTGCACAATAGTTATTATCCTGAACGTGTTATCACACATTTACCCTAGATTTAGATATTTGTTTTGGCTAATTTTTAGGCCTATTTTTTAGTGACCTATCTATGGTTTCATTTCTTGTGAAGTATGGCGGATCAAGTTTGATTCATTAGGGTTTGTGCAAGCCAGATCAAAAAGTTTGTTGTCTCTTTGGCTCTGGTGGAATCTCATGCTTTGTGATTGAAGAATATATTGTTTTTGTTTTCCTGTTCCTGTTTTGGTCCGTTTGATTACTTTGATCAGCTTGAATCAGAGCTCGGCTTGACTCATTTGTTTAATGGAATCAAGCTGAGCATGGCCAATTTTAGTTGAGCTGAGCTTAAGCAATCATACAGATCTCTCGAGCTGTGCTTGAACAGTCAATACTCGGCTCCGCTTGGCCTGGCTCGATTTCGGCCCTGACACCAATGCTTTCTTTATGATAGATGACAAGCGCTTGGACAAATATGAGCATTGCAATCATACATAGGGGTATAGAGAGGGAGTGGGAGAATCGGGGTGGAGTTATGTGTATTATTTATTATTATTGGAGATTCTTGGTCACTCTTAGAAGATCTATACATCTGCTTAAATTCTGGAGAGGATGTGGAGATCAAATTTTATTTCAAATATTATTATAGCATTGGAGCATCTTGGAGCAAATGAGCAATGGAGCTTGTGGAGCACGGCTCACCTCGAGGATTGCTCTCTTGGTTTGCTTCATTGTTATGGTTTTGCTTTACTTTTAATATCATCAACAAAGTACATGTTGATGATACTTGACATCACAATCTATTGCAAGACTTTCTTTTAGATATTGAGAGATTCTTGTTTCTTTATTTATGAGATTTGTATTGTTTATACCGTAGGTAATCTGCACCATTTTGGGTGTCAAACATGAGTGGTCGTTTTTCTCGCACAATCTATGTTGGAAACCTGCCCTCTGATATAAGAGAATCAGAAATTGAAGATCTATTCTACAAGGTTTGGTTGTATACTTTTTTTTTTTCAAATAGTAGTTTTTGGGTTATTGTGCATATGCTCCTTTAGTTTTGGGGTGAATTTCTTGTGTAAACTGTTCTCATATTAAGCCTAAGAAATAACCATTTAAATCCTGACCAGTTAATTTAATTCACACATCATTGCGACTTGTAATGCTTTTTCTATGATTTTTGCTAGCTTGGGCATTTGTTCATGTCCATATTATGCTACAGTCAGTATCATGTTGTTCATCTGATCCTCTTCATGTAAAGGATCTTTAATAGTTGTAGAAGTATGTTGGATCTGCTGTATGGAGCTCATGTAGTAAATGTCTCTTCTTTGGTTGTGCGACCATTTATAGCCTTTGGATAAAAAAGATTTCTGTTTCAGGAACACTTTATATTTGAAGTGCTTGCTTTCCTTGACACTCAGTGAAGGTGCATAGGTTCTTTGAATGCCCCGCTAATTGAGCAGTACATCTAGGGTTGGGACCGATCTTGGAAGAGAGGTCTTTCTTTCTTGTTATGCAATAGCTTAGTTTGAAAAGCAAGAAGATGATGCCATAGGTCAAATGGCTGGGTGAGGTGAGAGTCATTCATTGCACCCATAGGAGAAAGGGATCATCTTCATTTACTGACCTACACTCTGGCGATAATAAGGGAACAAGATCTTACAAAACACACACACACACATCTATATTGACACACACACATGTAAAGTATGGCTGCTTACCCACAAGTTATGCGTGGAATGCAAACACAAAGCTCTGAAAACTGACTTGAAAGTTGCTTCTCAAAAAAAAAAAAAAAAGGAAAAGGGAAAGAAAATTGACTTGAAAGTTTGGAATGAGGGAGTGTTTGGCAATGTGGGGAGACAAGGAAAGCTATGTCTGGATGAATTGTGTACCTTTGAAGTTGTTGAGGTGGAGAATGTGATGGATGTTGAAGAGAAAATGAGAAAGGATTTTTTTTTTTTGATAAGTAAAAAATATTATATATCAAAGGAGAAACCAAGTACACTAAATGTATACAAGAAAACACCTTGCCCAAAATGACCCAAAAAGCCCATGAAAAGAACAATCCAAATTACACCAAACCGGTCCCCAACCCATGATTCTCGTAGAACTAAAACTCTACCCAAACACCCAACCCCAAACCCTTGATTCCCGTCTTCACAATGTCCTCCCTTTAGATTTCCCTCTGGTCGAGAAAGGATTTCATGAATGGTGAGGTTGAAAGGTTTACTTTCCTAGAGGAGGTTTGTTGGAGACAAAAATCAAGTGCCTTGTTGTTAAGAGGGGATAAGTGTACAATGTTTTTTCACCAAGTGGCTAACTTTCTTAGGGCTCTGTTGTGGGATGGTTCCCCCCGTCATCAAAAAAAAAAAAAAAAAAAACAAGAGAAGTAACTCCGACTCCTTGATGATAAATGGCTCAGAAATATCCAACTACCAAGAGATTGGTGACCATATTGTACAGTTCTAAATAGATAGTATGCTGAATAGTTTAGCTGGAGGCCAAGTTGGAGGGTGTCTTATCAGGAAAATAAATGTTTTCCCTTTGCAGTATGGCCGTATATTGGATATTGAATTGAAGATTCCGCCCCGCCCTCCATGTTATTGTTTTGTGGAGGTACTTCCTTGTAACTTGGTTTTTTGTTGGATATATTTTAAAAAGATTATTTTCAATATTCATTTTTCCCTTTTGTTGTCAGTTTGATAATGCTCGGGATGCAGAAGATGCAATCAGGGGTCGTGATGGCTATAACTTTGATGGTTGTCGGTTGAGGGTAACGAGAGTCACCAATCAGCTTTTTGGGGTACTTATCCTGCATTTTTCTTGATTAGTTTCTCATTTGTTCTTTATGAAGGTTGAACTCGCCCATGGCGGTAGAGGGCCATCTTCGAGTGATCGTCGTGGTGGCTATGGTGGTGGTGGTGGCGGAGGCGGAGGCAGAGGTGGTGGTGGCGGCAGTGGTGGCGGCCGATTTGGTATCTCACGCCATTCTGAATTTCGAGGTGAATTAATTAGGAGAGTAGTTTTTTGTTCCAATAAAAGTTTAGGAGAAAGTGAGGAAACTAATCACAGTGCTTACATATTTAATCTTTTGACTTGGTACGTTTCAGGTGTACTAACAGTTCCTATCTGTTTTTGTATTTTCTTTACAGTTGTTGTCCGCGGGCTCCCTTCTTCTGCTTCCTGGCAAGATTTGAAGGTGTGGAAAATTTTTTCTCTAACAAGCAACTTGAATAATTTCCCCCATTCTGCTGCCAGGTAACCTTACGGTAAACTTGTTTCAGGATCATATGCGGAAAGCTGGTGATGTATGTTTTGCAGAGGTATCCCGTGACAGTGAAGGTATGCCTTGTGCAAAATATGTTTCAATTAACCATTTCGCAATTAGTGCCCATGTGATCTTTTATTGTTCACATGTGATTTTATATTTACATCTTGGTTTTCTTTTTTGAGGAAGGAAATGGATATGTGCTTTAGATTGGAAAATAGCTCTGCAGGCCTTCTTCATTATGTTTGTTGAGAAGTGTAAGGTCTATGGAAAAGATTAAAATGTCTCATAATTTATTTTAAAAAAGGTGTCCTATGCGGGCAGGGGAATTATAGTTTGGGAGGTTGATGCCTTGTTCTTCTGCTCAGTCTGTATAACAGAAGTGGTGAAATGAGATATTGTTGGTAGATATATATGAAGTATAGCTCATGAAGCTCTCTAGATTATCTACACACCCACATTGCCTTTTTGTCTGTATCAATTCAGTCTTATGCTTTGGGGATATGGGACCAAGAGCAATTATCGTGGTACACATGATGGCTCATTATACCTCTTCTCAATTATGTTTAAATGATTACATTTAACTTCTTAGTAGTTCTTATGCAAGCCTATTTGCATTCCCACATAGTTGTCATGGTTAATGATATTCTCGTCTAGTACTCACAATATGTAATTTCTCTCTCCAGGGACCTTTGGCGTTGTTGATTACACAAATTATGATGACATGAAATATGCTGTAAGTCGTACAGAGAGCACTTGATTTGCTGAAATTGTGCTTCAGTCTGCTATGACTGCTGACTTGTCTGTTTTTCAGATTCGGAAGCTTGATGACACCGAATTCAGAAATCCTTGGGCAAGAGGTTACATTCGGGTAACAATTTATTTCTTTCATTTTGATAACTTAGTTGGATCATTATTGTCTAAACTATATTTTGGGTCACTATCAGGTATGTTCCCTTTTGGCAACTAGAATTTATAATGTTCCAATTTCGTTCCTGAAAACTTGGATTTTGATTGATATAGAACTTAAGATCCATTAGTTTTCTGGGTGGAATTGAAACATTTCAAATTCTCTATCAAATTGGTACCTGCCTTAAATTGTTAGGCCAAAAGTATTTTAGCCTTTATTTTATTCTCTATATGTTTGTGAATTGTTTATTTATCTTTACTCATCACTAAAATATTCAATAATCTGCTAGTGCATCTTTGTTTTCTTTAAAATGCTTCCTTATTACTTTAAGATGATTTATTGATCCTACCCCCTTTTTCATGTTAAAAAAAATGTTAGCTTCCAAGGTCTGTTGACAGGTATAGAGCAGTTGGATATTTGTACATTGGGGGTGCCAATGCATATGGGTGAGCCTAAATGCTCATTGTTGTATTAAAGTTTGCTTTTACATATGGTGGGACAGGTCAAGAAGTACGAGGGCAGTCCCACAAGGAGCCGAAGTAGAAGCCGCAGCCGAAGCAGAAGTGAAAGGAGGGACAGGAGGTACTGACTTTCTTCGGTTAATTTTTTTTTTTTTTTTCCTGTTTCATGCCTTTTGCATTTCTTATATATCCCAATAATGTATTTTGTTTCTTTCTACAGTAAATCATTGGAACGCTCTATTTCTAGATCGGTATCAAGATCCAGATCTGCATCTCCTGTCAAATCTTCCAGGTACCTGGGATTTACTCACACCGGTTGTTGTATGCCTTGTGGTGCTGTTCTATTACCCATATCAATGATATTAACTTTAAAACATGCAGGCCAAGATCAAGATCAAGGTCAGGATCTCCTCTCCAGGTAATTGAACTCTAGGATTGCTTCGCAAAATTATGTGTTACATGCAGGTTGGGACTTAGTTACTTTAGTAGGAGTGGCAACAGCTTGTCCATTCATCTCCTTAGAACTTAGGCAGTGACTGCCCAAAACCAGACATGGTCGGGTATTAAAATGTCTCTGACTCTCTTTGGTTGGCTGCATTGGGGATGGAGTCATCTTTCCCATAAATGTTTTGGCCTGATGATGTTTGGAACACCTAATTAGTTGACTTTGACTTTACATTGTGCATATAGGATCCTCCGATGATGAACATTCTGTCATTTCCATATTTCTCTTGTATCATCAGTTATTTATTTTCCTGTCTTTTCAGTGCTGTTCCTTTTATAAAATTAATTATTTCTTTTTCTTAAATCTGTTGTGTATCAGAAATCTTTTGTCACTCATGGTTGTTCCTCTTTTTTTTTTTCTTTTTTTTTTTTGAAAAAAAAGGAATAATGGCAATGGTTAGATTTGCTTGCCATGCTTTGAATGGAACAACAACATGATAGTTAAAAGATGATAAATATCATTTTTCTTTCTGAGTAATGCTATTCGTCATCTTTTTATTCATCATCCTCTCACCATCCCATGATGTGGCATTAAATGATTGAGAAACTATTTGTTAAGTTTCACTTGTTTATCAATCATTTGATGCCACATAAAGGGATGTTGAGAGGATGATAGTTATGATAAATATCAATTTTCTTTCTTAAAACGTCTATGTTTGTCTGTGTATTGTTCTTGGGTCTTAGACACCAAAACCCATCTTTATTTTCACTGATCAAAATAGTGATTGGAAAAAGGGTAAAAGTATAAAGGAAATTCGATTCTTAATCTCTTTTTTCATGTAGAAATTACTTAATGAAATGTTCTGGTTGTCTTATGGAAGCTTAATCTCTTTTCAGGCACGGTCAGATAGTGGCTGATTTCCATGCAAGCAATGTCAAAACTCTTCCAGACATATATGTTAGAGTTTGAGGAGAAACTTTGCTAGGTTCTACATGGAATTAGCTGGAATCTATTAATGATAATCCTCGATAGACTAGGTGTTGGCTGTATGACTTGAATCATAAATTGCTTATTTTGCCATTTTCATTCTACTCAAGCTAGTATCTGCAGGGTATGCGTACGCTGTCTTTTAGGCCACCATCCAGGAGATTTCTGACGTTTATTATACTATTGTGAATGGAAATTCCGTTGGCTTGCAAATCTAATTTTTGTCGATTTTTTCTTAATAATATATTCTGGATGTGATAATAATCTGTGATTTCAACTTTGAAAAGATCTATAAAGATGGGTCTTGAAGGTCTATCAAACTTGTGTATTTGAAAACCTCTATGGCACCCTACACGACTGCAGCATTTATCAGTTGCCAGTTAACATCCTTTATGGGAAATCAACATTGTGCATTCAAGTTAAACCTAATCTTCTGCTTCAAGGCTTTTTAAAGTCTGGTTGGCTGCTCAACATAGTGATTTGCATAGGGACAGTTTGATTGGATGAAAATTTTGTTTATGGTGTTATATATAGGGTACGTGGATGCTAGTGGATGATGGGAAACTTTTTATTGCAAGCAGAAAAGTAAATGAACATTTTCTTACCCTTCTAATGTTTATGTTTGTTGGATTAAACATTCTGTTGTCACTGGTTTCTATCATTCATTTCCTTGGCCTAGAGCATGTCGACCGGACCTTACTTCATTCTCGTCACTTGCTAATCAACCTCACCTCCCTTCCCCCTCCCTCCCTCCTCCACTTCCTTACTATTTAATGGGATATATTGCAACAAGGTTGATTAGTAATGTTGCCATTGCATTTTTTTACTCCTAAAATCTTGCATCGTGGTAGGACTTTAATATTGTGTCGAGTTTGGATAATTCTAGATTGGCTCATTTTTTGATTGGAATAAGAGGAACTCATGAAGAGTTGTCACCAAGTTACAATTTGTGTTTACAATCAGTTCATTTACTAATTTTCAAACAAATTAGAATTTGTTTTGGTGACTTAATTATAATATTGGAGAAATGATATATATAGTCTTGGAATGTACAGTCTTTGCGTACTCTTTTTGAAAAAAATGGATATATTTGGAACCCGCATGAAATTTTTAATGTCTTCATTTTTTTTTTATAAATAGAGTACGTTGGGATTACACACTCCAGACTGTATATAATGTTACTCATTATATTGAGACTATAATATATAATGACTATAATATTTATTTTTGAGCATTTGAATTTAAAAGATATAATATATCTTGTTCAGTTGGTTGCTACCTAATGCTACTGTGAAAGAGTAATGATACTTACACAATATATTTTACAACACATGTTGTAAAATAAGGGTATTTTGATAAAAATGATGTTACTTTTACAAGTTAATTTACAAAAATAACCTTCCTTTTAATATATTGTTGTGTAAAATGTTGTGAAAAATAATGTGTTTATCATTTTTCAATTGTAAAAGCCAAATTGACAAATCTTGTTATACAAACTATAAAAGGACAATTGTTCAAAAAGAAAAAAAAAACTATTTAAGGACAAAATCGGTTTATCAGAATTTGTAGAAAAGGTAAAAAGAAAATGATATAAATTAATTTATTTTATGATAAAATGGCATTTATCATTTCCTTCTCTTATGAAATATATGGTCATGAGCTATATGAATATAATGTTATCAAAAATAAATATATGGTTATGAGCTATCATTCATCGGCTTGTAATTAGAACATTGATTTTCATATATCGTTAACCGATTAGATGATTGTAGTTTTTAACTTTGAAAAAAATGAAGGATTTTCGGTTATAATATGGATATCTCATATACTAATTGAAAAGAAATCTATTTGTAATCTTGTTTATCACATAACAAATACATTATTATTATTGATTTCCATTTGCATCAACTAATTGCATAAAAAGTACTTAAATTTATTTTTCTTATAACTCATATCAAAGAGAAATGATAGTTGCAATCACGAGTGTGCAAGCGCCGCATAATTGTTTTGAAAAAAATGAATAAATACGATCTTTACATGAAAAAAAATTAATTTTTTAATCATAGACTGTACTTTTTTTCAAAACGATTGTACGATACTTGCACACTACAAAATTATATGTAACATTATTCTATAATAAATCATACACTAAGTAGTTTGTTAATTTATAGGGTGTTGCTATCCAACGCCATGAGTTTGTTCCCTCAAACTTACTACTATCGTAAATTATACTTTTTATTTTTATTTTTCTTTCAAATGCTTTTTAAAAAAATATACAATTTCATTAATAGTTATGTTTTTAATCATTAAAAAAATAAAAAATAAAAGAAAATACTTAAATAATATTAACTTTGAGGAGACAAACTCGTGGAGCCAAATATAATTTTTCTTGTTAAATGCTAATTTGTAAATAGCATAATTTATATAATTAAAATATAATTAAGATGTTAACTTCCATAAGAAGTATAGACAACATGATCGATGCATGTGGGCCTAGCTGGTCGAGAAACGTACGTGGCACTTGAAGCAAAGGACATGAGAGTCTGATCATGAGTGGGACCTACTTGCAATTTATATCCCAACGTTAACCTTTATATAACAAAAAACAAATCAAGGGTAGATTGGAGAAGTGAATTGAGGTAGGATGATGAGATAAAATTAAAAGTTAAATAAAATATTATTTTTATTTTAAAAATTAAAAAAATTAAATTATTTATTATCTTTTATATAAGAGTTTGAAAAAATTGATCTTATTTAAATGATAAATAAGATGAAATAGATTAGATTGCTCTCTCAATCCAAACAAAGCTATTTCTCTTAGCTAGCTTGTTCTAACTTCTGATCATTGGTGAGTACTACTTTTTTTGGTTAATTATCTCGTGATTAATTAGTTATTTTCACTATCTCTGGCATCCCAACCTTCAAGCAAAGAACAAAAGAAAATGATCAATTTAAAGAAACTTCAAATCTTTGTACCCTAATGAAATAATTCAAGTATTTTGGCTTGAGTATTACTGTTTTCTACCGAGCGCATATATGATCCTTATTCTTACAACAATCTCAATTGTATCAGAGGAACCGGAGATTGGATAATCTGGCTGATTTCAAATTTGTTTATTTTTTTTAAAGAAGTATACGAGACTTGCACACCATAAAATTGTATTATCATTACAAAAAAATATATAAAATTAAGAAAAAACATCACGAATCATATGACATACTCTTAAGGTGATTTAGTTCAACATGATAATTTCAAGGCTACAATTATAATCACATAATCTCTAAATTCAGGACCAATAAATAATAATATTGATGCTGTAATTTTCTACTTTCCTGAGTCTTCTAATCGCCTTCATGTGCTAGTATACCTTTTTATCCCACTGAATGTCTAGCAGCCTTGCTGAGTCTTCCTTTTTAGCTAGTCAGCTCTGCTAATGCCTTATTAAAAACTAGATCTGATAAAAGATAAAAAAGAAAAAAAGCTAAAGCAAGCTAAAGCTATACATCCTTAATTGTCTCTATCTTCATGCATGTTCCTTGCCCCTTGCTTTGTAATTTCCGCGGTCTTTCACTTTCAGAATTGATGACTCATGCAGGCTTGCAGCTTATTCCTTTCATGGATTCCATTACTCCAAAAATCTCTTTCACCCACATGCATGTATTGTAGTCACTTTGATTTGTAGGGCCAGCGCCCTGCGCGCCTGATCGATCCACATTTTTTCTTAAGGTATTTGCAAAATGTGTCCAGGATATTCATCATCTAGTCATTACTTAGCAATGTAATTTGGTACGTACTGGTGTGGTGGTGGCGGGTCAATGTCAGTGAGCTGGGAAGAAAAGTGTTGAGGAATCTCTTTGCAGTTTACCTTCCAAAATTTTGACTTTGCTCGTCTTCTCTTCACACCAATGCATCTGTTCTTCACTTATTTCTTTCATTCTCAGAACCCTAGACACCACTTTCAGATCTATTAGACCCATTAATATCTCCATCTCTTCATCTACCTTCAGCCTTGATCTTTTTCTCAAGCATTTCCATGCACCGCGAAGATCTTTAAGCTTTGTCTTCTTCTGTGTATTACAGTTAGGAAAGACATGAGGTACTACAACATACTAAAATTTGGACAATATATATATATATATATATATGTTGCCTTTGATAGTACTAATGCATGTTTTGATTTATAATCGAAAGGAGGTGGCAGCAAATGCAGGCTTACCTTTTGATTAACCTTCTTCATCAGATTGAGAAGAGTTGGATCAATTGAACCTTTTCTGTTTCTCCTAAAAAATGCTGATATAATCTGGCATGGTTTTTGCTTGTCAGCCTTGAGAAAATTCATGAAAGTTCTGATTCCGTCCTCCATTATAAGAAGAAACTCTGCTGATGAAATTCTTGATCCAAAACCACCCTGCTTTTGGTCGTCTTCTGAATCTTTTAAGACACAAACATCATTAAAAAAAAAAAAAAGATTTCGTATCATTGAAGTTAAAGGTGATCAATCCTTAATAATTAAGTATATACCTCGGTATTCTGGCACCAGAAGCAGCTTTGGTGCTAAAAGCCTCATCCTTGCATAAACCTCAGGTCTCCGGCCTTGCTCATAAGGTTCATTCTCTACATATCTCTGTAAAAGAACTTGAAATTGCTGAAACTCTTGAGCAACATGGGCAGGACAGCCGGGGTCAAGATCCTGGCGGGAAGCTCTCTTCTGCTGAAAATACTTGTAGTTCCAATTAAGAGCTTCCCATGTTAAGCAAACCTGTGCCACATAGGCTGCCTCCAGTTCCTGATATGGGTTCTGCCGGATATCTGATGCCGCCGGCGGCCTTTTGTTCATTGTTGCAAACTTATGAACAAGTCTCTCTGATATTGATCTCGGACACACTTGAATAGACCTAAGTGATTCTGAAGTAGAAAGGATTATTCCTAAAGATCAGAAGAATTACATTATAATGTCAAAATCTCGACAAAATTATACATAGAAAGTGAAAATACCTGTTTCCTGAAGCTTTTGTGCACTGATTCTGTCGAGGAATGTCATTTCTTCATCATATTTTTGAAACACTGTGTAAGATTCCCACTTGCGGCAACTCCTCCTAGATGAAGAAGAAAATGGATCTTCAGTTCCTGAATCCCTGCAATTAATCGAGCTTCTCCAATCAGATGAGCTCTTAGATGTAGAACCAACGTCGGTGCAGGAGTCGCCAAAGATCTCATCATCATCATCATCATCCTTTTCTTGAACTAGAAACTTCTTTGTCTCCAACTTATTGGGTGGTTCAAAAGTCAAGAATTCCTGATCTTTTCTTTCACTACGAAAGTGACGATCTTCTGCAACACAGCATAAGCAAAGACGACCACTTCGTATCAGAAAGTAGTACTACTACATGTGACTCTGTGAGTATGTAACAAACTTAGATGCTATCTAGACATGACGCATGCATGCAATTACCATGATCTGGGTTTTTGTCCTTGTCCAGATTCAATTCACTTTTTCGTAGGTTTATGCTTATTGGCATGGATGTGGTGGGCCTGCTCTGATTTGGATCCGATTTGAGAATAACCGAATCCGCATCTTTAATGTCTCTTGTAGGGAGTAATTCCTCCACGACCACGTCTTCAACTTCATCTTCAGATTCCGAACCTCGGGAAGATTCATGAACAGAGAGCGTTTCACTTGGGGTTATGAATTCTTCAGAAAGAGTTTTAAACCTCTGAGATTGGCTTCTTAATGACGGTACTGGCGCTTCACCGCCATGAATGATGTCAGCCACAAGAGGATCATCTTTCTCAGCGCATTCAGCATGCCGAACATACCTTTCTTCTTCTTGTTGGTCTTCCTCTTCTTCCTCGGAGAGTAAGTGATAATCGTATCCATTTTCGTTTCTGCAACACAAAAGAATCGAGAAAAGAAAAAACAAGCAAGGATATACATACTGTGAGAAATGAAAAGGGATATATATATATATATATATATAGAGAGAGAGAGAGAGAGAGATGTTGATAAGTATAGACCTCTGAATTAATGGATTGCTGCCAAGAAAATGGAAGAGCTTGAGGAGCAGAAGGGTGGAGCAGTAGAGGAAGAGGAAAAGAAGGTGGAAGGAGCTTGAGACATTGTAGAATAGCCTAACAAGAGCTTCCTCCTTCGAACATGGCATTTTCTTCCTTCCAAATTTGAGTTCCAAAGCACTGATCTTACACAAAGCAAAAGCAGACTCAGAGAGCCGAGAAAATAAATAAATAAATAACAAAGGCAGAGAGAGAGAGAGAGGGAGAGAGAGGGAGAGTCCCAGAAAAAGTGTGCTCTTTGCCTTTGGACGACGTTGCTGCCTTTCATATCGTGTCATGATCTCTTCCTTGTCGGTCAATCTTATGTAAAGCAAAATGTCAAATACCTCCCTACAATGTTGTCCATGAGTACCTTAATCATGTTTCAAACATTATGTTCTCGAACAAGGAAGGGTAAACGTGTCATTTAATTAACTGAATGTACAGCTCTCAAATATGAAATTCAGTTCTAATCATGCACATTATTTGCTTGGCCATGGGGCATGCATACATATCCTATATATTTTCTTCTTTTTAATTTATTTTAGAATAATTTATTTTGGAGTAATGTTACGCACGGCATTTTTACCCACAGTATAAAATATTTAGATCATCAACTTTTTATTTAAAGAAAAAAATAAAAATAAAAATAAAATTTCAGCGGGTGAGAGAGGTTTCAAACTCGAACCTTTTTTTAAGAGGTTGGAATTATGCCAATCAGACAACAGGTAAATCTGTTAAAGAAAATTTGATTGACAATATCACTTCGTCAAAGTGGAATGAAAATAAAAAAGAAACGTGGTACGTCAAATTTTACATTGTTTTACCATTTTTGTGCTGGACTATAGCTACATATTTCATAGCTAAATAATTTGGTGCATTAATATGTTGCACTAATTTAATTTTGTTAATGAACCGGCCTCTATTAAAATCTGTAGATATTAAAAACAAGTCTACATTAAAAAGTAGAGAAACCTAGTATATTATATTGGGTAATTAAAGGATAATATTCTATAATATGCTTATTACCAGAAAGGGCCCAACCCTACCAAAAATAAATAAATAAATGACTAAGGAACCAAGAAAAAATAATAATAAAGAAAAGTGATGATCACTGGCATCGTTACACATGATTTATGGATTCTGGCCATGGCCAGAGTACTTTACCAAAGGTCGAATTATTAAAATAATCCTCCAAAAAAGTTAATTTCATATATAATAATTAATCTGTTAATTAAGTAGAAGAAGAGGTTAATTTAGGCTATAATTCTTTGCCTTCTAATGAAATAATTAAAGAGCCTTTTAAGTACTTTCACCAAGGCATCTGAGCAGCAAGTCATTATGTATATATACAGGATTGATAGCCAAAACGACACGCAGCATTCAAAATATATATATTATCCACAATATTAGCTAATTAATAATTAGTTTAATGAAAAAACAATTCGTTTATATATATACTTGATCATTATTAGTTTAATTTCACGTGACACACATTAATTATTATAGAAAACTTTTCTACTCATCTCATTTCATCATTATAATTTTATCAAATTTTCATACAAAATAAAATAAACAATTCAACTTTTTCAAATTTCAAAATAAAAATAATATTAAAAACATATATTCTAAAAATATTTTATTCAACTTTTTAACTTTCATCTTATCTCATCTTAAAAACAATAAACTAAGTAACAGCCCTATCATGATCATCTTCCCCTCCTCAAAGGATGATCAGTACTTTGCCTCATGTATACCAAAAGGAGAAAAAAGAGAAAAAGCAGTTCATGATGTGGGGGTGACTTTGAGAGGAGGATCTTGATCTTTGCCATGAAGCTTTTTTATATATAGCTGATTAGCAATAACGCGTAATTAAAAGCAATTCATGAATGTACCTCGAACTCATGTCTTCTTCAACGTTTAAGGTGATTCTATAAATAATAATAATAATAAATTTATAAATAATAACAAACTGTTCATAAATAATGACAGTGAAGTAGTCTCAACTTATCAAACACAGCATTATGGTTTCTCGCAATAATTCCATGAGCCAATAAATTAAGGAAGCTAGCTAGCTCTTCTCTAGCTCAAAATAATCCGTTTGGATCAATATAGCTAATTTAACATTGAATTAGTTAGAAATCGAACAATTTTCCGAATTAGATGTGTTGATTCATTTATACCATTCAATACGTCAGCCTCTTATTACTTTTTACTGCATATATCAAGTCACGTTTGCAATTAACGTAACTTGATATGATATATATGTCAGATTGTAAAATTATTTTTATTATAAAGTATATCTAACGAATTACATGATAAAATCTCGTGATCAATTTGTGGGTTTATTTTTATGTAATTATTTTGTATTTGTTGTACTTGATCTCATTTGCTAATTAATAACCTTTTCAACCATTAATGGGCAACAGAAACAATTATTTGGGATAAGAATAATTATCATCCCAAAAATTCTAAATTTCATCCCTAAGATTGTTCCAAAAAACTTGTCCCATAAGTGCATTAGTACAATATTGGAGTCAGATTCAAAGTTGGAGTCGGTCTAGCAACTATTCTGACTCCGATTCTGATTCTAACTACAAAAAAAAATAGAGTCGAATTCAAAAACGAATTTCTGAATTTTTGAACCTTACAATTTTACAGCACTTTATTCAGCTACCAAACATACCCTAAATGGAAAAGTCGTAATTTGACTCAGTAAAACACTACTTACAACCGGCTAGGGGAATCCCCACATAACCGGTACAATAAAAAATATTATTATTTTTACTTCTCTTTCATTCCGTTCCCTCTCTCTTCCTCCTCTCATTCTTCCAATCCTGCTAGGTACAACCGACAGTGGGAACCGCAGCGTAATCGGCTCAGCCAATATACTAAAAAAAAAAAAAAAACAAAACAAGTCGAGCAATCTTGATACAGAAGAAGAAGAAAGCTGAAATGAAATGCAAGAAAAATATTTAGTAAAATGCCTCAAACAGACTCAAAGTCATTTTTCGATTTCAATTATTCCTTCCCTTAGATCAACTTTTACAATCTCATTTTTCTTGATTGGTACATCTGCAATCTCCTTCCCCTCAATCAACTTCTACATTAACAAAAAAAAAAAAAAGGCAATTGGGAGCCTTCCATTAATCTCAAGCAGAGAAAGCAAGAACGGAGTCGTCCATCTCTGCTCGTCTTCGCGTGAACAACTGGTAATTAGCTATGCTACCCACTGGAGCAAAAGATTCCCAACTCGGTGAGAGCAGCAACCATAAGAGCACTGGCATCCGAGTAGCTAAAATGAAGAAATGTATAACATTTGAATGGATTGGTACTTAAAACGTTGGCATTGGATTCGGTAAACACCAAAACTCAAACTTTGAGCTACAGTAAATTTGTTTTCATCTCTATATTTGAAGACTCACTATTCACAAGTCTATCCTATTATTTTATTACAAATTATAGTAGAACACTATTAGTTTGGGTTTGAAAATTAGTTTGTGGAAAAAAATTAGTTGGGAAATAATAGTTTAAATATTAAATTAAATTATTAATGTACATATGTTTAGTATAATTGTAAAATATAAAAATATTAAAAATATTATTATTAAAAAAATAATATTATATTATTATTTTGATGAATCTAATGGCTAATCCAATGTGAGATTATGGATAGGGAGGTTTTGAATTTATGAAAAATATGTACTTTTAATCAAATTTTAAAGATGACTTTGATGAAGCCAATGCTAATGCTCTAAGGTCCACCCACAATGTGATCAGCTCAGCCTACGATAACTTGTTGCTTGGACCAATCTACGACGTCGTTTCGCCTCAAAATAGTAAATCACCATACAAACCACTAATAATGGTTGGGGTGGGTAAAATTGACAAAATTGGCCTTAAATCTGAGTTTTAGATTTTCATTTTAATTTGTTTTCTCTATTTTGACCATGTCTTTTTTTTTTTTCCAAGTGTTTCTTTGGGTGTGGTTTGGATAGTGAGTTGATATGAAAGTTGAAAGTTAAATAAAATATTGTTAGAATATTTTTTTTAATATATTTTTTTTAAATTTGAAAAATTGAATTGTTTATTATATTTTATGTGGAGATTTAAAAAAATTTTAATGATGAGATGAGATTAAACACTTCTTATATCTAAATGGGGCTAATGTTTATTACCAATATTTTTGGATGTCTTCAAAAATCCTTTTTTTTTTTTCTTCTTTGGATCACCCAATAAAAGATTTATCCTAAATTCCTAATCATTTATGACAAAATAGGAGGTAGAAAGCACAATAAATATTTCTCTAACAATATATGGGTTAGGTTTGTGTGGAACTCGACTTATTTTAGACCCATAGTACTATGTTTTGGGCCTGGCCCAATCTCAAGTTCAATTTACTGTTTAGGAATTGACATGATAAGTAGAAAAGTTACGACAATTCTCTTTCTTTACATTGTAAAATTGGTGTAGTTTAATATGATTTATTAGATTATAAAATTATTTTTATTATAGAATAATTTTATTATAAATTATTATAGAATAATTTATAAAAAAATAAATTATTTTTATTATAAAATATATATAACAGATCAGATAAAATCACGTCATTTTGTGTGATTGTTTTGTATAATTATTTTATGAATTTAGCAGTACTCTTATATAAAAGGGTCAAATTTTAGAATTAAGTTTTCCTTGAGTTATTTTTCTAAATTTGAAGGGTTTGAATAAGAGAAAAAGAAACATAAAATGTGTCATATAACGTTTATTATTATATGTATAAATATTTAAAAAATATTAAATAAATAGTAAATGCAATAAAATTCAATTTATGTCTATCGATCATTCTTCTATTTAGACCCTTAAACTCCGAACTTGAGAGGATCTTTCTCAAATTATAATCCTGTCTTTAATTTAAAATGAATTTCCACGTACGGTCTAATATTAAACAGCCAACTTGCATGCAGGTCGCTAGCTAGTCAGTGTTATCTAGGTAAGAAAATTGAATCTTTTGCTCAAATTATTACACCACACATTAATAGTTGAGATTGGGGATTAAAAGAAAATAAAACATGTATATATATATATATATTTTTTTTTTTTTAAATCCATCCTTAACCCTTGTAATTCTTATATCTTCTCCAAAGTCTCTTCAAATAGTTTTTTTTTTTTCATGAAAAATACTTTAACCAAAAATATGTTGCAACTGGATATTTTAATATGACTTATTCAGTGGGTATAAAACGAAATTGCATCTATTCTATGATCTATGTTTCTTGCAATTATAAACAACATAATACATAATATATATATATATATATATATAAATATATATTATATACATACACATTATAAATGTGGCCCTTCAAAATCAAGTTTTTGCAGGCTTCAGTACCATTATTATTAATAAATCTTTTAGTCTTGGGGGAAAGTCAATAATCATGCAAGGTCCCTATCAATGAAATGAACACCAAATTTATCATGTGTTGAGTGTGTGATGATTGAAGTACATTTAAGATGCATCTTTGATATCAACATGCAATGTTGGTAGTCATGACTACATATCTATAAATTAAGAAAGCGATTGCTATAAAACTTTTATTTTCAAGATAATGGTCCTTTAATAATAAGAGAACTATATATTATGTCTACACAAATTTGTTTTACAAAAGATAAGTTATACTTTGTTTAACCCTGTTAAACTAGACAATTTTTTCAAATTTCAAAACAAAAATTATATTAAAAAAATTATATTCTAACAATTTTTTAACTTTATATATATATAATATTTTTATTCAATTTTTTCTCTCTAATTTTTCAAAATGAGAATCAATAAAATATTTTAACTCAAATCATTTCATTACCATTCACAAATGACTATTTCACTACTATTTACAAAATTTTTATCTCATCTCAATTTCCAAACAAGTCCGAAGTAATTCTCTTATGTTAGATTTAAATAATAATAATAATAATAATAATAACAATAATAATAATAATAATAATAAAACAGCTTCACGACAGAGAGAATACAAAGTTTTTCTAGAAGCCTAAGGTGCATGTTAGGATTGAAATTAGTGAGAGGTTTGAAGACAAAGGAGATCATCACGGAAATTAAGCAAGCCCAAATGAAAGCTTAACCAAAATATACATACAAACAGTCGTGTGGGTTGGTGAACATTTTAACCACTCCTACATATATACTAATTTGTCTACATTGAAAAACTCACGAGAAAATGTACATTATATATATCCTACGGCCTGGAGGAAGGTTCTTAAAAGTGTATAGTGTGTCAAACATTCTGAGCCCATGCATATTATCATTGTGTTTAATCTTTTTCATCTAAAAACAACAAATACTGGACATTATAGGCCTCCAATTATTGCCAAAGGAAGCTGTGCAACACCATGTTTATATCGTGCATGTAGGAATATATGTATATTTTTGGCAACTGAACTAATTATTATCATGATATAGATGCAGGTTACTGATTTGTACACTGACAAAACACACATATATGGAAGAAAATATATAGATCAGGTATTAATATGAGAAAAGCTACTCTCACCGCTCTCAGTCCCGTTGGGAGCTATTGCTGTACTTTTTTATTTTTTTAATATATTTTTTACTTAATGATTAATGAAATATTTTTTAATGATGTTGTGATTTTTTTTATTTTTTTTAAAAATATTTAAGTGTTAAAAAAATACATGTAAAAAAAGTAAAAATAAAATAATACAACATTTTACACTAACGGTAGCTCCCAGCGGGATCGCTGGGAGCGGTGGCTCATGTAGAGCCACCCTATTAATATTATCTATATTGTTGGTAAAATACATCTGTTTTTTTCCTGTATTTTTCTTGTATTGATAATCAAACTTTCTTTTTGTTGTAATATCTGTTATATATGGTACTGTAAGAAATAAGAAACATTATACTTTAATTTTTATATATAATATATTCCTTAAAACTACGAAAAATTATACTTTACTATCCATTAATTAAGCAAACTTCTTGATTGTACTTCCATCATTTTTCCTTGTTTGGAAAGAAACTAACAAATTATATGGTGCTCATGATATTATATATTAAATTATATATGCTACAATGTTGACAGCTAGCTAATTCGAGGCATTACTAAATGCTAATTAGCAACTTTGCAATGAATTGATGTTTTATATAAATATATTAATTAAAAAAAGAGAGAAATTAACCATACAATTTTGCAAGAGCTCTAGCAGTCCTATTATTGATCCTAGATTTTATCATCTCCACTCGATAAGGCTGATGTGGCATATTTAAATTAATGCTTCATAGGTTCCAACTTGAATAAAAAGAACAAAAATATATTTAAAATGTGAAGCATCCATTGATATATTTAAGGATGATAAACGAGAAATGATATTTGTTGTTATTTTATGGTGTGCAAGTCTCGCATACTCTCCTTAAAAAAAGTGAATAAATATGAGATTCACATGAAAAATTAATTCTTTAATGGTAGACTCCATCATTTTCCAAAGAGATTGTGCGGAGCTATACACTCTAAAATTATATGTAACATTACTCATAATAAAATCTTAAATAAAGAACAATATTTCTCATCTCACAAACTCCAACTATCACATATGGAGATATATATATATATATATATATATATATATATATATATATATATGAAAGTTTCAATAACAAATTGAATGGGATAGTATGAACTGGATGTTTGATAATTGATGTTCCCATTGGACTGAAGTGATGTTAGCCAAGGGTACGGTGGGTGAAATGGGTGAAGGTGGTTGGACAGGATCATAGAAATAGAGAGAGAATTAGTATCTGTAACAATTACTCAACCCTTGTGCCCTAGATAATTGCCACTCTTCCACTACAACATTTACCCCAATTGACATGCATGACTATTTGATACACACCCACTTCTTTGAAATATTGTCCCTACCATGCACAAATATTGCCATAGGTCTTTGCATCGTTAATTAAGTACTGTACGTACTTCTATTAATTCTAATAGACCCAAGTTCCAACAGTACATGCATGCAGGGAAATTAATGGTGTTTTTTGTAATTTACTACATGTAAGAAAACTCATACTTCCATGTCCCATCTTTGTCAAAGTGTTAGCTGTAGATAAAAAAACAAAACCACCTAAAAAAAAAAAAATACCAATAATATTAATATATTCTGAAAGCTTCTCCTTCAAGTGTGGAATCGAGTAATTATATTAGAACATGTACAGCTTGCACACCATTATAAAAAAAAAACTCCTCTAGCAGCTTGGTGATGAAGATGGAGGAAAGGCAGCAGCAGCTTCCTCCTGGGTTCAGGTTCCATCCCACAGATGAAGAACTCGTTACTTATTATCTGAATCGGAAGGTGTCTGATGTTAGTTTCACGTCAAAAGCTATGGCAGTTGTTGATCTCAACAAGTGTGAACCATGGGACCTCCCAGGTACGTATATACGTGCGTAGTTGATAATATTGAGTAGTTTCAGATTGTTTTCCTGCATATATATAAATATATATAGATATATATATATATATATATATATATATATATATATATATATATATCGACCTTGTTGAATGTTTTTATCAGAGTTTTAATGTTGTTTTCATGCTCAATATTGGACTTTGGATTTGCATATAATATATATATCACATGTTCTCTCTTAATTTTTTTTCTGTCGTAATATCGTTGCTGGGTCATTGGCATGCCAAGATGAACGATGAGAAGATTGGGAAATGATCAGGAAGATAGAGAGCTCTTTCCAAACAAATTTGTTTTCCCTTTTCTTTCCTATTCCTTGGCTGGTTTTTTTCTTTTGATCCAAACACGAGGAAAGCTGATACAGCTTTACTAGATATATATAAAAGAAAACATGTTTTTCCTTGGTCGTTGCTAAATTAAAGTTGACATATATGTTAATTTTTTTTTTTTTTGGAAAGCCGACATCATATTAATTATTTGAATTATAAGTAGTTTCCTTTTTCCGAATTAATATATATATATTTATATATATGGTACGTTCAGGCAAGGCCACCATGGGGGAAAAAGAATGGTATTTTTTCAACTTGAGAGACCGAAAATACCCAACAGGACTTCGCACCAACCGAGCCACTGCAGCAGGATATTGGAAAACCACAGGGAAGGACAAGGAAATATTTCGTGCAGGAATGCTTGTTGGGATGAAGAAAACCCTAGTATTCTACAAGGGTAGAGCCCCCAAAGGTGAAAAAAGCAATTGGGTTATGCATGAATACAGGCAAGAAAACAATCATAATATCCCTCCTTTAATCAAATCCACAAAGGTAATTAACCAAACCATGATCATCAGAAAACACCTTAATTACCAGTACTTCTATGTATGGATTCTTGATAATTTATTAATTCTTGATCGATGGGTTTGTTTTGGGTGTTCGTTTCCAGGATGAATGGGTTGTGTGTAGGGTTTTCCAGAAGAATGCAGTGAAAAAACCACAGCAAACGCCCACGCTTTCCTCACAGGCGCCATCTGATGATCTTGATTCTCCATGCGACACAAACTCAAATATTGTAAACGAGTTTGGAGACATTGAGATGCCAAATTTAAACAGCTTTCATGCAAATTCATGGAACGGATTCAATAATATATCACCACAAAGCTGTTACTATAGCGATAACAACATTAATGTTAACATGATGAACATGAACTGGGCTACAACAAGGGATCATCATGATGATCATCAGGTGGCCACCACTACTGATCTTTCATCATCCTTTTCGGCATGGCCTTCTGGCCTTCAGCTAAGCTCTGGACTCTCGATGAATTCCTTGCTCCTTAAGGCATTACAGCTTAGAAGTTATCAGCAAAGAGAAGCTACAAAAACTCATGACTACTCGTACATGATGCCACAAGGTCAAGGGTTTTCTCAGTTTGGAAGCTGGGATCACGATTCAAGAGCTAGTACCACTCCAAATTTGCAGGCCTCAAGTTCATCTAAAGTATTGGAATCTGAGCTGCAACAGCAGCAGTACTCGGAGCAATTATTAATGGACTCCATTTGGTGATCGAGAAGCCAACCTCAAGTACTTAATTTGAGAACTAACTTTGTTGTTACAAAACTTTCTTATGACTTACGATCATAACCCTGGAACTCTTATACATTAATGTTAATGCTGTTTCAAGGGGCTAAGCCCATGCCAATAATGTTATTGTATCTTAATTATTTGTTCAGTTGGTGTCTAGTTATTATAAGATGTTAAAATAGGGAAACTTCCCAGCTCTTATGTTTGTGGTACTGTTTATGTTCAATTAATAACTTGGTCAAGTTCAATATCAAATGGGGGAAAGTACTATATAGTACTCCTTAATTAATTCGATATTATATTCCAATTATATATATAAACCCCTAGGAGTTATGGTTTATGAATTTATAATATCGATAATAAAACCATTAATATTATAAACACTACAATAACAAATATGATTGTAGGTCTAGAATTAGAATCCCAACAATAAAAACATAAGCATATTCGGAAATACCAATATTACAACTCAACAATAATAAAATTGTAATTTTAAAATAAAGTCTAAACGGGTTATTGCGGGTTGATTTCAGGTTAAGCGAGTTGACCCGTTATCAGCTTTGTTTATTAATCGTATCTTAATGGGTCAATCCGTTTTGACCCAAACCAATTTAAATCAAACTCAAACCTGTTGATTTCATGTCGTGTTCAATTCATACGTTCGTATCACATATTGCCACATCTAAGTACTATATATATAGAACTCCTTAATTCAATGTTATATTCCAATTATATATATAAACCCCTAGGTGTTGGTTTATGAATTTATAATCTTGACAAAGGAAAACCCCAATGCATGGGTTGGTTTTGAGTGAATAGAAATAAATAATTGGAATGGAGATCGATCGTCGGTATAGTACTTGACTAATATGAAGTAAGGAGTTGTTTTATTCTCAAGTTGGTGTAGAGCACACCATCCATATCACTTAAATGGTAAAATTTAATTTATAATATTGAAATTTTAAAACTTTTCTTTCAAGGCAAATTATGTCATGTAAATACTTTACTGGGTCTATATATGTGCTCCATACACCAACTTGAGAATAAAAATTTTATAAAGGAAATATATACTTTAGACATAAAGAGATTACACTAAACTCACAAATTGATGTGGCTTGATGCAGTATATCAGATTGTAAAGTTACTTTTATTATAAACTAATGGATCAAATGAAGGCACGTCAATTTGTGAGTTTATTTTTGTATACTCTCTTTATGTATATAGCATTTCTCTTGTTTATATATGGTCAAATTGGTTTGGAAAGAACTAACAGAATGATATGAACTCTCATTGTCTTTTACTTTTCATGATGCACTTGATCTTAATACACGCATATTTTTTTTAGTAATACAAAAACACAAAACTTAGAAAAATGTTAAATTAAAAATTAAAAACAAAAGAAACCAATAGAAAATATAAAAATGAAAACTCAAAAATAGTATAACTTTTAAAAAATATAAAATAGAAATAGAAAGCATGTAACAATATAAAATTAAAAATTGAAACAAAAATAATATTAAACTTTAAATCCCAAACTTTAAAACAAAACACAAAAAACAATTTAAACTTTTTCAAATTTCAAAATAAAAATTATATTAAAAAATTATATTCTAATCATATCTTAATTTTATTATATTTTTATTCAACTTTTTTTTAAAAAAATTATAAAATATTTTAACTCAAACTATTTAATTATTATTTATAAATTATTTCAATATTACTCACATATTTCTCAACATCCAAATGAGGAGACCTTAAAGTAGTATTAAGTAGATTGGTAAAATGGGCTTATTTTACTCCTTGTTGTTGAGTCGGCCCATGGCCTTTAATTACTCTTGTTTTTATTGCTTTTTAGCATGTACTGGCCCATGGTATGTAGAACGAGATAGTCAATTACTGATTCTTGACAACAATAAATGATGAGAAACTCTTCGCATCCGCCACTGTGCGGCATCAGCCAGTTACACACCTGACGTGGCATCCATCCGCTCTCTCCCCACACGGTTCCTCATTCATTCGAAATTTCATCTAAAATTTTTTCCTCCCGTCATCGCAGGCGCCTTCGTCTTCAAACCTCACCCACCCCAAGCACGTCGGCTACTCCAGTCCCAGCCCCCGACCCAAAGCACTTTCGACCTCAGCTCGAAGAAGTCCCCAAGCAACGAAACTTCCAGTCCAAACCCCCCGACCCCAAGGAATTTTGAATGTCTCCGTAATTTTTTCCAAATTTTGAAACCCTAACTCCAGCTTGGCCAGTCTTCACTATGCAGCTTTCTCTTTTCCCCAAGGTATGCTAACTTCTTTACCTCTTTTATTCAATTTGATTCTTGAAATATATTGATGAAAGGCTATCAAAGTCTCTGCTTCCCTCTCTCTTTCCCACACTTTGATACTCTCTTCCAGAGTGTATTGTGGCTTAGGGCATGGTGAAAAAATTGTTCTTTGGGTTTGGAAGACATGATTGTTGTTCGGAAATTGTTTGTTTTATTGTCTAATACAGTTGAGGGATGAAAATGCCATCTAATTTCAAACAAATATACAATTTTAAGTTTTCATTATGGCTGTAAGATCCACTATACTTGAATTTGAACTCTATCATGCCTCGTTAGATCGAACACGGAACATATCCTTCAAGGTAAAGAAATCTCATTTTGGATGTCATATAGAATGGAGAAGGAGCATAAGTTGTACTATAATCACCGCCAACCCTGCAATAAGGACTTCATTTCTTGGGTAGCTTTATTTCTTGGGCTTTATAAGGACTTCATAAATTTTCATAGAAGAACAGGGGATTAATAGCATTTGTAACTAGCTTTCTACGACTACGAATAAGTCGTACTTGTTGATTATTTTCATTGAAGTCTAAATTATCTGGACTTCCAAACTCGAATGACTCTAAAAGTTAGTCATTGGATTTTGTTTTGTTCGTGAGTTCCTTCAATGAGTCAATTTTCAGATGGTACTTATAGAAATTCACAAGAAGTTTCAGATAGCAATAGTTTGAATGATGTTTCCTAACTTCCTAATTGTTGTATGAGCAACAATATTTGTTACCTTTTTTAATTCAATTGTGTCTAAAGATTTTCAATCCAAATCATTTTCAATTTCGAGAAAAAGATCTATGCATATTGTTTTTTCTTTAGAAACCCTTGGTATAAAGGTGTGTTCAGAAATCTGTTAAGCTTGTAATTCTTAGTTGGTATTTAATGTCAATATATCAGGATTGTTTATGCATTGAATTTATTTGCACCTTATTGTATGAGTTGCTATTCTAGTTGAAAATTGTTAGTTGGTATTCAATGTCAATCTGTATGAGTTGACTGCTGTTTGCTTTTGTTATTCGTTTTAATACAATCTAGTTGGGATGATCCATAGCTCAGTCCAGATTCAAATCTCAGTGGCATAAATATAATCTACTTGGTATTTAGTGAGGAAAGAGTTTTCTTTCTTTGTTGGTGTTTGATTTTAGACCAGGTTCAAATGACATAAATTTAATCTAGTTGGTATTTAGTGCTCACTATTTCCTTAACTCGGGAAAAAAGCTTATTTTAATACATCGGTATTTTTTTCAATCTGCTATAAAATTTGGACTAGTAATTGGTAATCCTAGAGGATATTGATCAAGCATAGACATTGATCCAAATATTGATTATATTTTGCATATCGATTCTTTTGCTAATTTGGTTTACAAAGAATGTTAATTTTTGCGTTCGTGTTGTGTGCAGGGAGATTCAAGGTGTGAATTCTTCGTATGGGCAGATATATTTCAGTTGCTAGAGGAGAACTTTTTCAAAAGAGAATAAGGCTTCGAAGATGTGGGATGATGTATTACAGCGTGAGTATGACGTTCAGAAAAGGGAAGATAAAGTGTGAGAGATAGCGAAGAATTTGA
Organism: Cyclocarya paliurus; assembly: GCA_029856935.1. Taxonomy (NCBI): domain Eukaryota; kingdom Viridiplantae; phylum Streptophyta; class Magnoliopsida; order Fagales; family Juglandaceae; genus Cyclocarya; species Cyclocarya paliurus. The sequence continues at coordinate 6,855,388 of CM056959.1, read as the reverse complement.
AAATTCAAAAGCAAAAGTTATTGTGTTTGTACTGAGTGGTGACCTTTGTAATATTGTTTGCTTGGTTCGGATAAATTTCATGTAAAAAGAAAGTGAAAATGGATTAGATGAGTTTTGAATAGAACCAAGTTGTGCACATGGTTTGATGAAAACCCATGTATGTAAATCACTGTTTTGAGGAAGCAACCTGTGTAATTAAAACAACTTTTGTTGATCAATTGACTTTGTAAACTCAACGCTCTTACAGATTTTTCATTTTACTAAATGTAATATGATTTATTGAACTAGAAACAAAGCATGAAAACTTTCAAGAAATTGAGATCCTAACTGAAATCAGAAGCATTACTCGTGGGAGTAATTCCAAAGGTGATGTAGAAACTGATGCTTTTTTAAATCTGGATTTGGGAGTAATTCCATGAGTATGGTGGTGATGGTTTGGCGGTGGGAGTAACTCCATGAGTATGTTAAATCTGGATGTGGGGTTGTTTGTAAATGCACCTGTAATCTTTTCAAAACTTGGTTTCAACACTTGGTCAACTAGCTTGAATTGACCAACTGTCATACTTCGCTTTTCCTTCCAATTGGATGCAATATAATCTACGGGAAAACACAATTAGGAGTCACATTCATTGAAACAGATGGCATACAATTTCAAAAGTAGTGTCCCAAGTGATCCAAAATACTCAACAAATATTTCTTACAATCATACGGTACATATTGTAGGCATTTCCAAAACTACTAGTTTAAAGCGCAAATTCGCAAGTGTTCAAATTTATACACTAAGTTCTCGTTCAGTTGGTATTTACTGTGATCGTACCAATTACAAATAAATTAATATAGAAATTGCCTAATAGATACGAAGTGTGTGCTCATGCCGGATGTTTGCTTGTTGCTTTCGAATATTGAGTTGGTCTTTGTGGACACCCAACTCCCTCTTTACAATCTCTTCCTCTCTTTTGACAAACTCTTCCTCCTTCCTTAACAACAAGCCCGCAGTTACGAGCAGGAGCCTTCAAGAACTACAAAGGCATTAGGCAAATATCAATGTTATTTCCAGAGACATAATATGTCATCCATAGCTAGTCTAAATAATGTTTATGTTCATTGCCTTGAAATAATGTTTTACTTTGTCCTAGTTCCGATCATTGGAATCTAGTACATCTAAATCAGTTACCACTAGATCATGCCACATAACATGTGCAAAATAAATTAAACATAAGCCACATGGAAGTTCACATTAGCAAGTCTACGAACATAGTTATGAGCAAAAGTAAGTGACTAGTAGTGGTTCAGCAATTAGATTTCTAGGCATTAAAAGCATAGATAAAATAGAAAAGCTTGTGCAAGATGAGTTCAGTTACACGATTGGCTAAAATTAAAAGCATTAAACAAGGAAATAATGAGGTTTCGTGAGTCCAAACTTGCAATACCTTCACCAATTTTATTACCCAACTGAATGTGACACTGCTTCTTTTCAATCTTTTCCCAGTTAATGTAAAAATCCTCAGTCTTGCTTGATATATCAGATTGGTTAAAGCAAGAAAGCACCAACAGAGACCTTGAAGTTATCAGGATCTAAGTCCTGTAAGTGCAGGCCGTGATGTGAGACAGTTTGCAGAGAAAAGAAATAAATAGATATAGTTTGCATGGATGCAGAGCCAATTAGTATTTCAAAAGGGAAAAAGTAAAAATAAGGGAAAACAAAGTTTTTATGTCAATGAATAGGTGCATACACAGACAAGCAGGAACCAACAATTACAATGGTGATTTTAAAGAATGATAGATATATTAGCAATGCTTTGAATGAATAGCATGGAACTTTGCTTCATAGTAATAAAATGTAAATAACTAGATACATGTAATTAAATGGTTAACTGTTTATGCCAAATTTTGAAAAGACAAAAATAAAGACAGCAAAAGGAATAAAAAACAAATAATGAAAGATAGAAGATGGTTTTTGATAGGTAATGAAACAAAAGATACGGGATAAAGGATATACCAAAAAGTCTGCTAGCCCAATCTTTTTAGTTATTGGGTTTTTCTTTTCTTTCTTATTTTGATAAATAGCTATGTAGAGGTTGCTTTGGAAGACTCCAACTTAGGATAATTTAAGAAGGTTTTAGGACTTCTTTAATCTCTTTACTCTTTCTAATTAGGTGTATCTGTCGTATGGATCATGTGTACTTAGATTCACTCATGAATAAGCTCTTATTTCATTAAAAAGAAAAAATTCCCTCCAAGGCAATCATTGAGTTGATAAAGCATGAAGAAACGTGTACTGATATTGACACTTAACACAAGCTGGAGTTTGATCATCCCTCAAGATCAACAGAGCTCTCCATGCCATTACATATAGGTATTGAATAAATTTCATTCCATTTGTTGCTATATCTAATTGGGCCCATTTTTGCCATAGATATGCATAAATGACCATGCAGAACATATACCTCAAATGTCTAAATGCATAAACTAATAAGTGATCAGAGTAGGTTTGTGCAAAATCAAGCCGAAAGATTTTAAACCCAGCACATCTTATTGGTAAATCAGCCAGTATGAGACTCCTAACAAGAAGCCTAACAAAAACCAAATACTTTGCACCACGTTTAGTTTTGGACATCAACATGGATGAATAATAGGTAAAGTTATTAATTTTATGGTCTGATCTCAATAGAGGGTGCAAAGTGTCTTTTTTTTGTAATTGGAGGGTGTAACATGCCTATTTTGGTAGGCTAGAGTGCAAATTGCGAAACTTAAAGTAATTTGAGAGCTCAACTACAACAGCAATGTTCATGCTCATCAAAACTCATTAACAAAAGCACATTACAAAAAAAAAAACATGTTGAATTCAAAAATAGAAAAATACCTGAACACCGAATGAGCCACTTACAAAACATATATTACGTTTTGAAATGAATGACTGAAAGAGAATATTAGCTACTAGCATATGATGGGGAATAATCAATATTCTTAAGGCAATCAGTTTGTACTATAAGTAAGTTGATGAAGATAATCAAACATATATTTCATAAAACCCTAAATTCAATTGCAAGCTAACTGTCTTTGTGTTACAAAAGCCTCTACATGGGCCCATCTTTTCAACTAGAATTTTTCTTGTGTTACATAGGTAAACCTATTAGCTATAGAAGTCGATTAAAGGTAAAGGTCAGTGGTGGTATCCAAGTACCCACATATTTGTGTGCAAGAAGATTAACGATTAAGTTAAAAAATCCTTTCTAAATCAAAGACACAATCTTGACCCATTATACCTTCACTATAAATACAAGAAACAAATCTCATCAACAAATTAACAATCCCAAAAAAAAGCAGTCATTGTATCTAATCGGAACCCCAAAATAATTTGGATACCCATTTCGATTTCTTTCAATCAGATGTCCTAAATCCTGTAAAATGTAAATGCATAGATGCGTCTAAACAGAGAAATACAAACAAGAAGTAAGAGAGGAAGATAAGAGAGCAGAGAATAAATCAGTCCTTACCTTTTCAAACTGCACAATCTTGGTTTGGGCAGAGGGAGGGTCGCTTAGAGAGGCGGCGTCTCCGGTGGCAGTGGACAGAGCAACGACCCGGTAGTGGGCAGAGCAATGACGCATCGCGGGCGAGGGAGAAGCTTTTTCGCGCGGGGGAAATTCAAATGAATTGGGGAGAAGAAAATAGTAGATGAAATGCACATTTTGTTTTCAGGTATTCTTACGAAAAAATAAATAAAAGAATGCCACGTAGGTGTGCAAAATTGCACACTGCTACAATGACGGATGCCTATCAAACCTCATAAATGATACCATCTCTATCTAATACTAATACGACACGAAATTAACGGGTTTAAATTTGATATTAATATATTGAAATTAAAATTAATTGACCCGTTAAGACATGATTTATAAACGGGTTTAGAACAAGTTAACCGCTTATCCGGAAATCAACATGTTTTGATGCATTTAGATTTTATTTCAAAATTATAATTTTATTATTGTTGAATTGTAATATTGATATTTTTTAGTATGCTTATGTTTTTATTATTGAGATTGTAATTTTAGACCTATCCTCATATTTGTTATTGTAGGGTTTATAATATTGGTTTTATTATATTTTAAATTTTGAAAAATATGGATAGTTTTTGTTAGTATATACTCTTATTTTAAGATATTGTGATTACTAATAAATATAGATTTTAATTTTTATGAAAAATTATATTAATAAAGTCAAATAGATTATATATGTTAATTCAACTAATTTATATGAAATTATTTTAAATAAATCGTATTATATTGATCTATTTTAATTAATTATTAAATGGATTAAAACTAATGATACTACACAATCTAAATAAATTTAGTTCAAATTTAATTAAATATTTATGATTTGACACAGTAACCACTCTCCGCAAAACTTTAGAAAAAAAAAAAATCACTATCCGAAAACACGATTAGGTAATCAAATTCTTCCTATCAAAAACAAAAAGAAAAGTAATCAAATTCTCTATTTCCTCTTTTACCCTTCTTCTTTCTGGAGGTCTTTCGAGCTTTCCTGATTCTTTATAATTATCTGTGATAAGATTAAGGCCATTCTTCATCGCCCTCGAATCCATCTAGGAGTTCATACCTTCGGATCTTGCTGTCCCAAGCATCCCTGTGATAAGCGGAACCTTGGTTTCGGGGTGATTTAATCTCAAATACCTGCTAGCTCGAGTCTCTGCACATTAGCATTGAGGTCCTGCCATCTCGGTAGTCTTCTGACTCTTTCATTGCCTTCTCCATATCAATCTTTTTCGCTATAATTTTAGTTTTGTTTCTCTACTTTCGCTTGTCTAACTCTATGGCAGAACAAAAATGCCGTAGAAAAGGCTTTGAATTAATATTCTTTTTTAATTGTGCGTTGAGGTATTGTTATGTTTTTCTTGTAAAGGCTATGAAGGTTGGTTAGGGATTCCCTTGGTTGAAATCTAATTCACCAATATCTCGTTCTGTTAATGGAGTCATTTTTCCCTTGAAAATATTAGATGGACAGGAAAATTTATATTACAGCTGATAGGGTTATTGAAGATTGAACGTTGTGGTGAGTAGCTCTGATTGGAAGGGGATTCTTTTCTTAAGCCAATCACCCTTTTTTCTCTTTAACCCTGCAGTTAGGATAAATTTTACTTTTTGAAATAAATGAGCCTATAACTGTATATTACTCGTAAAGAAAAAGGCTTGAGTATAGAATTTTTTGAAATTCTCTCCCCCGAAACCACGATCAGTTTTCTTGGCAGCTAGAGCTCCCACCCGATAAGGGCTACGCCCAATATCTCCATTAGATTCAAAGGTCAAGGCATTGGGGGTACTCTTCTTTGTTCTTTCTCTCTCTCTCACACACACGCTCTCGGTTTTGTCAGTGCTCCATCCCACATCGCACAGCGCCGCCGCATCACAACCCCTCATCGTTTCATGTTACTCAATATATGTATACCAAATAATTATTATCCAATTAGACAATTAGTCATATTAAAATTTTCAATTTAAGTATATAAGAAATTTGCATCATTGCCTCACTCATGTATTTTTATATTGAGAAAAAAGAAACCGATTGAAAATAATTAGGAGAAGATTTAAGAATAACAAATTTTTTTTTAGATTTAGAAAAATGAAGACTTTTTGAGTTTTTTTTTTGGTTTTGTATGCACATGTATAGACATTCATATTACGTATACGCTAAAATCTTGGGGGGGTTTTTTTAACCTTATCTGTTCAAATTTCATAGATTTTTGGAGTCTATTTTTTAATTTTCCAACACATTTTAAAATAACGAACAAACTTTCTGCATATTGTTATGGAACTCACTAATTTTGCTCTTCTTGCACATCGCAGGTTCGGAATCTACTGAATTGGCTATTATTTTTTCCTTCTTTATATGATTGAGTTGCCGAGAGTGGTTCAGAAATTCAAAGCAGCTACCTTCATTTCACACTTGGGATTACTTTGATTCATTACAAATTTACAATCAGATAAAATAAAGACAAATTACATGAACAGAGAGAGAGAGAGAACGTTTTAAGCACGTCCTTGACAACTCTTACTTGCTATGAGAAATGGCATCCATCGCTGCTTGGTTTACAACTTCTTGCCTCCGTCAACCTGAGAACAAAGAGTAGCGTTTCTTTTATATTAGCATACCTACAAAGCTCATAAATCATACATTTCATAATTGCCAAAATCAATTTTTTTACTATAATTTGAGGTGTGATCTTGGCTTATGGAATTCACTAAAATTCCAACAGTTCTTCCACCCATCAATCTCTTATATTAACTTGAAACTGGTTTGCTACATTTAGTTAAAGGCAGTAAGCAAAATCAGAGCAAGAGAAAAGCAATATTACTTTCACATCCTTTTTTCAGATAGCAGTCGGAAGTTGCAGCAAAATGCATCAGTCTTTTGAACCATCTGCAAGCATTGAACAAATAAAGATTCATCAGAGCCTTATATGGATGTAAAAAAATCCTTAACAATCATATTCCTTACCCCAATTAAGTTCGTTCCTAAGGATATTACATTGGCAGAACTCCTTCCCCTTCTTCATCTTTTACCGATTTTATGCAATCGACGATCTGACAAGAAGCAAATCCATAAATGAGAAAAAAAAATTAAATCCATAACTGGAAAAAGAAAACACGAGAAAGGGAGCCCAATCATTTGTCAAGTTTAGCAATTTGCCAATTCGAAAAGAAAAAATTGCATGTTGGAAGACCTTCTCTCTTTGCTTGGAGATTTGGAAATTTTGACAAGCACTTGTTATGTCGTTATGCAAACCCAACGAGAACATTAAAAAAAAAAATCAGAAAAAGAATAGTTAGACAAAGCATACCAACTAGATCTGGTTGCAGCAAGCAATTCTCTTCAATGCCACCATTCAACATTCAAAGCACCTTTGGATCTGAGCAAAAACAAACTTATCTTTGGATTTATTCGTCAGTAATTTCAACACAAGGGATGTCAGCTATCTTGCGCCACTCTCCTCTCTGACCCTTCTTGCAGCGTTCTTCCAGCAGAGGACATTTATTGATTCGAAGTTGCTGGAGTGAGGGAGGCAGGCCATTCTTTGGAAAGGACCTCAACTTTTGGCAATCAGAGATACTAAGCTCTACGAGTGAGGGAGGCAGGCCATTCTTTGGAAAGGACCTCAACTTTTGGCAATCATAGATAAGAAGCTCTAGGAGTGAGGGAGGCAGGCCATCCTCTGGAAAATGCGTGAGGTTCTTGCAGAAAAAAATTCGAAGTGTTTTAAGAGAGGTGAGTTTTCTTAAGCCCTCGGAAGACAGGCATTCTAGATTCAAAAATTGTGAGATCCTAAGGCTTGTTAGAGAGGCAGGCAACTTCATCTCTGGAAAGGACACCAGATGCTTACATCCATTAATATGAAGTTCATTAAGAGAAGTGAGGTTGTCCAGCCCCCAATCGAACAAGGCTTGAGTGATTTCAAGATAAGAGATCACAAGTATTGTAAGGCTTATGGGAAAACCTTCTTTGGGAAATGATAAAATGCTCGGACATGACGATATGTTCAAAACTTGAAGCGAGGTGAGGTTGTTATATATGCCATTCTGCAGTCCTCGCATTTTCTGACAGCCAGATATAAAAAGCCCTGTCAGGTTGGAAGGGAGAAGCAACTCTCCACCATTCAACAATTGAAGATTTTCACAATCGGAGATGCTGATGGTTTCCAGAAATGAATTGTGACGAAAACTCTTTGCTACTGACTCCAGCTTCCGACAATCCCCAATAAAGAGGCGTTGAAGTGTGGTAGGTAATTCTCCGCTTGATGTTAAGGATTCAAGGGATGGACAATTCCAAACTCTCAATTCCTCAAGAAGAGATGTGATGCTACTACTGGAACTACTGTTGTTGTTTGTATCATTATCATCATCCTCCACCAAATTCCTTATACTCTTGCAGTCTCTTATATCTAGCTTCTTTAAAGTTGGAGGCAGATGGCTTCTTGCAAAATGCTTTAGCGAATCACATTTCTTTATTTCAATAGACTGAAGACACGTGTTGTTGTACATCAATGCCTTGGGTAATGATTCCAAGGCTATGCAATCTTCGATATGAATAGATGTGATTCTGAGTTGGAGACGCTCTTGATCAACTTCTTCCGCCACCAAAGAGACTAGTTTGGGACAATTAGAAATGTCGAGTGATTTCAGAAATGGGAGATCATGTGGCAGTGATCCCATGTTGTCTGACCACAAAGTCGTCACCTCATCACAGTTTTTAATAGTTAACCTTGCCAACTCTCTCTGCCCTTCCATATCAAGCCGTTCATCTGAAATTGGTGAAAGTGATCTGGAGAAGTCTATTGATTCAAATGTAACCTTGCTTCCACACCCCACCCCACTGGATCTATCAGTTCTAAATGTGCATTTATCTGGAAAGCATGAAAGTGAAACCTCCAACTGCGCACAATTATATATATAAGCATGCTTTAGTAAAGGAAGGTTGTTTGGTAACTTCCCTAATAGCTTTGGACAGTTACGAAGGGAAAGCGAACGCAGATTTGGGAATTCTTCACAAGGACACCATTTCTCCCACTCCTTCATGTCAGAGAAACCCAAACTCTCTAAGAATCTAAAACATTGTGCGAAACAATCACCGCCGCAAAATTCAGAACCAACACTCTTCACACCATCCATGCCAGAGATCGAAAGAGTTCTGAGTGATGGTAATTGCCCCAATGGAGGTAATAATGTGCACTTGCAACAATTTGATATTTCCAAGAACACCATATGAGGAAATGAAGGAGATGTTAACCAACTAGGGAATTTTGTACCACCATAGTTAATTATACACAGCCGCGTCAAAGCATCGTGAGGCTGTAGCCCATTTAGTACCTCTAGTTCACTTGTCCTGTCTTTCGACTCATCAATGTCACTACTCCATTCCAACGACAACACACTAATTTTGATCTTTTTAATTAATTCAGCATCCTTTGCATCCTTCGGTTCAATCACATTCTCTAATCTTGAAATGTTGAGTTCCCCTTTAAGATGCTTCAAAGGCCCAAGCTCCTTTACCTCTGAGCAATTGTCTTTTCCAACAATTAGTTTAGACAGTGTTCGGAGACAAGTTAATTTACCTATTTGCACAGGCATTCCTTTCAAACAATTTGCACCTTCAATATTGAGGTGACGCAAGTTGACCAAGTTGCATAACATTGAAGGTAATTTCTCCAAACGATGGCAATACTTCAACAACAATGTTTGCAAGTTGTAGAGAGTAGCTATTGATTCAGGCAACCTACTAATTTCAGTATTGGAAAGGTTAAGGTACCGTAGATGCTTTAAATCACCGATAGAATCCGATAGTTCAGTTATATAGTACCCATTGAAAGATAGCACCCTTAAACATCGTAATGTTGGAACCAATTCACACTGAACATGGCGAGCCAAATGGCAACGAGCTGGAAATGGTAGCATGAGTGGTAAGAATGTACGTAAACTAACGAGTTTAGAAAAAACCTCAAGCTTTTTAGTACCATCATGATATTGGCTACCCAAGTAAGATGAGTGGCGTGCCTTTATAGGGAGTTTCCCATGCTGACTACCCCCAACCCTATCTTCCATTCTAAAGCACGTCTCGCCTGCAACTGATTGAGCCAAATCATTGATGAGGTCATGCATAAAAAATCCGGGTTTATAAGAGCGTGATGATTTTTGGAAAAATGACCTTGACAACAGATTGCGAAAATACTCTCTACCCAAATCTTCCATTTCCTCTTCATCTTGTCGTGGATGAATCAAACCTTCTGCCATCCATAATAGAACCACCTCCTTCTCCTCAAACTCATAATCTTTTGGAAGTATAGAACAATAAGCAAAACACCTCTTTAAATGTGCAGGCAGATTGTGATAGCTTAACATAAGAGCGGGAGCAATTCCGCTTCTCTCTTCTGGTATATCCCATATCTTATTCTTCAAAACTTTCTCCCACTCATTGCGGTCTTGTGTACTGCGTAAGAGGCCCCCAACAGTTTTTACAGCCAAAGGCAAGCCTTTACACCTGCTAACAATTTCCTCCCCAATATCTTTAAGGTCTGGATGTGCACTGAAGTCTTTTGCATCCAATGCATGCTGGGAAAATATGGACAAACAAGCATCAGTTGGCAACAACTCCAACTGAAAAGGTTCAACTTTAATGGTTCCCATCAGTGATGATACTCCCTGATTACGAGTCGTGACGATGATACTACTTCCAGGAGCCCCTGCTTCAAACGGAGTACGTAGGAGAATCCAATCATTGTATTTCTCGTTCCAAACATCATCAAGAATTACTAGAAACTTTTTCCCATGTAATTTCTCCTTCAATTTGACTTGCAACCAGTTTAGATCTTTGCCGTCACAATTTTCAGGAGCCACAGATTGTAAAATTGTTTTTGTAACTGTAGCAACATCAAAATCTTCGGAAACACAAACCCATGCTTTCAGATCGAAAAAGCTTTCCACTTTTTCATTATTGTAAACGAGCTGGGCGAGGGTTGTCTTTCCGATACCCCCCATACCAACTATAGGAATCACATTCACTTTAGTCAAGCCATGATCACTATGTTCATCACTTATCAATAATTGAAGTACAGCCTCTGCGACTTCCTCCCTACCGTAGATGTGATCTTCGGTCACCACAGAAGTTAATTGAGGTATCTCTCTTCTTTTGTTTGACCTCGGAGTAGAATTTTCCTTCAAATTCAGATGATCTTTTTGTGTCACAAGATCATTAAATCTAGCAGTGATTTTCTTTATTTTTGACCCCAGCCTAATCTTGATCCTGACAGCACTTGGAGGTAAACCAGTAAACCAAGAAGGGACGAGCTTCCGTACCTTACTAGTGCTAGCTTCCGTGGCGACCTCATCCAATATATCTTCGACGTCGTAGGCCAAGTCTCTGAGATCATCAAGCCAATCTTTCACTGACCTGTCAATGTGTTGCTTCTCCTCTGCATCATCAAGCACCTTACGAATTCTTGTCGACGTTTTTTTCCACTTGTCCAGCTGTTTTTGAAGTCCCTCTTGGCGAGCGAATTGCAGCAACTCAGGAGACAGCAATCGGTCAAACAGCACTTGAAGGGCAGCAGAAAGAAAGAGCTCTCCCACTGCGGCCATGATTTTCGTCTAAGAAATGAAGGAATGAGTAGTGTAGAAAGTATGCAGAGATATGAGTAAAACCAGTGGTTTCTTCTGGCGAAAGGCCAAGATCAGTCTCATAAGATAATTCTTATCGCAATAGGAACGTGGAGAGAGAGAGCTTCGAGGAGAGAGAGAGACCGAGAGGAGGAGAGAGAGCTCGCGTCGAGAAGAGAGAGAGAGCGTCGAGGAGAGAGAGAGACCGAGTGGATGAGAGAGAGACGGTGAGGAAGAGAGAGAGCTGATGAGAGAGAGAGATCGAGAGGATGAGAGAGAGACGGAGATGAGTGAGAGAGAGCGAGGATGAGAGAGAGGGTGCTCTTTAGAGAGACGAGAGGGATGAGTGATGAAAAAAAAAAAAATTTTGACATATAAGGTGTGTTACACATTAGCTATATCATTACTCCAGCTATAATGTTTGTTTTTCCTTTTCTGCCTCTAAAATGTTTCACTCTTTTGACGATCATAACCAACCATTTTAGGAAAATGACATCTTCAACTTGTTTCTTATATTGTCCCTTTCGAGATGCATGGAATATATATTGGGGCGAGAAAATAACATTGACCCATTATTTAATCCTTAAAGTCAATATAATAATCTTCACTGTCACTGCCACAAAACATAACAAGAACTTTGTTCATAAGTGCCAAGTATATAAGCTTGCCTTGTTTAATAAGATAACCTAATCTTTCGATATAGACTCGTTTGTTTTTATAATTCATCTCAATTTATCTAATCTAATAATTATAATTTTTTTAAATTTTCATATAAAATAAAATAAATAATTTAAAATTTTCAAATCATAAAATAAAAATAATATTAAAAAAATATATTCCAATAATATTTTTATTTAACTTTCAACTTTCATATCAACTTATCTTACTTCATCTGCGAAAACAAATGAATCCAATCTTTTATTATTATGATCAGCAGAAGAATAATGTCTGAAGAAGTACTACTACAATCATAAAAAAAAAATCATAAATATTATAGCCACATCATCAAATATTATATAATTTTACCGTAAAAATAATTTTATAATTTGACGTACCGCATCAAACCACGCTATTTTGTGATTTACTTATGTTAAACGTTTTTGTTGGTAAAGAACTTTTATAATGCTTGTGGGACATTTAGCGGTGCGTTTTTTGACTAAGCATTAATATTATTGTTAATATCAAATGGGTATTTACCTTGATAGATTAAGTTAATAAGCAATTGTGAATTTGACCATATATAATTAAATACTTCAAATTTCAAAAGTTTAAACTCACAAGCTATGAGTAATGTATTCATTAATTAATGCTTAAACATGTACAAACTGACAAGTAACAAAAACAAGGGAATGTTAGAGTAAATAACACGCAAAACTGATCAATTTTTTTTTAATAAAAGCTTAAGGTTGACTTTATTTTGAGTCAGGCATAGACCCTAATTTTATTAAGGTTAGGACTAATTAGGGTTTGATGATCATGAGCACAATTAACACTCCAACTCATTTTTTAATCCTAAATCCACAAAAATTAATTTCCTTCAAGTTACCATACAGTTTCCCACTGCCTTTCCTACAATGCCATTGACTTTAGTAATTAACACTAATTATGATTAATTAGAAAAGAAAATCTCATCAACATGATAATTACTTATAATTTATAACAATCAAATTGCTCTTGTAGTATTTAATGCAAGTAGAGAGAGAGAGAGAGAGATGTTAAAGTTGTTGAACTTGCAATAAATAGTAGTCACCTATGTTTTCGAGATCATTTTGTTGGATCTATGATTAATAATAATTTCATGATATATAATAAAATGAGAAGTCTACGTGCAAAAAGAATTTCATAAAAATAAACTCATAAACTAATGTGATTTTATGTCATATATTATATCTATTTTACAATAAAATTAGTTTTACAATCTAACTAGCATATCAAATTATGTCAATTTATAAAAAAAAAATTTGTAATTTTTTTTTTGTAGTTAAAACATTTCTCTAAAAGCAATATCATTTCCATCCCTTATCTATCAATTTTTAAGACGATCTAGAGATAATAAAATTATTATATTTTATTTAATAAGATGAAAGTGAAATAAGATTAATGTAATATAGAACGATAATAAGAAAATAAAAAATCTATTTGTATATTCTACTTTTCGCTGATGTGAAAATGTTTCACATAAAACATTTTAAAAAATTATTGATATTTTATATTTTAAAGAATTGAATAAGTTCCATAACAAGTATTGTGTGAACTAAACTAGGCAAAACTCACAATAAAATGAGAAATACTTTCACCATAAAATGATTTTATAAAAATAAATTTAGTTTAATATTGTACGTTATATTATAAAATAAATATAATATATCATATAAAATTACCTTAGAACATCTCATTGGATTAGCAATTCCAAAAGTCAAAGTTTGCCTAATAAGTCATTTTTTCACTTTTGTCTAATCACTCAAAACCTAACTTTGAAATAATTATCAAGAGTAATGCTAGGGAGAAGTCATTGTAATAGTGTATACTTTACATTCATTACGTGGCTGCTTCTCCTCCTTTCATTTTTTTTTTCTATCATTCGTCTGCTCTCTCTTGCAAGTCTCTCTCTCTCTCTCATCACTCTTTCCGTCTTCGCTCTCTTTCTCATCAGTCTCTCTCACCTTGCTCTCTCTCTCTCACCGGCTCTCTCTCTCATTCACTCGTCTCTCTCAGTCTCAATCTCTCTCTCTCATCTCGATCTTTCTCTCTCATCATCCTCTCTCATCTCAGCTCTCTCTCTCATCGTCTCTCTCTCTTCTTCTCGGTGTCTCTCTCTCATTTCCGAGCTTCTCTCTCATCTTCCCTCACTCAGTTCATGTAAATTCGAATTTAGTAGATGTGGTTGAGATAGTGCCACATAATGTGTGTAAATATGGTTGTTGCCAACAGTGGCTTCTCCCAATATTTATTCAATTATCAAACTCTCTATAATAATAAAATATTATTTTCATAGTCTCCAACAACCTCTAACAATTATTTTTATTTTTATTTTTACAATCCAACAATCTATACAACTATATAAAACTAATAGAAAATTATATCAACTTACTACAACAAGAAGTCATATTTGTCTTTAGCTTTGGTTTTACTGTATCATGGGCTGGATGGCTTTGACTTGACTAATTGAATGTAGTTCAATTTATAATGAAATTAGCTAAATTAAGAGCTCAAATAGCATTAGATTACGTTTGGATGTTGAGATGATCTCAAATGATCTAAGTTGATATGTGAAATGTAATATTTTGTGAGTTCATTAAGATGTATTTAAATATAAATAAATTGAGATGTGTATTTAAATATATAAATTAGATTGAGATAAGTTTAAATTTTTTATAAAAAATTAAAAAAAAGATTAATTTTATTAATAATTAATTTAAAATAAATTGAGATGAATTTGTATTCCAAATATAATTTAAGCCAATCCAACGAGAAATAATGATCTTTGTTTATAAAATGAAAAATGTGCGGTGACAAAATTAGGAGAAGGTACCGCCCAAACATGAATAGGACAGCACACACAGCTGACAGCTGGCTCGTTAGGTAATAAATACGACAGTTGCGTATGGTGTGCTAAAACGCGCTTAGGTTTTTATCAAGGAAGAGGCACCGACCGACGGCGACGACTTTATAGATATGTTTGGTTTTTGTGTCGTGTTGGACGAACTACGAAACTGCTGCAAAAAGTCAGCCTAAGATATGTGTTGATGTTTGCTGGATTTCGCTCATTTTTCCTATCCACACAACATCCTATCCCTGGGTCCACTCATTTTTTTATATTTTATATATATATGAGAAATTTTATTTATAATCTTGAGTATGAGATTGTATATACAGTTTTATTGATAAATAGAAGTAAAAGAAAAAAAATTATTATTTTAAAAATAATATTATAATAATTTTAATTTTTTTAAAAAATATAACTGTATGGACTTGTATGAATAGTTTCTATTTAAAAGCTGTAAGAAACTAACTCTCTATATATACATATAGTTGTCAACTCTTTTTTTCTTTATATATAGAGACATCATGTGACCTGGAAAATATAAAAATATGTTATGTACAAGTTTAAATTTTAGCACACCAATGCATCACTGATGCGTAAGGCTCGATTTGGATATAAAAATAAATTCATCTTATCTTATTTTATCTTATAATTATAATTTTTTTAAATTTTAAAATAATAATAATATTAAAAAATAATATCAGTATGACTAAAATCATACAAATCAAATGTAAAGAGTAACATTGCTCCAAATACAATAAAAAAAATCAATATAATATATAGAAAACCATAAAGAGAGAACTTATTATTTCAAATTACATTTGTTTACGTCAATTTAAAAAAATTAAAGTTTTATGATGGATAATGCAAGGTTGGGGTCTTTCTTAAATTCACGAGGAAAAGACCTTGTACACTAATATCTACATCTTTTATATATATATATATATATATATATATATATATATATATATTATATATATATATATAATTTCTTTTAAATGAAAGCAAATGTTTGGATAAAAAGCTTGTAAAAAATGTATTTTGTGCAGATAAAGATAAGATCCAAAGAATTTGTGCAGGGACGGGTTTGACTTTGAATTGCTTTGGGTGGTATGACTACTGTCCATCCTGTTCGAGAAAGGGACAATGGGCGGTGACGGTGATGGTGATGCGAGCCATTCTAGGTTGTAAAGAAAGATACCTTTTGTGGCCCAGCATTCTCTTTCCTCACTTCCTTTCGCGGTGTATCAACTTATTTTACCTCATTTTATTTAATTATTATAATTTTTTTTTAAAATTTAAATAAAATATAATAAATAATTTAATTTTTTTAAATATTAAAATAAAAATAATATTAAAAAAAATATTTTAATAATATTTTATTTAACTTTTAAATTTTAATTCTCATCTCATCTTAGAGCACTCCCAATGATTTATGTATCTTATCCTTTAAAATACATCACCAAAATCTACTTTTTCTATTTTACATACTGACTTTTACAATATACCATACATCCATTTATCTATTTTTTCTTTATATTACATTATTTAATAGTTTGTTGGAAAAAAAATACATAGAGAGAGAAATTATTGTGAGAGATCAAGTACATTAAAAGAGAATAAATCAATAAAATATTTTTACATTTGTGAATAGTTCACGCTAAATGTAGAAGAACACTGTAGTAAAATGTAAAATAGATTTGAAAATAGAGGATCCATTGAAAGCACTTTTTAGCTACTTTTCTTCAAATTTTACATAAAAATGAGTTTTACAAAACCCATTGGGAGTGCTCTTAACTCAACTCACTATCCAGACCTCTATATAGATTGTTTGGAAACATGTTATATCTTATTTCATTTCATTCTCAAACAATATTCAAACACAAACACTTTCAAACTAGTCATTACGATTTTTTTAAACTAATCATTACAACATTCCTAAATTTCTAAATAAAAAACAGAAAATAATTCAATTATTTCAAAATTTAAAATAAAATGATATTAAAATATTATATTCTAACAATATTTTAACTTTATAATATTTTTTGTTCAACTTTTTATACTCTCATTTCTCAAAATCTAATAATACTTAACTCAAATTATCTCACTACTATTTACAAATCATCTTACTATTATTCATAAAATTTGCATCTCATCCCATTCTCCAAGCATCCCAGTTTCATTTGGTTTCACAAAATTTTTCAAATTATCTGATCTCATTTCATCCCAACTCAATATATAAACAAATTCAAAAGCAAACATTTTTCAATTTAAAATTTTCAGATTTTTAAATTTTTATCTAATCATATCAACTTTTTCAAATTTCAAAATAAAACATAAAAAATAATTCAATTTTTTCAAATTCTAAAACAAAAATTATATTATAACTTTACTTTAAATTTATGATATTTTTATTCAATTTTTCTGTCTTATTTTTTAAAATTTGGTAAAACATATTAACTTAAATTATTTTATTATTATTTACAAATCATTTCATTTTATCTCATTTCATTATACTATTAAACGAGTATTAAGGTTGTGTTTAGATGTTAAAATTAGTTGAGTTAACTTGAGTTAAGATGATAAAATATTATTAAAATATTATTTTTTAATATTATTATTTTAAAATTTTAAAAAATTAAATTATTTATTATATTTTATATTAAAATTTAAAAAATTTAATAATAATGAATTGAAATGATTTGAATTTGGTTTGGTAACCTTAGGCTTCTTTTATACGTGATGAAAATAACTTGAACTGATAATTTGGCCTGTGGGTGGGTAGAACTCGACTAGCAGTATACCCATAGTCCTGCACACTGGACAGGTTTTCTTTATTTTTCCCTACATAATTGCTCTCTCTCTCTCTCTCTCTCTCTCTCAACAAGTTTTAAGAACTTGTCAAGCAAGTTTACAAAGTCTTGCAACCTCGACACCTTGTCCGGCAAGCACGTACAGGGTCGACTCGATTGTCAAATCAAAAGACGAAAAGTGCAAGTCCGGGGAAGGAATTATTCCGTCCTTCATCCTAGGATTAAGGCTTCGTTTGGTTCCTTAACCAAACTCATCTCATCTCACTCATCATTACAATTTTTTCAAATCCCAACACAAAATATAATAAACAATTCAACTTTTTCAAATTTTAAAATAATAAAAATATTCAAAAATAATATTTTAACAATATTTTATTATCTAAACTCAACTCAACTCAACTCATTTCAACAACCAAACGCACCCAAAGTCAGCTATAATGTTTGTTTTTCCTTTTCTGCCTCCAAAATGTTTCACTCTTTTGACGATCATAATAGCATCAGCATTGGCTTCTTTAAATAACTTTTCATCTTCAAATTTTAGAGATTTTATCTATTTTTGGCCCACATCGGTTTAGCTATACACTTTTCTTTTAAAACTTTAGCTACAGGAATTTCATTTTTGTTTTCAAAGATGAAAAGAACTGTTTACTCTCTAAACGTATTGTTTATTAATTTCCCCTATCTCTCCCGCGATTTCTTTCTCTCTTCTTCTTCCCTCTTTCTCTCCCGCGTCACTTCTTTCGTCTATTATTCCTCTTTCTTTCTCGCGTCTCGACCTCCTCTGATTCTTCTAGTTTTTTTTTTCTCTTCTTCTTCCCTTTCTCGCCGTCTGATTTTCTCCTTAGATATCTTTTTTCCCTCTTCTTTCTCTTCTTCCCTCTCCCGTATCTCTTCCCTCTATTCTTCTAGTTTTTTTTCTCTTCTTTCTCTTCTTCTCTCCTCTCTCTTCTTCCCTCTTTCACTTCTGCGGCCAAAAAAGCTTCCAACTTTCTCTCCCGCGACTATTCTCTCCAGCACGGCACCGTGGCTTCTCTCCAGCACGACAAGCAATAACACGGTAAGAATTCGAAACCCTAGCCTTGATTTTACTCTTGATTTTATTATTTGGGTTTGATTTCATTGATGTTGTTTGGGGTTGATTTCGTTTTCAGCAAGAGTTTTTCAATTTCTAGTTTCGATTTTATTGTTTGGGTTTGATTTTGTTGATGTTGTTTGTGATTGATTCGTCTTGTAAAACTAATGACAAAAATCTGCCCTGTTGATGTTTTTTCCGTTCGATGTAGTAAATGGGAAAATGATAATTCATCTAATCTAAGTACGGTTGGTTTTAGGTTAATTGACATGGGATTTGTTTGGTTCTGGATAGTGAAAAGTGATATATCATGGCTTTTCAGCTAGTTCCTACATTAGAAGAAAAACACTGAGCTTCTGGCACTAGTTCTAAGAGAAATGAAAGACTTTTGTAGATGGTTTTTAGCATCTTAATAATAGTTGTATGTACTGTTTGGGGTTTAATAATATCTTAAAATTCATCTTAACTTGAAATGGGTGATTAAATTATTAACTTGATGATGGAGTAAGTTTTATATAATACTTTTCTGCATATGTTATATATGATTAGTAAAGATGTAAAGAAATGAATTCAAAGCATGTGGAACATTACTATATCTATAGAGTAGAGAAGTATAAATTAAAATTATAACTTGTGCTTCATTTTGCAAGTGTTTACATCTTGTCAATTTTCTTCTTGTACTGTGTGAATTAGCAGAGATTGTGGCTACTGTGTGAATTAGCAGAGATTGTGAACTGTTTATTTTTTTTCTTGACAGTATGCTCACTTGATTTATTGTTAGTTCTGAAATGATCACATATTTGACTGCTTTGATATCCCTTAAGAAGCTGCCCCTTATAAAGTGAAGGATGTTCATTCAATTCATGTTGAGGTTCTATTCGCCTTATCCACTAATCCACGTTGAATGTAAAATTGTTTTGGCTGATTGGTCCTTGTGTCATTATGCTTGTGGTTGAGATTTTCATGCCTTGTAATTTCAAATTATTTATTGAAGTACTCCTTTGTTACCTTGTTACAACATTTGTAGGCATGGCCGATAATCAGTGTAGGCTTCCAATTTTGATAGGCTTACAACATTTAATTAAAAGTTAAAACATTCAGATTGTGTCCAACTCTAATTAGTTTAGGCATGTGTGGATGTGGATTAAGAAGGAGCAAGTAAAAATGGATCTACACTGCAAGATGCTGCAACCAGAAATCAGTCAATTATTATTGCAAAAATATTTCTTAATCGACAGTCCCTGTCTTGCAAAACTTTGAAAATCTTGGAATTTTGATTTTGTTTCAAGCTGTTGTAATTTTAATTAAGAGATTTCAATGATTTGACTTTTGAAGAATTTTTACTCTGGACTATTATTATGACTGATATTCTCTAGTTTTGCAAACTCGATTAGTTTATTCATGTGTGGATGTGGATCAAGTAGGAGCAAGGAAACAGTCTCATTTACTCTGGACTTTTTTTGCGAGTAGCCTTAGCCTTTGAGATGGATTTACTCGGTATGTAATGTATATCAATGCTTCTAAATACCATGGATAACTTCAGTTGCATTTTTTTGGCATGCCTGCAGGGGTTCAATAAAAGGCATGCATACTGATGATGATTCCATTACATTCTAATGGATGATTTTTCTTTTTGTGATTTTATGTCTTCAGACAATATGGAATATGGAGTAGACCAAATGCTGCCTTTTGGAAGTTTCACATTTCTAATGATGCTTGTTATGCAGGTCGATCGCCTTGTTGGAAATTCACTCCCTCATATGTAACTATTTGTAAAGTTTACACACTACTGCATTGTCATGCTCTTTTTGTTATTTTGGATCACAAATATGGGTGTTTGTGAA